>JANAVB010010193.1:1947111-2357111 GCA_029216955.1 Iris pallida | reverse complement strand
GCGGCGAGGGGGGGTGGGGTAGGCCCAGACGGTAGGGGCCGAGAGGGGGGCCGCCTCGGGGACGCCTACATCCGGGGGAGGGGGAGGAGCCGGGGCGGTCTCAGCCAAAAGCTCGGAGGGAGAGGCGAGGACCCGGATATATATATATATATATATATATATATATATATATATATATATATATATATATATATATATAGTTTCTTATATAGGCATGCATAATTTACTTGATGCATATAGATATATTATATGTATAGTTGAGATTTGTGTTTGTTCTCAGATTTTAGCCTCACAACAGCAGCTCTCACACAACACCTACGCACACACTCTCTTTTCCCTTTCCTTTCAAGCCTATGTTTGCGAGTGTGTATACATATATATATATATATATATATATATATATATATATATATATATATATATATATATATATATATATATATATTGAATGTAATGTATAAATAGTGTATATATGGTTGTGTTGTTATTGCTTTGAGATAAAGTCTAAGAGTTAATGAGTCAGTTTAGGATTGACCCAATGAGCCTAATTTGGTCGAGTTGACTAGCAAGTTGACCATGTTGACAAAGGTCAACTTTGAGTCAAACTTGATCCAAATCGACTCAAACGGACTTAGAATGACTTGATAACTTGTGTTTGACCTAAAATTTGGTAGATGGACTAGTTGACTTATAGTTGACCAGGTTTGACCAGAGTTGACCAGGTTTGACCAAAGTTGACCAAGGGTTGACTTTGACCTAGAAGGACCTAGTATCATTTAGAATGCATTGTAGACTACTTCTATTCATATTAGACACTTTGTAACCTATGGTTGTTCTAAATAGGATTCAGATGCTTCAGTTCAGACTCTTATTCTCATCAGACAGTCGAGATACCAGGCGAGTATATTCTCTGACCGTGTCATACTTGTTAGAAATTATATTCTTGTCATAGTTTAATTTACTTGATGCTGACATGACATTATCACGGATTACACTACAAGAAAAATGACGTTTCTTGACGGTTTATTTCTTGATGGTCGTGAAAAACCGTTAAGAAAAGGGGTTATCTTAACGGTTTTAGCCTTACGTCAAGAATGTATACGTTTTATGTTAATTTAGCAAATTTATAGTACAATAGTTGACGGTTTTAGAGGATCCGTCAAGAAACCATTTTATTTATTGACAATTTGGTGATAACCGTCAAGTAATATATGTGCGGAAAAATTGCCGCAATTTTTTTGGATGTCATTATAGTAATTTTTTTAAACTTTTAATGTTTGCTGACGGTTGGTGGTTGTTTTTATTGAGGAACAGAGATAACTCTCTCACAATTTTTTTCCAGAAACCCTTTCACAGAAAATCCCTTCCTCTTCCCCTCTCATCCCTAACATTCTTCCTAAGAAGCCCTTTCTAATGGAGAGACCCCTCCCATCTCCTCTAAAGACTCTACAATCCCACCAGTAATATAAATCCCCTTCCTTTTCTAATGGAGAAACCCTAACCCTACTTTTTCTCTATTGACGACTCTGGTGACCTCCCGACGATGGAGGTCGACACCGCGATGTTGGAGAAGCTAATTCTCCAGTGGGACCCTACCGCCTCTTCCGACGGCGCCGACCGCGACCAGGCTGGCCGCTTCATCCGTGCGTCGACGAGATCCGACACTTTGTCGGCGCCGAACCTGTCATCACCGTCAGCCCCAGGCGCTGACCCTGCTCTCACCGACCAGGCCATAGGCAACTCCGTCAGTACTACCAACTCTCTTCTTCCCCCTTCTCTATCACTCGTCTCCTAACTCCCTCTCTCTCTCTACAGAAAAGGGAAAAGAAGATTCACGAGCCCTACGACGACCGGGGCTCCGGCGGTGACGACGACAAATTTGAGGATCTCATGCCCAAGCCCAAGAGGAAGCGCGTCCCCAACGTCAGGGGCTTGGACTTCAACGATAACCACCGCTTGATCGGTTCGTTTTTCAAAATTGCTCGATTTTTGCGTTTCTAAATTTGAGGGCTGTGTAGCAACCTAAGTTGGGGTTCCACAGCATGCTTGCTCGTGGCTTCAAAATTGATCTGGATCACTACCGGACCACCTAATTTTAGTAATTAGGGCTCGACGACAACCGAAGTTAATAGTAGTAGACGGAATTGAGTGGTCGGGTTTTACTTGATTGAAGTTCCAGCTCAAATGCCGATACTGAGTGTTAAAGCAGCTGGATTTAGGTTGAAAATTTAGCTGAATGGCTAACCCGCAATATAATTTTTGTTATTTTGGCAGGAAATCACATAGCAACTAGAGTTGGAGTCGTGTCCGAATCTTGACAGCAGCAAAAGTTTTAAGTTTTGAAATATGATGTTCAAAATTTTAATCTACTATTACTAATATGATGTTTTACACCAAAAAATCAGCTAAACAATTGTGCAAATTGCTAAAAATAAGCATGCCATTGTGCTCGAGTGAAATTTAATTGTTTGGATTGATCAAGTGTTCGAGTCTAAATTTCTATTTCCCCCATGTGCCGTATCTGATTCTTTGATACAAGCAATTGGTTACCTTGCTTGCCTATGGCTTGAATAGTCAAGATGGACTTCTTTCTCACTAAAGGAGGAGGAGAAAATTGAGACGGAGTGCTAAAATTGAAATGAATCATGACGTACCTGAATGATCATGTGAATTTCATTATAACTACAATACCGATAAACTATGCATACCTATATTTGAAGCATCTTAACATTTTGATACACCAGCATGTACATTTTGATACACCAGCTTTTATAGTTTATAGTAAATCAAGCACACAAAAATTGGGAGATACTGATAAAATTTACGAATATAGACTCCTAAACTCAAGATAGAAAGATATTCTTTTGACTTAATCATAAAAATAGACAAATATTTGACTAAATTTAATATAGATTCAACTAACCTACTAAACTAAAATAGACCCAAAACATATGGACTTTTACATGTACCATGTATATAGTTCTAACATATTTTGTTTACTTTGTATCCAATTGTTCTGTTTACACAGTCTCCATTTGGCTAAATAAAATAGTGTTCAACTTTAAACGATAGAACATTCATCTCAAACAAAGTTTAATACTGCATACTTCATTGACATTGTTTAACATGAAGTTGGTCTGACAACTTTTGAGATAGATAAATCAATTCAATTTTTACTTTGTAACTAATTATATTTTCAAAAAATGATGGCGGTTAGTTATTTAAGCTCTTCATTACACTCTTAGGAAGTGGTTCTAGCGGAGGTCTTTTAGCTGGCACGATCAAGTTTTATATAATGTTCTGGACAGTTTACATAGTTTGTTGTGAACTATATGAGAACCAGAAGCTTATGCCTGAGGACCATTAGGGCTGGTGTTATATCTCAGTATGTGGAAAGCTGTGAAAATGACTCCAAAAAAACCCATCCCAAAGTAAACATGTGCGGTATCACATCTGCCAAAGATGCATAATTGGCTGCTCAGGTTGGTGCTGACCTAATTGGGATGATTCTATGGCCCAACTCGAAGCGTTCTATTTCTCTCTCTGTAGCAAAGGAGATCTACCTTTCTACTTGAAGAAAGTGAAAGAGATTTCTTTTCTTTAATTTATACTGAAATTCTCTTGATGCTGAAGTGAAAAAACAGAAATGTCTCTCATCTTTTCTTTAATTTACTGAAATTCTCTAGAGGTTTCCCCTAATTAAGTTTTTTTTAGTGAACTATCACACATCAAGTTTGTCTATGAGTTCTTACCTTTTGCAAAGAGGAAATCTATTTGCTGATGTTACCACTATCACTGTTTTCTCCCTCTTCAGATATTAGTTCATCATCAAGCAATAGGGATATGATGGAAACAGGTAGAGCTCGAAGGGCATAATGAAAGTAGGTGCTTTCTTTCTTACCCAAGATCTCCAACTTACACTTCTTCACTGTTTTTTAGGCATTTACTTATTGCTCTTGGCATTTTGATTTCGGGAGAGTGGCTCAGCAATCAGCGTGTGTTGCGAACAGACATAAAAGGTATGAGTAGTTCCCCCATTCAGAACTGATAGAATTTATTGTATCTACTGCAAAAGTAAGTACTATCCATTATGCTTTTGAAGAGTATGATAAACCTAGATTGAGTACTAGTCAATTTCTTTTTGCCAAGAGAAACTTAGATTGGAGTACTTTGCACTTTGTTCCATTTTTTTATCAAATGGGCTATGATGAGAAGGAGATGATACATGTCCTGGTTGGAATTTGGTGCCTATGCTTGCATTTGGTTTAGTATATGTTCAGTTCTTCTGGGCTTAATTACTATCATTTTTTTAGTATCAGTTTTTGAGCTTACATTTGGTTAAGTTTTGGGAGGATCACATGTTTTGGGATAGAAATTTGAGCATTACCCAACACAATTTGTTGAATGGATCAATGTTATCATACATATAATACACATACTTGCATACACATCTACATATAATATCTAAGTTCCCATATCCAGTTTTGGTAGAATCCAAAGTCAAATACTTAGTTATAACTAAGTTACATACTGGATAGAGTTAAGTTTTGGGAGGATCACAGGTTTTGGGAGAATCCCAGGTTTTGGGAGGATGCTAAGTTTCAAATTCCTAGTTAAATATATGTATGTAAAACTAAGTTTCAACGTCCCAAATCAAATACTTATAGTTACATACTGGCTTTCCGTATCAGTTGGCTTTTCAGGGGCTATTTTGTATCAATTGGCTTTGGTTATTACTTGCCTCTGTATGATGCATATCAGTTTGTTTGGTTTTAGTTTCTTAATTTTTGTGAGTATCTAGTTGGTTTCAGCTTTCTATCAAATGGGCTATGATGAGAAGGTAATAGACTGGGCTATATATCAGTCTTATGATACATGTTCTGGTATTAGTTTGTGGCTATGTTTGCAGTTGCTTTTGTATGTTCAGTTTATTCAGTTTGCTACATATTGCTGCCTCTATATATGTGTGTTTTTTGTCGAACTTTGAGCCAATACTGATGTCTATATTATGTTTGTTTTTGGCTATAAGCTGCTGCCTTTATATATCTGTTTGGGCTAAAAGTTGCTGCCTCTAAGCCCATACTGATGTGTTATGATACATGTTTTGGTATTTGTTTGTGGCTATGTTTGCAATTTCTTTCCGTATGTTCATTTTGTTCAGTTTGCTACAAACTGGTTCCTCTATATATGTGTGTTTTTTGCCGAACTCTGAGCCCATACTGATGTCTATATTATGTATGTGTTTTTGCCGAACTCTGGGCCCATACTGATATCTAATATATGCAAATTTTTATAAATTTATTCTTTGTACAGTTGATATATGCTAAAAAAATTGAATCTCTGATACATTTGATATCAGTTTGTGCAAACACACATACTGATTAAATCTATTTCTCTTCTCTCAGGAACTACATGGAAAATGAAGGTTATACTATGATGGGATGGATGTGCTCCGAATTCAGATGTATTTTGGTTTACTTGTATAAATATAGGTTTTGGATGATTAAGATGTTGTAAAAGTCCCATATACTTTTGTTATTTGGATGCAATAGAATTAATGTTTGTGATGTACGAACACGTATTTGTTAATACAAAAATTGTGTATTACAGCTCTTTGATGTTTGTGATGTTCTGGATAATTGACACTGTGTATGTTTGATATATAATATATAATTATTAAAAAAAATGTTATACAAAATTTAGCTTCTCTTGACGATTATAAAACGTCAACAAATATCTTAATTTTGCTGCAAATATTTATTTCTTGACGGCTAAAAGCCGTCATCTAGGCCGGAGTCAAGAAAAGTTTTCGCCTACGTTGACGGTTTCTAAAAACTGCTATCTTGACGGCTAAAAACAGTCAGGAAAATGACTTCATATGACGGCAAAAAACCGTCATGAAAAGCCATGCCAGCGACCGTCAAGAAAATGACGGGTCTTTTTTTGACTATGGCCGAGTTGACGGATCCGCAACCGTCAAGATACCCATTTCTTGACGGGAAAAATCCGTCAAGAAAAGCCTTTATTCTTGTAGTGTTAGTACTATATGGATCTTTACATGAGATGTTATCCCCCTCGGATGTATCGAATACATTATGTCATGTGCTTTTCACGAACATCCTGTATTTTATGGACTCTTATTATTCATGTACACTCATGTGCTCTCATGTACTCTCATGATCTCATGAGCTTCATGTATAAACTATCAGGTACAATAACATAACCTGTTTAGATCCTTGTGTATTGATTGGGGCTTGGCGGAGTAGAAATAGTCATGTGAACAATTCTAAAGTAGTGTAATCATGTACAAACTCTTTAGTGTAATCATGTGCAAATCAAGCCGTTCATATGTCTATCTTGTACTCTAAATCATATAATCACTTACAGTTCTCTATTATCATATATAGATAGCTTTGTTTATTAGCTCTCTATTTCTTTTCATGCTTATTTCTTACAGCATTTCATGTATCTTAATCAGTCACATGCTTTATATTTCCTGTCAAGATATGAACTGCGTGAGATGTATTGTGCTCGTTCCCGTCCTGATTGGACTGTTAAAAATATTACAGGTGATGATGAGGACTTCTGCACTACATATTATGGTACACGCTTAGATGACACCAGCGACTTGGACCCTTAGGAGGATCCAGCAGTCGCTGAGGACTTACCCATTGTCTAGTTGGACTTCTAGACTAGTTTCTTGCTTAGATTGTTTTGTCTTGAGATATACTTTCAGTTATTTGATATTTTGTGTTGTTTGAACACTCAGATGTTACTCTTTTTTGTGACTCTTGTTGGAGATTACTCCTTTATCTTATCCATCCATTTACTCTCTTTATTCCATCTTAGATTCTGTGATTGAGTTGTACCTTTATATTGTCCTCCTTTTGGAGCGTATATTATTGTACATGTATGGTTATATTGTTAGATGTTATGACCTAGGACAGCGTTCTACCGTCGACACTGCGGCGTAGGCTGGACGTACCCACTTCTCGTGCCCTTACACTGGGTACGGGTCGTGACAGAGGTGATGGCTCGACCATGGAGGAGGGGCGGATCCGACCGGTCAGGCGAGGGTTGGTGCTGGAGAAGCTCACCTCTGAAGGTACGGTCGACCGTGGCTGAGTTGGAAACGCGGGAAGAGCCGGCCGCTACGCCTGCGCGGAGAGCGGGCGCGGTGACCGGTGGGTCTGGAGGTCTCCTGCGGGGCGGGGCGAAGTATGTGGTGGGGCCGGCGGTGAGACAGATCTAGGACGATCGAGGCGGACATGGAGCTAGGTGGTCTTATCTAGGTCGTCGGAGATGGAGGTAAGTGTTGGTGGTGGCTGTGTTGTTTTAACTTTGAGGTTTTGGGAGGCAGCCGGTCGCGATGGAGGCCGGTCGTGGTGACGGAGGCGGAGGTCGTGTGTGGAGATTTTGGTGTGCAGGGGTTCGGCCAAGGGTGCAGTCGATGGCGGTGATGCCGGGACGACGACGACAGGGATTAGAATATGGTTAGATTAGGGGTTTGATTGTGTCGGGGTTTGTCCGACACGGGAAAAATATTGTATGTGTAAAAATGGAGTAAGATATGGGCGGGAGGGGACATGGACACGATGATGCACTCACGTTTGGTTGTGGTGGAGAAATATTGTGGAGTAATTTGTGAAGGAAAAGTATATGGAGGCTCCCCTATATATAGGGGGTAGAACTCCTAGTTGGATAAGCGGTAGGAATGATTTAAATTCTTCAATAGATAAATCCTTATTTATTTTGAATCAATTCAAAATTAATACAATCAAATCAAATCAAACTTTAAATCTAAATCTAATTTTTAATCTATATAAGTCTTATCCTTAATTTGATATTTGTTAATCATACCTTTAAATAAATTATCAAGTCAGCCAAATCTAGTCGCATTTTTAATCTACCACCAAATAATTCAAGATATATTTTTATAAATAATCATATTTAATTTCAAAAATTCCAAATAAATATTTAAATATTAATAAAAAACTTCAAAATACCTTTTTAAAATATATTAAAATAAATAAATAAAATAATTTTTGAAGATTTAAAATATCTACTTGAATTAAATTTCATGTACTCGCATGCGAATAGGACATATTATTTACAAAATATTATTTCTTAAATTATCACATATAGTTTTGCAATAAATAGAATAAAATAAAGTTTTGACAATCATGACTATTTTAAAAATATATACTTATTTAAATTAAATGGAGAAAGGCTATAATAATTTTTTTTATAAAAATATGTACCTCATAGATACGTAGGCACACTCGACGTACAAATACCAAAAATGAAAACCAATACCAAAATCTATAAATAAAAAAAATTGTAGTAAAAATTTAGGGGGTTTACAACAAAAATATCGAAAAAACTACCACAACTGTTCTAGCTACTAAGGAACACCATGTTCAACGAATTCATAAATATAGCAGGTGCATTCGTCCGTCAAAAGCATTACCAAAATTGTAGTGGTCGTAACATGTCCCGAATGTTGTTCTTGGAATATATTCTCTCCTTGCCTTCTCCTGATGGTATCCCGATCTCAAGTCAATCTTAGAAAAAAAAACTTTTGCTCCTGTCAGCTGGTCGAATAAGTCGATGGTAGACTATACTTCTGGTTACTTGAACGATCTTGGATTTCAAATGATCAATCTGTCAGAAGATTCGAAATACTGACTTATGTTAAAGTGTTGGCTATCTATCAGGATTTCCTAAGGATGCGACTAGCTAAACTTCTTGGTCTAACTTATGCTACTATGAAGATCTTCTATCTCGATTCTAACCAGCTTATTCACTTACGTAAACTGAGCTTCCTCTAATCGTTGCTTCTTGCAACATGGTGTTACGTACTAAAAATACGGTCTACTAGGTCCTAGCCATCCTTGACCACTCTATGATTCTTTTCTCTTTATTCGCTATGCTCTTATTCCAACACATTTGTTGTAACTACAAGTCTTTTGGAATTTCTATCTGAACTGTGTTGTGAAAAATGGTTCAACATCTCCATGATTTTCTAGTCTACTCAAACTAAGTTTCCTCTCAAGTCCTTAGTTAGGTCTATCTACAGAATTTAGGACCACCAAAAATCAATTCCTAATCACTATGTCTTTCTTTTATCAAATCTTCTAATTAGTATGATTAACAACTCACCCATTCTAGTCTATAGGAAGCTATTTAATAATCACAAATACGCCTGACCCTTCTATCCTTATATACTAGGTAATGGGGTGTGTTAATGCTAGACAATGCTTATATGTCATACCTTGACAAATACTTACCTATTGACTAGTCTAGTCTAGTATAGTCATATCCATTCTACATCCTATCCCAAGATCACACTATGGTACAACCAAACTTCACTTATCCCTTTGATAGAAATCTTTCTAGTAGCCACTATCTAATGGTAACTTCATTTCTTGACCTATGCCTACCATCATGATTTCTACATCATTCAAGCGAAACTATCCTCTGCCTCGATACAACCATAGAATTTTTATGAGATTCTGTATCTATCTTAAGTATAATACTTATAGAATTATCCTATTCATAAAAAGACTTTCGAATCCTTTCAAATGTAGTCTTTCTTGTAGGTGATCACATTCTAATTTGGGAACTGTATCGACCTCTAAAATTCTACTATTTATTCTTCCAAATCACTCACATCATTTCGATTGATAACCCTATCATACCTTCCTTATTAAACCAAATTAAACCTTGTTATACCTCTATCTCCTCTCTATCTAACATAGATAAATAGTAGAATGATTGCAGTCCACTGCTCCTAGAGACTCTCGTTAGGATTAGGTCGACTATATGTATTCTATATTTTCAATCCGACGCACTTGGTGTATCTAATAGGGACGCATATTAAACCCTTATTATCTTAAACAATCAATCACTCTTAAGATGCTCTAATAACTACTTTCTAACCTATGGTAAAATAAAACAATCCAAAGGAGTGTTAAGTCATTGACCAAGAGTGACCGTGACGCTACCTTTGAGCAGATCTTGGCAGGGGCCATGGCAGCGGAGGATGACTTGGAGCTCAAGTCCAAGAGGAGCTGGGATGATTCAGGAGGGGCGAGTGGTAGTGCGAAGCGTCCCTTTGTGCAGAAGATAGTGCACCAGCCCTAACAGTTGTTGGCACCGGCTAGAGTTTAACAGGTGCAACATCAGCCTTGGGGATAGGATCGAAGGGTACCCACCTGTGCCTACTATAGAAAACCAAGGCACACTTAGGACGAATATAGGAGGAGATTGAAAGTGTGCCTGTTTTGTGGATCCGCTGCTCACCAGTTAAGGGATTGCCCCACCGCACCTTCATTTTACGGAGCACAGGGTCAGAGAGAGGGAGCAGGCCACCTGTGGTGCAGGACCATGCCCAGCACTAGAGAGGCAGGGCTTTTACGCTGACGGTCGAGGAGACCGACGCTATAGGTGACGGGATAGCAGGTCTGTCTTTCCTGTCCTTCTTTCCATCTTGTTGTGTGATTCCATTAACACCCGTCAGGATATTTTGTGCTGTGCTAGATATTGTAGTAACCTTGTTCGAGACTGTGAAATCACGACCAGTAGGACCATGATTTGCATGTTATTAGATAGAATTTTCTTGACTCTGATTGTCGGAGGTTTGACCTATAAGGAGTATGACCATCTTAAATTTCGAGGACAAATTTTTTCTAGGGGTAGATTTGTCACCACCACATTCTAGAACAAGGGTATTTTGGTAATTAGTAATTTTTGATTATTTTATTATTATTTAAATTGGTGAATTGTATTAGTGTCTTGTTAAATAAAACCTTAGAACTATATTGATTAGACGATAGGCATGACCATATAAACTTATTAAAGAGATTAGATAACTTAAGTGTGGCTCTAATCTAGCTAGATTAACACTTAGAATCCATTTAGTGATTTAAAACATTAGCCACTTTGGGCCTTTCCTTTAAGGGGCCTTAAATTGACATGTTAGGAAGGCTTTTAGCCATTTTCACCAAACCCAAACCCTAGAAAACCATCTTGGCCGGCCACACTAGGGTTTCCCTTTCCTATTTAATGCCTACAAGCCTCATTCTTCCTCCATTCATTACAAACCCAAACCATAATTTGTGTTCTTTCCCAAATTGCCTCCAACACCTAAATTGAGTCCAAATTCCCTTAAACGAATTGCAAACTCATCCCCTTGAAGAGAGGAAGCCTCTATTGCTTAGCTTGGGAAGGTTTAGAGCAATTTGGCTATTGAAAGTTGAAGGGGATCTCATCTTGAGTTTGTTTCATTGAGATTCCAACTCTCAATTGGTAAGAGCCTCTAAACCCTTCAAATTTCCATTCCTTTAATATAGATACATTCATTAGGAGTCCCTCTTGCATTAGGAAAGATTAGGACAATTTTGGATTGATTTGATGTGCGTATCACTAAAGTATCGAATACGTACACCAAGTGTTCGATGAAATGACTCTTAGGGTATTCCATGGTTTAATTTCAGTTTTTTCTATTATTTAGGATTTGGATGGCCATGTTATATATATATATATATATATATATATATATATTATGAATATCTAGTGATATTATGATGGATTGATAGATTATCATAGGTTTGGGGGTTTGACTTGGAGTGTTCTGCTCACTGTGGTAGAGCAGTCCATTTCTGGACATATTTAACCACCTAGGTCCTACTTCATTGCCCTGTCCATTTTACTAGGTTCAGACATCCACTGTCCAGGTATTAGGACATTAACGCACATGTTAAGTTGAGTCCCTAGTCATACCTATGGTTGTACCAATTACTATAATTCTGTCCAACTTGATATATGTCCTGTAGTACAATACTCCACTGCATTGCCTGCATGAGCATGTAGACATGTCCTGTATTTAGCCTAGCATTACATAGCATCTCCTCTCTTACATTCTATGAATAGATGCATAGAGCTCTGCCATTCATTGCACGCACTGTACAGTAGATGCATTCACTACTTTGCATCACTGCACCCTTAGTATCCTGCATTGTCCTTTACTGCATATTAGTATCATAGCATTACCTGTCCTGCTTCCAAAGTTAGCCACTTGCATATACCACTGCAACATATCTATCACTTTAACATTCATTTCCAAATTGTTACCACCTAACCTGCATACCTAGAGTACTATGTAAGTCCCTTGCCATTTGGTGCAGGTATTAGTCCCCATGTAGATTGTCGTCTTCACTACTTATTTGAATGCCAATCCTTACTAGTTCTATCCTGCATATCCACTTGTTGTTCAGTCCATGGGTGTTTACCTATTCCTCTGTTTTAAGTGCACATCCTTTATTGTATTAACCTGCCAACCTTCAAGGTTCAGGTATCTGATGTTTCAGTTGTAGGCTTGTTTGTATCATTTAGCATGGTAGGCTCGGGTTACAGGCAAGCTTAGGGGCTTCACAAGATTTGGGGATGGGCTTTGTATCAACAGCAGTAATTTACTGCTTAATAGCAGCAAGTCGAGGGTTAGGCTCAGGTATGTAGGTTACCTATCAGCTAGAGGAGGGGGGGAGAGAAAGTTGAGCATATGAAGAAGTTGAGTCTCATGTGTGTATGTGTGTTAAGTGGTGAAGGGAAGGATGAGCAGTGGAAGAAGTAGCACATATTTGCTAGGCAAAATGTGAACTGCTGTTAGCAGTGGAGCCATAACAGCAGGTAAGGTAGAACTTGGTTGGCCTTGAGCTTGTGGGGCCTGTGCTTGGCCAATAGATCTTTAGGCCAGTGCCTTTTTGGCAGCAGGCTAATGTGGCCAGGAAGAGTATTGCTCTGTACTATATGTACATGGTACTTAGCCTACTGTAGGGCAATTTACAAGCATTTGGAGTCTTGGCCATTACTTGTGAGTGAGGAGTGAGGGCTTTGTTGTATAGTTTCAGTTCTTACCTATTATATCAGATAATATAGATGTTGTCCTATTAATATATTCAATCCACTTGTTTTCACTAACCATGAGTACCAAGACATGTAGAATGTCTACATATATGTTTATTATAGTATCAGAGACTATATTGCCTTACATTTCAATAGCCTTGTCCTCACTTAGCCATTGTGTTGCATCTGTCCACATTACCTGGAAGTCTGACCCACGGGTTCAAACCATCTGAGCTTGATCTTGGGTTCTGTAGGGCATAGCCTCACATCCCAACTTACTACATTTCATTAGCCACTTAATGTATGTCCTATACATTGTTATGTAAGTTCATGTTACCACCTGTATTTTGTTCTGTCCCCGTTTTCACATATTGTTTTGTCCTGCATTTGGAGTGACCCCTGTGTCTTGATGTATCAGTCGACCTTCAGTATCCTAGCCTTCTTTATCTTAGCAATGAGTATCAGATAATTTCAGATATGTGGGGGAGGGGGGGGGAGGTCCTGTTAGATAGATTGAGGGTTAGGCAATAAGCCACTTGTCCTATTAGCTAATTAGGCAGCAGTTATTAGGAAGGAGAGTGTTATAAGATTATTATATCAAAGTTAGTATATAGGTAGGGTTTGATCTTGGGCTATATAGAAATGGATGCATATATGAGTTAGGCTAGGTAGGAGTGGTAGTGTACTACATTATGTATATGTGTAATGTCTTATATATATATGATATAGGTTATGTGTGGTCTCTTAGAGTATGGTATATGGTTATGGATTAGAGTGAGTTAGAGTAGAGGCCATAGTGTGATACATTATATCTACGTTATATGTAATACCCTATATAGATATATATGTGTTTTACCTTAGATGTGTGATATGGTATAGGTAGAGTCCTATTAGATAGATAACCTTTGACCAAGATTTGACCTCAGAGTCAAAGTTTGACTTAGTTGACTAGATAGTTGACCAGAGTTGACCAATGGTTGACTTTTGACCTAGAGAGGCATAGAGCATTTGAATTTATTGTATTATTCAATTATTCAATGTAGGACACATTATAACCTGTATTTCTCATAATATATAGGACATTGTGACTCCAGTTTGGACATCAATATACATCAGTTGCTCAGGGTATCAGGCGAGTACATTCTCTGATGGTTCTTTCATTTACTTGATGATTACTATGTTTCAGTTCGAGTATAGTTCTATTTGATTCTCTATCACAATACGTATTGGTATTCTGGATTCATTCACTCGAAATACATGTATTTGACTCGTCTAGCCTCTATTATTCGAACCACTCACAAGAACCATCTACTCGAAACACCTACAAGTATTAAATGTTCAAATCATACAAGAATCATCACTACAAGCAAGATAGCCGTCGCCCCTGGGCCCGGTGTGCGACGTGCTGTATTCAACAAGAACCACCTTACAAGAAATATAGCCATCGCCGCTTGGCCGAGCGTGCGATGTGCAGTATTACAAGCAAGATAGCCATCGCCGCTTGGCCGAGCGTGCGATGTGTCGTATCTACTCGTCTAAACAAGAAAGATAGTCATCGTACGCTTGCCAAGTGTACGGTGTGCCGTATTTATTCGCTACTTGTTTTCATGACAAGAACAATATCTCGAACACACTGGATTAGTGTCTTGTACTAGAATAACATTGTCTCATGTTTTATAGATTGGACTCGTAGCAGGTTGTTCTAGTTAGTTGTCTCTATCTACAGTTTTCATTGCCATGCTCTTCTGATTCACTGTAATAACTTTTCTTGTTCTAAACTGTTGTTTTATTTTATTACATGTCTTCAACTTTCCATGATACATCAATATAACTGTTTATAACTGCTTTATAGTCTTTGTCATTTACTTGGGATTGATAGATGAGGTATGCTCGTTCCATCCTGACTGGATATATTTTTCAGATGATTGTCCGGAGGACACGTGTCCTTCCTATTATGGACCTGAGGAGGGGATAGCTACTGTAGGTCACGATTCTTAGGAGTGGCCAGGAGACTAGTTTAGAGGACTTATTCTAGATTTCTGTTTTAAAACTTGAATTGTAATAAGTAGAGATTTTGACATTATATTTGAGTTTTGTTGAATATTATTAATTAGTTGTTGTTGTTGTTAAGTCTTATTAGTTATTTAGACTTCTGTGATATCATATCGTGCTTTAGATTGTGATTGAGTATACAGTGTTATCTTTTATACTTGTCCTCCGTTCAGAGTTGAGATCTATGACAAGTACATTATATAACTGCCTGAGATTGATAGATAGCATCCTACAACAACGTTCTACCGTCGATTCTGCGACGTAGGCTGAACGTTGTTATGCACTCGTGCCCCTATACCGAGTGCAGGTCGTGACACATATTTAATCCTTATTATCTTAAACAATCAATTACTCTTAAGATGCTTTAATAACTACTTTCTAACCTATGGTAAAATAAAACAATCCAAAGGAGTGTCAAACATGAGCATTCGTCCTTCCAAAATAGGGAAGGGCGTTGTAAGGAGTTCAAGAATGATGATCAATGCAATCTTCGAGTTTCAAGAACGATAGATGAAATCAAAAGAATTTTCAAAGCAATTGTGTATTTATATCCTAATATAGTATACTATTGTAGGCTCGTTTGGTAGAGTAACGTAACCGAGACGATATGCTCTGAACTGCATAGGCTACCACAAAAATATGTAATGTCCCAGTCCCAAAATACGTAGGACTATGAATGCGTATACATGCCAGCTACGTATTAAGTGACTCCAACCCAGTTTGAATACGAATAAATTGGTTAAGTCAGGTAGTTATATCTCTATATCACTAAGATAATTCTAATCTCAATCCACTGAAGATAAATCCTTTGTAAGACCAAGTGTACTAATGTTGGTAAGGCATTAACACACTGGATCCCACAGACCAACAATAATAGACAATATATAATAAAGTAGACCAAACTCTATTATAATTGTTTGAACAAGCTTTTAACAAAGGATAAAGCTTGTAAAATGAGGCCATGTAAGCAGAATAAAATGATAGCAAAATAAGTATATTGTTGGATGAACATAATGGAAATATAAACCAAACATATACCTGAGTCAAACACAATAACACCACCCGGATTAACGAACTTTGTTTGCAGAAGCGACTACCTGGAGAGACCACTAGGTCCTCAGGGGACATAACAAGGTACATAAAATGTATGCCAAATAACAATATAGAGAATATATAACATGAAAGGTAACTACCATAGCCATCTAAGTGCACATATATAGTTGAGGACAATCCTAATACCAAGCACAACCAAGCTGACAATCACTCATGGCACCGTATCGTGATACCAATGAGTGAACATTGTAACGCCCCAGAACCAGAATACTGGAGAGCGGGGGCGAACATAGCCAGCTACGTATATTGAAGTGCAACCCACCTCGCTATACGGTCATGACTGTCTAGATACATGAGGGTTTAACTACAAGCCATCAGTCTCTTATGGTCATGAACAAGTCTATTGTCTCAATCTCAAGCAAGTAAAAATCAGTTACAAGATGTCAGAGCACCAAATATACAATAGTAAGGCATCCCATACATTACATATTTGGATGATCATGAAGCTAGTCATACAAAATGTGAAGACTAGCAAGAGTTTCAGTCATACATGATCAACCCTAGGATTTGTTAATCATGCTACAGCTCGTAGGCAGACAGTAAGTAAAGTGCAATCGAGCTAACACGTGCTCGTCGGCTAAATGCCTCAAAAGAATATTTTTACAATAGAGTGGGAGAGCAAAAATAAAATCCACTCGTTGCCAGGATTACGCCTAGTGGTCACCATCTGGCTGGAAGGTAGGGAGATCCTCTGGAGCTGCTCCGGTATCTGGCTACGCAAAACCAGCTGGGTCAGATCCCAGAAAGAGCAAGTGCCACAAAGGAGGCTTCACTTAAGAACTAAAACCAGCATATCAGAACATAAAATAAGAAGATAATTAAGACATGAAATCTAAATAGGGCAATAAATATCAAGAGATGAGAAGTTATTCCGATCAGTTATTGACAAGGTAAACATAAGCAATCAAGTTACTGAAGTAACCAGATACTGGGGCAAGATAAGGCTTAGACTCCATCCAACATTCACGGCCAAGCAATAAGTATGGCTTGATATTTTAACTAACTAGGGTTATCACAGGCCTAGTTACTAGCAAGATACAATGAGATTATTCCAACAGCCACAAGCCCTGCAGACCATCCAGGTTATCCAGGTCGAATATCCGTTCATGAAGGGTGCAACACATGACAGTGTGCTAAAAATATGCCCTACTCGTCGGCAGGCTACAAGTCCACTTGCGCACCCAGATAACGGGATTGCTTGTAGCTGAGAAATCTCTTCATGACTACTGGATTATTCTAGTTATTAGCCTTAGCCAATTTCAGTAGGTATCCTGACCATGGTACTCAGGGGTCCCTGTCCTAGACATGATGCAAGACAATACTGGTTCATATGTACAAACACAATCGCCTACGGTGTCCAGGCCATTCATTCTTGTCATGTCGTGCCAGCTGTCGTAACAACATATCGAGATATATCATGTTAGGTTTACTTATCAAGAGTGCGCCACGACGGGCCACTATCATGCCATGTTACTTGTCAATCATTCTTGTCGTGAGTGTGCCACAACGGGCCACTGTCATGTCATGTTACTTGTTACTGGTTAAGAGTGCGCCTTAACAGGCCACTATCGTGTTCTATCCTTACATCATCATAAATAAGAAAACTTGCATAAATAGTTAGTAACATATTTTGAAGCCAAGGAAAAGATCTACAACTTTCATGTTAGGAGTTGGGAGAAATTCTGGCCATAAATCAGCCAAATATGATAAGAAAAACAACCAAAATAGGCACTATACGGCCAAGGGTTGATGGGGTCTCATGCGGCAGTAGATGGGTACCCATCTATGCGACAGTGTAGATGGGTGCCCATCTATACGGCAGGGTAGGTGAGTTCTATACGACAAAGTGGATGGGGGTCTTATGCGGCAGTAGATGGGTATCCATCTATGCGGCAGGGTAGATGGATACCCATTTATGCGGCAGGGTAGATGAGTTCCATGCGGCAGAGTGGATGGGGGTCTCATACGGCAGTAGATGTGTACCCATCTATGCGACAGAGTAGATGGATACCCATCTATGCGACAGGGTAGATGAGTTACATGCGGCAAAGTGGATGGGGGTCTCATTCGGCAGTAGATGGGTACCCGTCCATGCGGCAGGGTAGATGGATACCCATCTATGCGGCAGGGTAGATGAGTTCCATACGACAAAGTGGATGGGGGTCTCATGCGACAGTAGATGGGTATCCATCCATGCGGCAGGGTAGATGGATACCCATCTATGCGGTAGGGTAGATGAGTTTCATACGACAAAGTAGATAGGGGTCTCATGCGGTAGTCGATGGGTACCCATCCATGCGGTATGGTAGATGGATATCCATCTATGCGGCAGGGTAGATGAGTTCCACGCAGCAAAGTGGATGGGGGTCTCATGCGGCAGTAGATGGGTACCCATCTATGCGGCAGGCTAGATGGATACCCATCTTCTCCGAAAATTTGAGAATGATGGCCATAGAACCCATAGCTTCCAAGCTACATAAAACCTTCACTATAAGTCCAAATTTGGACTTCCATTGGTCAAAATAGGGTAGAATAAAATTCTCTACAACATGGAATAATCCCAACTTGAAAATAATAACATTTGATAGATCAAAACCCAAGAAATCCAAAAATGCAACAAACTTAGATCTACATGAAATAAACCATAGAAATTGAAAATGCTAAGTACTAAAGTGTCTTAGAATCTCGTGAGGAAGAAAATGGAACAACAAAATTTAAGTTTCTCCATGAAGCAAGTTGTACTTGCCTAAGCCTCTCTTGGTAGGTGGAGAGAGTTAATGGAGGAAGAAGAAGAAGTAAATGAGGTGAGAGAAAGTGGTTGGTGGCTTATAAAGGAAGAGAGTGGGTGGTAGGTGGGGTTGGTCCACATGCAAAACCGAACCAAGCAAACCGAACCGAGCCAAGCAAATAAAATGCCAAAATAGACCATTGAAATAGACCATGCAATGAGACATGCAATATGAGTCAAAATTTGTACACGTATACCAAAATACGTAATACGAACTACGGGTGTTACAACTCTACCCACCTTAAAAGAATTCCATCCTCGAAATTTAATTAAGAGGCTAGAGAGGCAAGGACAAGCTATACTAAGCAGTCCACCATGCAATTATTCTCAAGCAAGGAATTGAGAGCACAAGGCATAAGAAAGATATTATACCTTACGAGTCAAACATGTCGGGATATCACGATCGAATGTCATCCTCATGCTCCCACGTTGACTCACCCAAAGAGTGATGACTCCAAGCAACACGGACTAACTTGATAGTCTTGTTCTTGAGTATCTTCTCTCTTCGGTCCAATATGGATACGGGCCACTCCTCATACGAAAGGTTGGTACCAACAACCAATTCCGAATGATCCAGGATGTGGCTCGGGTCCAGGATATACCGTCGTAGTTGGAATACATGGATGACATCATGCACCTCACGCAACGACGGTGGGAGAGCGAGACGATAGGACACATCACCTACTCGTTCTAGAATGTCGAATGGCCCTATATACCTAGGACTAAGCTTTTTCCGTACGCCGAAATAAATGACGCCACGGGTAGACGAGATCCTAAGGAATACATGGTCGTCGACAGAAAATTTAAGGGGACGCCGATGAGAATCGGCCCAATGGCGCTGGCGATCTTGTACGACGCGAAGATGATCTCTAACTCTTCTGACCACCTCAACTGTCTGAGTAATCATTTTCGGACCGAGTATTTGCCTCTCTCCAATATCGTCCTATGCTAGCGGGGATCTACACTTCCAACCATACAGTGCCTCGAATGGTGCTATCTGGATACTGACTTGGAAACTGTTGTTGTACGAGAACTCCACCAGGTGTAGGTGATCTTTCCACGAACCACCGAAGTCGAGTGTACAAGATCTCAACATATCTTCCAAGGTTCGTATGGTACGCTCTGACTGACCATCTGTCTGCGAATGATAAGCTGAGCTGAACTAGAGGTGAGTTCCCAAACTCTCTTACAGACTGCACCAAAAGTGCGACGTAAATCTTGAATCTCTGCCTGAGGTGATACTGACTGGTACACCATAAAATCTGACGATCTTCCTGAGGTACATCTCAGCTAGCTGAGCCGTCGACTGACCAACTCTGAGCGGAAGAAAGTGAGCCACTTTCGTGAGCATGTCTATAATAACCCAAATAGCATCTCTACCGGCCGGGGACCTAGGTAATCTTGTCACAAAATCCATGGTTATATGCTCCCATTTCCATTCTGGAATCGGCAAGGGCTGAAGAAGTTTAGCCGGTCTCTGATGCTCAGCTTTAACTTGTTGGCAAACCAAACACCGAGAGACAAACCGGGCTATCTCTCTCTTCATGCCATTCCACCAAAAGTGCTGACAGATATCACGGTACATCTTCGTGCCACCGGGATGAATGAAATACTGCAAACTGTGAGCTTCTGCCATGACTTTCTGTCTGATATCTCCACTGAGTACACAAAGATGCTTACCCTGTCAAAGTGTACCATCTGCATGAATGCATAACTCTGGCCGTCGTCCTGTCTCACACTCTGTTCTGAGTCGCTGAAGCTTGGAATCTGTTGACTGCGCCATTCGGATCCTCTCGACTATACTGGACTGAACTTGTATGCTGGCCATCAATGCCACATTAGTAGGAAGAACAACTTTAATACCCATCTTCTGAAGATCGGCTAACAATTTTGGTTGTGCTATTGGAAAATAAACTCCGGCTCTTCTGCTCAATGCATCTGCAACGACGTTGGCCTTCCCAGGATGATACTGCAGGTTGATGTCATAATCCACAAGCAGCTCTAGCCATCTCCTCTGACGCATGTTAAGATCCTTCGGAGTAAACACATACTTCAGGCTCTTGTGGTCGGTAAAAATCTCTTCCCTATCTCCATACAAGTAGTGTCTCCAAAGCTTAAGTACAAACACTACCGCTGCCAACTCCAAATCATGGGTTAGGTAATTCCTTTCATGATCACGATGTTGACATGACGCATAAGCTATTACCTTCCTATGCTGCATCAAAACACATCCCAAACCTCTGCCTGAAGCATCACAATACACTGAGAATCCCCTGGTCCTATCTGGAAGCGTAAGAATGGGTGTCGTCATCAAACCTCACTTCAACTTCTTAAAAGAATCCTGACATTCTGCTGTCCAAGCAAACTGCACATCCTTGCGGGTCAACTGGATCAATGGCGCTAAAATCCGAGCAAAGCCTGAAATAAATCGCTGGTAGTAGCCGGCCAAGCCAAGAAAACTGCAAACTTCTGCAACTGTGCTAGGTACGGGCCATGTCTCGATAGCCATGATCTTTTGGGGATCCACTTCTACTCCTCCTCTGGTGATGATATGACCCAAGTATGAAGTACGATCGAGTCAGAACTCGTATTTACTGAACTTCGCGTACAACTGGTGCTCTCTGAGAATTTGGAGGACAACTCTGAGATGCTGCTCATGCTCCGCTTCACTATTGCTGTAGACCAGGATGTCGTCTATGAACACAATCACGAACTGTTCTAATTAAGGCATGAAGATACGATTCATGAGGTCCATGAATATAGCTGGCGCATTGGTTGCTCCAAAGGGGATAACAAGGAACTCCCAATGCCCATATCTAGATCTAAAAGCTGTCTTCGGGATGTCCTGATCTCTGACTCTGATCTGATGGTATCCTGACCGTAAGTCAATCTTCGAGAATACTGCTGCCCCCTTGAATTGATCAAACAAGTCATCTATCCTCGGTAGAGGGTATCTGTTCTTGATTGTCACTGAGTTCAAGGTACGATAATCTACACATAATCTGGACGTACCATTTTTTTTTCACAAGAAGCATTGGGGCTCCCCAAGGCGATCTACTTGCACGAATGAATCCCTTGGTCCTGAGTTCTTCAATCATCTTGTACAATATCTCTAACTCTGACGGCACCATCCTGTAGACTCTCTCCGATACTGGGGCTGTCCCTGGGATCAAGTCGATAGTAAACTCAATCTCTCGCTCTAGCTATATTCCTGGAAGCTCTTCTGGGAAAACATCTGGAAACTCCTCGACTATCCGGGGTAACTGCACTGCTGCTACTGCCATCCGCAATACTGCAGGAGAAGGTTCAACTTTGCCTCGGGAAAAGAAAAACTCTGGCTTGCCTGGAATGCTAAAAACAACCTTGCCAACATGGCAGTCTATCCTAGCATACTGGTTCCTTAACCAATCCATCCCTAAGAACACATCATAATCGGCTATTGGGAACTCTATAAATCTAACGGGGAACTCTCTACCGCTAACTACGATCCGACACGAGGAAAACACTCTATTTACTCCTACAAGACCATTACCAGTAAGTATATTGAGCCTTACTGATAATGACTCGGGCTCCAGTCCTATCCGTGTCGCAGATCATGCAGACATGAATGAATTCGATGCACCAGAATCAAATAACGCCGATGCTGGAAAGGACTTGACGAGAATAGTACCTGCTACTACCTCACATGGTGCCAATCCTTCTTCTACGGTCATCACCATCGCCTGACCATGTCCTCTGGGTGCGGGTCCCTTCTGCTGAAAACTTCTCTGTCTGCTCTGAATCAGGGCTTGGGCTTGTGTATACTGCTGGGGGTATTGCTGCTGGAAGGCTTGTGCCTGCGTCGGCAATGGCCTCTGAGGATGATACTATTATTGTTGCTGGACTGGTGCTGGTCCTCTCACCGAAGGACTAGTAAAGTTGGACGATGATGAACTACCCCTATTCGGGCAGGTTCCTATCTTGTGATCCGCAGCCCCATAAGCCAGGCACAATCTCTGTGCCCTGCGACATTCT
Source organism: Iris pallida (assembly GCA_029216955.1). Taxonomy (NCBI): domain Eukaryota; kingdom Viridiplantae; phylum Streptophyta; class Magnoliopsida; order Asparagales; family Iridaceae; genus Iris; species Iris pallida. Next base: position 2,334,238 of record JANAVB010010193.1, on the reverse strand, counting down.
GCCACCACATGTAACGCCCAGTCCCAAATACTTGAGACTATATACGTATCATGCCAGCTGTATACATACGAGTAAATATATGGCTCGTATGTATACATAAGCTGTAAAATGTAGAAAGCCAAGACACTAAATCTCATCCACAAATATAAATAATAATATAAAAGCAATTTTGAGTTTGTCATATATACAATCGTTGGGCGGAGACAAATCCACTACCAACTAATTTAAATAAGAAAGAATTATACAAGAAAATGATTTGGTCACGCGAAGGAGATGGCGATCCAAAAGCAACATCTCGAAGAATAGAGCGTAAGACATGGCCTTAGCTAGAGCACCTGCAGAAAATCACAAGACACACCTGGAGAGATAACCAGGTCCTCAGAGGGACGTAACAAGACACATAATATCATGCCAATAAACTGAATAATAAAGCTCAACAGAAAAGTATGCATGAGTAAAGGTTCTTAACCATCCTATGTGATATGCATTTTGAGGACAACGTTCTACGCAGGGGCTGTAACGGATTCACGCAAGCAAGTAATAGAGAGTGGCCGTTAAGTAGCGCTCATCCGAGACGCTATCGGCCCTGGGCAGAAGGTAGTGCTCATAAGAGTCACCCTCGGCCCAAAATGTGTGTAAAAATAAATGTAGCCCCTACGCTAATAACTGTCCCCTCCCCCCAATGATACTATACATGTATCGACTCCACGATACTGTTTTAATCCTTAATAACTGCCAAGTCTTCTAAAAAAATCTATTGGCAGTTATATCCTAACGCACGGCCTGTACGCACCAATGATCAGTCAGCACGTAAGTCCGCATCTATATGCGACTCACAACTCACACACAATCCGTGGCACAACATGATAGTTTATGAGATGCACTAAACATACGGTGGTCCCTTAAGTCTAAGCCAATTGCATAAAGTATAATAATTTGCATCTATATATAGTTTTGAAAGAACAACATAAAAAAAATATGCATGATATTGAGCAAGAAATTAAACAGTAAAGGCAAGGTGTCTTGCCTGATGTCCGAGTGAGGTAAGATGATGTTGTGGCGATGAATCAACAGCAGCGCACAAAGAGGAATATGTAGGTACAACTTCGGATGCTGAAAATAGTCTATTATCTAATTATAAATAATACTGCACCTATTACATTTATTTAATAAATCCTAAAGTTAGGATATGGCATAGTTTTTTGTATCAGCTTTCCGAAAAACTAAACGGATCGCATTTTCGTTTCCGGAATCTCCCGAAATCACGAAAATATCAAAATATGTTTGTTTTTCGGACATCTAATACTCAAACAGTTTTACAAAAATATACAGAATGAATTTTGTCTATTAAAATATGTTTTTGAAAACCTTACCTCGATACGCTTCTTTTAAAAAAAACTGGAGGCGAAACGGAGTTCGGAGCTAGGAGATATCGTCGTTCTAAGTTGCTCTTGCTGCTAAAAAGCGGGGCTGAATTCTAATGACGAATTTTAGAGTTTTTATTAGACTAAAAATAATTTCGAATTATGGCTGATAGAAGGGGGATGTATTGGGTTTATATAGGTATTTATTTCAGATTTATCTCCTAAATTAGATAGGATTTGATTTAAATAAATTGGAGTTTGTTTTGTTAGGATAGGATATAGATAGAAATATTTTCCTAGTAGAAGTAGGATTAGTATTTATTTAAAATCTCCTTTAATTAATCTTCCTTTTAATTTAAATTATTTTAAATCCGATTCAATCCAAATCCAACTCAATTAAATCTAGATAATTTCAAATCCAAATTAAATATAGATGATTCTCATATTTAAATCAAACTTATTTAAATTAAATCAATAAAATCTAATCAAAGTTTAAATTACCACAATAAGTTCAAAATATCTTTTCTAAAAATAATAATAATAAATAATTTCAAAAATCCAAAAAAATATATGAATAAAAATTTGTACATCCATAAAAATAAGGTATTTACATAAAATATAGTTTTCTAAATTAATTTGAACTAGAAATAAAATAATCTTTTATAAAAGTTAAACATAAAGGTTTTGGCAAATATCGTGAAATGTTCTTCTGATATGAAAATATTTGTTTATACTATGTATTGAAACAACATATTTATTCTATATTCATCAGAAAAACAATAATAAAATATTTGTATATGAATGAACAAATATCTCGTATTTACGTCTTTACGCATTCGCACTCGAGGTACGATACCAAAATAAAAATCAATACCAAAATAAATTAATAAAAAAATATAGTAAAAATTTAGGGGGTTTACATCCTATCCAACTTACAAAAATTTTGTCCTCGAAATTAAAAATAAGTAGGGGATTCGAGAAGGTACAAAGTTATATCGATCAAATCACGACATTCAACACAAACATGCATTAGAAAATCGTGATCTCGATAACTATGGAAATAAATTACGAATTTAATTTAGGAAGTGAATGATGGTCACGATAATGAATCTAGGGTCAAGGGAAAGGACGAGTAACTCGAGATGGGGATATAGTTCCATTGGTTGGTCGGTGGCTAACTATCTTTGCAATAGATGGTAGGACAACTAAGGGGATATCAAGTACGAGCGTTTTGTCATTCCAAAATAAGTGAAAGACAAATACTATTAAGAGTGTGAAGAAGCTATTATCGAATACGAATACGTGGTCCAAAGGCGACATGAATAGTTCAAAAGAGAATTGCCAAGGCAATCGTGGATGAGACTCTAGAGGCCAAGTTTAACTATATCTCCATCCATGTTAGAACGACATGTAAAAAGCGAACCAAAGTGCACTCGGTTGATCAGACCATCATGCACCGGTTCTAATTAGACAATATGTTAGTGAGCGCGCGCTCAACAGCATAAGTCATGAACAAGTTCGATAGATGGATAAGCTTGCAAAACTAGTTTATAGTAGCAACATTAGTCAAGATGGTAAAAATATAGGCACATGAGATTATTATTGAAAGAGAGTAGAATTATTTCAAACTTCTTAAGGATCTAGGTACCTATGTAGTCATCCTACGGTCTACTTGTCTAAGACTTGGTTAAGGTCATAAGGATAGTTAGGTCGTAAGGCATTCTACCCAACTTACAAGAGTTAAACTAATAGTGTGGTGGGACAATGGGTCAAGCAATAATAAAATATATATGAATGAACAAATATCTCGTATTTACGTCTTTACGCATTCGCACTCGAGGTACGATACCAAAATAAAAATCAATACCAAAATAAATTAATAAAAAATATAGTAAAAATTTAAGGGGTTTATACCACATGTCCTGGCTTCCCGTAATGTGAACATCCCACTGCGAAAGAGTGCTTCTGCTTCTGCTGCTGAGGGTTCATCGGGGTTGAATGTTGAACCGACGTTACTGAGGTCGCCCGCCTCGGGGTTCCAATTGTCAAAGCCCTAGCTGCCAGGGCTGGTGCTGAAGACTGATTCATGTGGCCATGAGATTGCTTCCGACCTCCGGTCCTGTCCAAGATCCTCTGGGAGGTATACCCATGCCTCTTGGCTGCTCTCAATACCGCATAAAAAGTCTGATGCTCAAACTGCTCCACTGTTAATAAAATCACTAGATGGAGCCCATGCTGGAACCGCTGGGCTTTGTCGAACTCGATCGCTACCAAGGTGGAAGCAAATCGACTAAGTCTCGAAAACTCGGCCGCATATCCGTCGACCGTCCTGTCCATCTGCTTCAGGTTGGTGAACCTCGTTTGTAGATCGTACCGAGCTACAACATCGAAGTACTTGGTCTGGAATCTTTTTCGGAATATTGCCCACGTAACAGGTACCACTAATCCAACGGCCTGTGCCTCCCACCAGCTACGGACAAGATCCAATAACTGTAGGCGTACTACCGCCACCTTCTCGTTCTCGGGCGTCTTCGCCACTTCTAGAATCACTTCTGTATCCTGCAGCCAAGCATCTGCGGTAATAGAATCCTCACTGCCGTCGAAGAAGGGAGGGTTCAAGCGCTTGAAGCTGTTGGCTGCACTTTTACCTTGATGACCATCTCTGCTCAGAGCATCTTGTACTGCCTGGTGCAGGACGTCGCCCCGACGATCTTGAGATGCTAGTAATGTCCTGATGAGACCCACCAAGGTGCCATCATTAGGCTCCGCAGGCTGGACTGGCTGAACTGGTGGCTCTTAACCCCCAATAGGCATAACTCTGGAGGCTACTCCTCAATGCTGGGCTTGATCTCTAGGTTGCTGCTGGCCCACGGGAGGTGCTCCTCTTTGTTGATCGGTAAGACCAGGAACAATGCCGCTGAAGAAGACGACTATCACGACCCGCACCCGCTTTTCGGATACGAGACGTGTCCAAGCCAGCCTACGCCGCAGAGTCGACGGTAGAACGCTGTCAAGCCCGCAAGAAATAATGCTCAAATATCACAATTGCTGCTCATTCAAATTTCTAAATTTATTACAACATTTACATCAGTTAAAATTAAAGAAAATACAAGATTTTATAATTAATAAAGTTGATACAATTGCTTTCTATTTCTAGGTCGTCTTCAGCATACCCAAGTCTCCCAGTGCTAAAAATGATCGCGGCTAAACCTGAAAAATGTTGGTTATCCAGTCAGGAATGGAACAAGTACACAAACCGACGACAATACAAAACACAATAGAATTGATAAGACATGAAAATAGCATATGAGATATGAAAGCTGTAAGAAAACTGATGACATAGCACGATAGAGAAGTAAACAAAGAAAAAGCTAATAAAAGACATCTATCTAGGTGGTGTGAAATATCCGTTTCGACATGTGGACGGCTAGGGGGTAAATAAGGCACACTGCACGTGTCGTGCGCAGCGACTAGCATTCAAGAATAGACATATTGGGATATTTCTAGGTAGTCCACATGTATACTAAGATATTTTCCCTCCCGACAACTCCGTGTGACGAGCGTGTCAACAAGCAGCAAGATATATGTATAGACATGAAATGAAAAAAACTACTATGAATCGAAAAGCAATCAGAAAGTGCACTTGCCTGAGGTCCTTAGCTGGAGAAACCAATAATACTGTACCACACAATGAGCCACAATCAATCAACACATACAGAAGTCTCCGGATGCTGAAATAAATAGTACCAACGTTTTCAGAATAGTCAAATTAGCTAGGATTGCCTGTCTTTAAGTCCAATTCTGGACACAGGGGCAAAACAGTAATTTTGGACAAAAATGATGTCCGCTGTTGGATTCGCTTTGTACCGAAAAGCGTGCCAGAGTCAACGGTCTCTAAAGTCGTCAAACTACATGTCTACGGATCCAGTTTTCCGATACGAACCCAACCGTATGTCCAGAGTTGGATTCCGGTGGGCCGTGCACAAAATCGTCCGTTGAGAAAACCCGAAACTATATATAATACTAGAATTTATATTTTCACTGGTCAAAATACTTGTAGAACTATATGTTGAAAATGTACAAAATTATCCTAGGACTAAAACCCCTAATTTGTCAAAACGTATTTTTAGAAAAATATTTAATATATTTATTTTAAAAACAATATAGGTAGTGTTAACGGTTTTTAAAGGTAATAAGAACAAGAATAATAATAATAATGATAATAAGAATAATAATATAACAGTATAACCACCTATACAAATATTCATTACTGTAATTTATAATAAAATTATTTACTATAAATATACTCCAATTTCACATCCTAAACTTACTATTTATGAATAATTAGAAAACCTTGGCATGCTGCATAGCATCACCTCCTACGTAAGCCTAAGACTGCTCTACAGTACTTGCTCCCCCAAGCAATTGTCTTTGTAACTCTTTCTTAAGTCCAAAAAAGGATTCTATAGATTTGCAGGACAATTACAAGTGGAGAGGGCAGCCAGCTATAGCCTATAGGCATGGCCATCTTTTAAAAAGGTTTTTTTTAGGGGCACCTCCACAATTACTAAGGGGCAGCCCTTACTTAGGGGACAGCCCATTTGGTGGAGATTCTACTAGGAGGCAGCCCAAATTTTACTAGGGGGCACCCCAACCCCCCAAACTCAAATTTCCAATTCATTTCATCATTTCCTCTCTCTCTCCTCCAAAAGAAAAAGAAGAAGAGCTCTCCCTTCCTCTCCCTAAACCCTAGAAAATTCTCATCCACTACTCTAATCCTAATTCCTCCACCAAATTTCTTTGAAGAACACTCCCACATTCGACGAGATGACACGCAAGTCCAAGAAATCGGATTCTCGGTACGTTCTTCCCTAATTTCTTCTATAATTTTCTATATTTTATTCGAAACCCTAGAATAGTTTTAATTGTCTAAAAACTTTTGATAATTTAGGTTTAGAATGTCTTTATGGTTTATGATTGCCATTTTCGAACACGACAAAGCCATAATTTCTCCTAAAACCCTAATCCTAGAAAACGACAAACGAGCGAGTCATTTGTCTGTTGGCCGAGTACAGTAGGACTGCCAAGCATGTGGCAGTCCTTATGTAAACAAGGACTGCCACAGGCCTGGCAGTCCTCTTTCAATAGAGGACTGCCAGGGCTGTGGCAGTCCTTGTTTACATGAGGACTGCCACATGCTTGGCAGTCCTAATGTACTCAGTTCTGGGGGTGGAGGATAGGGGGTAAGAGTTCTATTTTAGTTTACATTAGTTATTAATTGTATGGTCGAACAATCCAATATTCTATAGGGGTAACAGTCCTCCCGACGCACCAAAAAGAATACGCCCCATCGCGTCAAAGCGGAAGGAACGCGCGGAACGTCCTCTTGAGCGTCCGATTACAATTTCTGAACCGGAGCGCCAAGGTCGGGCCGGGACACGGAGATCCCCACCGGTTGCACAAGCTCGGTCGAAGCAACGAGCTCGTACCCTTCTCCTTCTTCCAGTGATGACGACGACGTGCCCATTAGCCAACTCCTGCCACCCCGTCAAGCTGGTTCTGCTCCATCTGAGGAGGCCGGTCCTTCTGAGGAGGCCGGTCCTTCTGAGCCGCCTGTCCGCCCGCCAGGTTGCTCAATGTTGGCTTCATTTGAGAACCATATTGCATATGCAATATGGAAGGACCCGGTATGTACATTACTTTTGTAAGCTAGCAGTTTAGTATATGATATCTATATGTATTTCATATGTTTTATGTTTTTATATGTTGTTTGATATACAGAGGACATATCGTATGCTTAGGGCTGTGAGTCACGGGAAGAAAGCCGTGTCTTGGCCGTTTAGAAGCTTACCGGAGGCCGTCCAGGAGAAAATCGTACCGAGCGGTTTACATAATTTGGCTGATTATGCCTATAGGACAATGGATAGTGCCCTGATATCCGCTTTTGTGGAGAGATGGCACCCGGAGACCAATACGTTTCATCTCCCATGCGGGGAGATAACCATTACACTTGACGACGTGTACCAGATACTAGAGCTACCAGTTACCGGTCGCGTCATGACCAAAGAACATTACAGAGATGAAAAATCGACAAAATGGTACTCAAAGATCGTCAAGTTTGTCTCAAGTAACCTTGGACTTGAGGAAACTAGTTTTACAACTCTCCCGGGCTTCAAGAAATCATATGGAATTCCTCTTTCATTTCTGGTGGAGCACTTCAGGAATATGGAATTGGATGAGGATGATGATGAGTTGGTCGACGCGATGGCCCGTGCTTACATGCTGTTCGTCCTTGGAACGGTGGGCATTTCGGACAAGTCTGGAACCTCGATACATGCGAGGTACATGCTCAATTTATTGTCCGTGGATGACTTCATCGATATATCGTAGGGTAGCGGTATTCTCGCCTATCTTTACCGCGAGCTCGGCATCGCATCCCGTGTCGGGACTAAGACAATTGCTGGATGCCAGACTCTGCTACATGTAAGAAAACTTTCAACGATTTAATCTCGTATACTTCATTTTGTTGTTTATATTTTGTGACTATTAACTTAGTAATTGAATAGGCATGGATATACGAGCACTTTTCGATGCTCTGGCGGGGTGACCAGAACCCAATCTATTTTGAACACCTTCCTAGAGTGGCTCGATGGAGGCCGGCCCAGGTGGAAACCAAAGATTGGCAAATCCTAGCTTCCATTCGTGAAGTACTTGACAATTTGGTACCGGAAGAGGTAATAAATTGGGACTAACCTTAATGTTTCATGTTAAGTTTTGTTTTTGCTGTTAACTGTTTTCCTATAGATATTTTGGGATCCATACCGGGATTTTCACGAGGGAAGTCGTGCCATCCAACTAGTTTCTTTATTTCATGGCATGATCACATGATATGATATCAAGGAGCCGTACATGTCTGATCGTGTACTTCGGCAGTTTGGCTTCGTCCAAAGTGTGCCGAAGCGCACACTACAGATGTTGGAACCTTCCCGCGGGACCCAACCATTGAACTACAAACCTGCGTGTTTCGACTAGGTGACCGACTTCTACTCCGAGTGGCAAAGGCACCTGCTTGGGGAAGATGAGAGCCAACCGGTCACCCAGATGGCCGACTGCAGCAAGGACTACATGCCGTACTTCCGGCGGGTCGGACATCCCAAGTTGTTGAACCCTACAAACCCGGGTCCCTCGGCCGTAGTAGCTGTTGGAAATCTTCCTTCCAAAAACATCTTGTATGCTTCATTGGTGAAGATGGTGAGTTCCGCATTAGTAGTTAGTTCGAGATTTTCATGTTTGTATACTAAATTCAATTATACTTTCATTTACAGTCTAGAAGGGCGAAGGAACTGGCCAAGACACTTCGGAGCGCTTGCCAAAGTGACACTAGTGTCTTGGTCGACACTAGTACCTTGGTCGCCAACGAGCTTGAGCGCATCGACGACGAGGTTGAGTTCCCATTCATGCGTAATGCGGAGTCTCATTCGAAGGCCCGCCATGATATGTGATATGATTGTCTGACGTCTGGCTGTATGATGTTGAATACTTGTGTCCGTCTTGTAAACTATTTTGGATGTGTGTTGGATATGTTGATATACTTCTGTTAGATATGTGATATGCTGGATATGTGATATGTGTTGGATATGTGATATGTTGGATATGTGATATGTGTTGGCTGGATATGTGATATGCTGGATATGTGATATGTGTTGGCTGGATATGTGTTGGATATGTGATATATGTTGGCACTATTTGTGTGAATATGTGATATGTTGGATATGTGATATGTGTTGGCACTATTTGTGTGGATATGTGATATGCTGGATATATGATATGTGTTGGCTGGATATGTGTTGGATATGTGATATGTGTTGGCACTATTTGTGTGAATATGTGATATGTTGGTCATGTTAGATATGTGATATGTGTTGATCACATCACAGAACATTTTATGAAGGACTGCCACACACAGGGCAGTCTTTCACAAGTGTAGGACTGCCCTATGTGTGGCAGTCCTATCTAAAATGTGCTGTGATCAAATCACAGAACATTTCAAGTTGGACTGCCACACACAGGGTAGTCCTACACAAGTGAAGGACTGCCCTGTGTGTGGCAGTCCAACTTAAAATGTTCTGTGATTTGATCACAGCACATTTTAGATAGGACTGCCACACACAGGGCAGTCCTGCACTTGTGAAGGACTGCCCTGTGTGTGGCAGTCCTTCATAAGTGAAGGACTGCCCTGTGTGTGGCAGTCCTATCTAAAATGTGCTGTGATCAAATCACAGAATATTTTAAGTTGGACTGCCACACACAGGGCAGTTCTACACTTGTGTTGGACTGCCCAGTGTGTGGCAGTCCTACACAATTGAAGGACTGTCCAGTGTGTGGCAGTCCTAGCTAAAATACAGGAAACATATATTGGACTTCATTTTTTACACCCAAAAATATACAAAACACACATGTATAACACTCAAAACACACATGTATAACACACAAAACACACATGTATAACACCCAGATAGAAGACATATAACACCTGGATAAAATTAAGAAACATATATTGGACTTCATATTTCATAGTTTAATATATACAAAAGTGGTACTCTATAACCAAAATGCCAAAAAGTATACAAAAGTGGTCCTCCATATAACACATTGATACTCAGTCGATTTCGATGTCACAGTGGTCTGCAGGTAAGTCTCTTGGCTCCTCAAACATCAACAGCTTCTTACAATGGTCGATTTGATGATCGAAAGGTGTGGTCCAAGCTCTGGCTTCGATCGGTGCTTTTTTGTACCAAACTGTTGAAGGTGGAGGAATCGGAGAATGACCGATCATCTTTAGTATGACGAAGTGATCACCGATGTGACCTATAGTACATAGGTTAGAATGTCCGTGGTCCGACGGAGGTGCGCACATCGGAAAGAATGTTTCTCTAATACCCATCGAGAAAATTACGAGAGGTATCATGTACCTATTGGCAAATAAATAGCCGGCAGACGGGACTGACATGTAGTGGTCTGTCCCGGTAACACTGTCGGTGCAAGGGATACTTAACAACAAACTTGTAACCATTTATTCGCTTAGGAGACGGGAGTAGAATGGAAGACGAGTCTCTAACTCCTCGTACAGCTCCTGCCTCACCCGTCTCCATCCGTCTTTGACATCATAACCAAGATGTCTTACAAGCACATGGAATCCACAATAGCCATCACCGGGGACATCGACAATAGACCAAATGTATCGGCGAAGCTCAGGTTGGAATTTATCAATATACAAACTCAGTGTTTGGCTTGCAATGGTATCTTCTCTTGGGCGGTCCATTTTATCCATTTTTCGGCGAATGACAAGCTTTTCCTTCCGTGCGGGCGGAGCTTGCTGTAAGCTTCGTTCAACATGCTCAAAGTGCGATGGATCTCTCCTAGTTGACTCCAGCCTTCTCTTCTGTGAAATAGTCAGTCTTGTTTGAGGCCTGCCTTTAGGATTGGAAACAACGGTCGGCTCATGCATTGTAGTAGTGACCGGACATGCAATTTCTTACATTTTAAGCTCAATGGACTTCCGCTCCGCTGCTACTGAGGCTAACCACCTTGCGTGGAGAAGTTTCAGTTGTGGCAAAGAGAAGAAATCATCGTCCGTCTTCACGACAGGCATCATAGACAACTGCCTCCAACGTTGATCGACTGCTTCTACTGGAATAGGAATGGATTCACGGCGATATTCATTAATCTGATGTGCACAAGGGAGGCCCAGTGTATGTCGATGTACATACCCGCAAACTTGGGGATCAAACCCGACATCCTTCGACCTTTCAATCTCATCACATATTAATGTCAATGCCGTATGTGATACCACACGAACTAAAGCATCTAACAGTACATTCTTTCTATGCTCATGCTTCACTATATTTAAGCTCATCTCAAATGATGCCTTAATTTCATTCACCGTCCGGTCTACCATAAGATGTATAGCTTGCCAAACAGAGACAAAGTTGCCGAGAGATGATTTTAGTTGTCTCTTCACTACAGAGTGTGCTCCTTCAACACGGTTGGTAGTTGTCGTGCCGTAATGCTTCACCAAATTCGTCCATGCTAAGACGAAGTGTTCTTTGTACGGTTCAAGCCATGTATCTTTGATGTATGAAATACATGCCGGCTCCCTCGCCTCCCACTTTTTTTTGAACATGTACCATGCGGCATCGTAACTGTCAATCGTAGAGGCTCGCCACACCCAATTCCAGTCATTGGAGAATTCTTGAAAATTTTGCATGTCAATTTTACCTTCCTCCTTCTGAAACTTTAACTTACATTGGGCTTCAATATTACGATTGACATGCCAAGTGCATAGCAATGTATCCGCTTGAGGAAAAATAATGCGAATAGCATTAATTAGGGCATACTTTCTGTCGGTCACAAGAACTGACGGCTCTGTATGATCGCTGTAGAGTGTTTTCAGTTTCTCCAATGCCCATGTGTAGTCTTCAAGTTTTTCACTCTTCATGAAGCAAAATGCCACCGGGAATGTTTTCCGAGTAGAGGTGAATCCGACAATATGAAGGAGAGGCATCTTGAACTTGTTGGTCTTGTACGTGTAATCAAGGACTAACACATCGGCAAATGACCTGGCCAGTGTGTGGCAGTCCGGATGAGCCCAAAAGATTGAAATTACTTCCTTACTCTGGGGATGTGTTCTATGAAACTCAACGTAATGATTATCGGCAAGCAACTTCAGCACTTCTTGCATCGCCATTCTTGATTTGGTCCGGACAGCGTTCGAAGAAGATAGGGCGTTGTATATTGACCTCATCGTAGACAAGTTCTTCTCATCTTCATGCCGTATGACTGAATATATTTGTCTCGGTGCAACACCGAAAATGGACAAGTCTTCGGCTATCTTCTTCTCCGTAGGGTTCAACCGTCCGACATACGGATGACCCAATAGTGTCTCGGAAATCTCATGATTGTGGGTTCTATTCTTTACTTGTACTGACCACTTCCCTTCTTCTTCTTTTCTAATCTGGATCTTGAATGGACAACCACATTTCCTCGTTCCAGCTTTCTTTCTTGGAACTTTATTTTGGATAACTGTGTCTTTCTTGTGCGATCTGAACACACCACCTCGTTCACAGCCAACCATCAGATTTTGTCGTCCCGGGCGATTACGGGCCGATCTGGATATCACTAGAACCAACTTGTTTTCCCGTCCGACTTCTCGACACCATTGTACCGCATCGTCGCTTGATTGAAACGAAAGATCAGTCCAAAATAAATGCCCTACATCGATTGCAATTGGAGCATGTACCGCAACCTCGGAAGATCGCAAGTCCTACAATATAAGTTAAAAGTCAAAACTAAACAACTACATAAAACGTATTATTACTTATAGAGAAGTCTGTACTTGGTCACAAGTTGAGACACTTTAAGCGTATCTGTCTGCAACATATAATCCTTAGTTCTCTAAAATTTAGTTATAAATGTAATATAGTTGCTACTTGAAACTAACATCATAATGCCCAGACACAAACGGTGGTGAACCCATAAATAGTGAAATTCTTGCTTAGTCGTACATTAAGCTTACAATCAGTTTCAATTTTAGATATAAAGAAATGTTAACGTAGTATTATATGGTTGGTTCTGGTGCTATGTTTTTACTTTTCAACCTAGTGAGTGAAAAGTGAGAATTTAACTTTGAAAGCTTTGTAATAGTTCAATGGAAGATCATGTGTTAGCATGGGATTGGAAGATATAAACGAAGAAGTCAATTTTAACTGTAAATCCTTTCATTGCAAGGAACATGCTTGATTACTAGGTGTTCTCTTTGATGTTTTACATATTCTCTGTTGTAAATCCTTTCGTTGTAAGTCAATTTTTCATATTTCTTTGTCACTTTTCCTTGGACACATAGGACTGCCACAAATGTGGCAGTCCCTCACATATATAGGACTGCCACAGATGTGGCAGTCCTTCACATAAATAGGACTGCCACATCTCTGGCAGTCCTATATTTGTGAGGGACTGCCACATTTGTGGCAGTCCTCTGTGTCCAAGTCTAATTTTTGACCCGAAGTAAAGTTCAAGTGTCGTTACCACGAGGGTTTCCGATGCTTCAAAGTGTTCTTCGGAAGTTGTGGGAGGAGAGTATCCAGCATTTGATGGTCCGGGTTGTTCCATTTTCTATTTTTTTCTACATTAAACACAAAATTCAACTTTTATATGTAAAATTTAGGTTAAAACTTAAAATATTACAAAAAAATAAATTCGACGACTTACAAATTAATGGGAGAAGTGATTGACACTGTATTCTACCAAAAATTTTAGGTTGGGGGACAATTTCACCTAGCTAGGGTTAATTATAGGTTTATAGGAGGAGAAGAAAAAAAGAGTGGAGGAAGAGAAGTAGTGGAGGGAGAAAGAAAGAGAGAGATGAACCAATCTAAAATGAACTTGGCTTATATAGTATTTTTTGGGCTGCCCCCCTAGTAAAAAAACCCAATGGCAAACTTGTAATTTTTTGGAAAAAATTTTGGGTTGTCCCTTAGTAATTGTGGAGGTGCCCCTAAAAAAAACCTTTAAAAATAACTGTTGGACTTCGATTTCTGTGTATAACAATAATAACAAAATAATAAAATGTATTCCTACTGCCTCTCTTGTCCCCTCATTATCTAAGAAAGCACTGTAGCCCCAAAACAATAAAACAAATAAAGCACCAAACAATAAAACAATTTAGCAAACATAAAGGCACAAACATACAGGAAGAGTCAGAGAGCGAGAGAGGGTTAAAGGAAGAGTCAGAGAACGAGAGAGGGTTCATGTGGTTTTCTCCAAAAATATAGTGATATGGGGAAGAGTGATTGCTCACCAAGAGGGGAGAGAGAGGTCGGGGAGAAGCTCACCTACTGGTGGAGGCGACAGCGGTGGAGAGCCGGCCAAGTGCGGCGGCTCGAGCGCGGTTTGCGGAGGAAGCACGGTCGACGAACGGTGGTCCCGGTCGGGCGCTCGACTCGCGGCTCTCGACGGAGGTCGGCTCGAGGCTGGCCGCCCACGGTGTCGGGCGGACCGGTGGCGGCAACTGAGCGGCGCCCGGATCTGGTGGTTCCCGTCCTTGCCGTGAGTAGGCACGACGACGGCGGCGTGATCCCGCCACTGTGACGCTGGCCCGTTGCTGACTGGCGTGTGCGTGGTTGTGGACGACGCACACGAGGAGGCACGGCGGAATTGCGGCGACGTGGACCGGTCGGCCAGAAGCGGTGGCTCCAGGCGGTGGCGACCTGGTCTATGGCGGCTCCAGGGAGGTTAGTTTAGGATTTTGCTTTGATCTGTTCCTTTGTGTCGTATCCGGATTGTTTGGACACGGAAGGTTTCTGTACTGGGGTGTGTTGGTGCTTTATTTACATGGAGAGAGCTTGCTCTCAACATGCCTTGTAAAATTTTAGTCCCACATTGGAAAAGCACCATGAGTTATCTCAACATATATACTTGGGTGTGTTGTTGAGAGATGCACATGGGGTGGTGACCCTAAGGAGGGAACCATGTGGGTGATTTTACTAGGAGGTAAGAATAAGGCTCCAAGGATTAAGTATTAATGCTTTTGTCATTCTCTTGGATTAATTCCACTTGGAGCTAAGCCCCAAAGGGGCTTAGCAACTCGGACTCGGACTCGGGCTCATGGGCTCATGAGGCGTAATGTGACATTTTGTTGGCGCACTTTGTACTTAGCACGTCAGCAGTCATGCGGTCTTTATTTCCATGCGGCTCATGCGGTCCATGCGGCTCATGCGGCTCATGCGGTCCATGCGGTCCATGCGGCTCATGCGGCTCATGCGGTCCATGCGGCTCATGCGGTCCATGCGGTCCATGCGGCTCATGCGGCACATGCGGTCCATGCGGCCTAAGCGGTCCATGCGGCCAGGCTGCTGCCGCATGGAGGGCTACGCTGACTGTGCAGATTTCAAATCGGTTATGGAAAGGGTGAATCAATGCGATTAATTCAGATCCTATCTTTGTGGGATTTGAATTAATTTTGTTACTATCTTTGTGGGATTTGAATTATTTCAGTTCCTATCTTTGTGGGATTAGAATTAATTCGTTGCTATCTTTTTGTGATTTGATTCAATCTTTCCATAACTGAAGAGGCGGCTAGGGTTTCCACCCTCTCTCTATATATACTCTCTTCTGGCCTCCTTTGTGACTACTACGAAAATACAAGTCAGAAAAGGAGAAAGAGAGAGAGAGCTGCTGCCGCCATTGCAAGTCCATCCGAGGAGTCAGAACAGAGGTGACATCGAGCGTTCCACAAGTTATTCAACTTGCTGGTTCCTGGAAGCAGATCGTGTGGGGCGAATCTTGCTTTGAGCAACGGTGTTTTGATACCCCAGCATTGTTCTTCTTCTCATCTCTCTCTAGTTTTATTGTAACTCGTTCTGTCCCAATTGCAACACGTTTGCAAGGAAGAACGAGAGATCTTCTCTTCTCTTTTTTCCCTCCTTCAGATTGTAATTTGGCTATTTGATTTTTTATTCCATCGTAGATCTTGAGTTTGCTCTCTGCAAAGTTTTGTGGGACATCTCAGATCTCGATTGCATCTGTTTTTCCATCTTTGATCAAGCCCCGGGACTAACAATCTCAAATCAAGATCCGTATAGATGGAAAATATTAATGCTTCGCTCCTCCAATCGGACTTCTGCAAGTTGGAAAAGTTCGATGGAGAGCACTATAAAGTCTGGAAGAGAAAGGTGTACCTAACTCTTCAACTGAAAGACGTTGATCATGTTCTGTTGGAGGAAGAACCCTCTGTTCCAGACACTAGATCTACTGCCGCCATCAACGCGGCTACCAAACTCCAGGCCAAGTGGAGAAGGGAAAATAGCATCTGCATGCTTCTCATCCTGAATGCTATGGAGGACTCCCTGGCAGAATCCTACTCAAAGAAGGAACTTGCCAGAGACATATGGGAGTCTGTGGAAAATCTGTATGAAGAAGATAAGAACAGGAGCAAAATGTTTGTGGTTGAAAAATATCACAAATTGCTCTTTGAGGACGAAAAGTCCATGCTGCCACAGGTGAAGAAATTTCTGAAGCTGCGTCAGAAACTGGAAGACGAAGAGATGCCCCTTCCCGACAAGTTTGTCGTCGGAGGGATCGTCTCAAAACTTCCTGCAGGATGGAGTACCTTCTATGCAAGGATGCACAGAAAGAAGCAAGACATTAGCTTGGGAGATCTACTTCAAGAGATCCATGTTGAGGACGAGATGCGTTCTCAACAGAAGGTGGACACTCTGTCTAAACAGTTGGCTAAAGCCAATCTTGTGCAGACGAGAGATTCCAAGGGGAAGCAGGCGGCTTCTCATCCCAAGAAGAAGGACTTCGCTAATCTAAAAGTGAAGGGTCCTTCTTTCAAGCAACAGAAGACTAAGTCCCACGTGACTTGTTATAATTATGGCAAGAAAGGCCACTACAAGAGTGTATGCAGATCTAAGCCTAAACAATCAGAGAAAGGTGAGCCTAATAAGGTTTCATTGGTTTCTAACGTTGTTGCTATGATCGGACAGGTCACAACTGTGGGGGTTGACTCTGACTGGTGGATAGACACTGGTGCGACTTGCCATGTCTGTTCAGGCAAGGAATGGTTCGTCACGTACCAGCCGATATCTGAGAAGGTTGTCATGGCGAACCAGGCCCAAGCTGAAGTTCTGGGGATCGGGATCGTGGAACTGAAACTCACTTCTGGGAACACTCTGACGCTTCAAGGTGTGAAGCATGTTCCGACGATTGCCAAGAACCTGATCTCTGGGAGCCTGCTCTGCAACGCAGGCTTGAGGATGGACAACAATGCTGGTCAGATGGTTATGTCCAAGAAAGGAACATACTTCGGGAAGGCTTATCAAACCGAAGACATGTTTAAAATTCAGCTTGTTAACCAGTTTGAAGATATTAATGCAGTTGCATTTTCTGATTATTCTCTTGAGTTGTGGCATAATAGACTAGGACATGTTCATTGTGAGAGAATTAACAAAATGTCTAGTCTAGGACTTATCTCCAAATGTGGGGGTAAGGTGGAGAAGTGTGAGGTGTGTGCTCAGACGAAGATCACAAGGAAACCCTTTTATCGGGTCAATAGAAGCACAGATCTTCTGGAGTTGGTGCACTCCGATATCTGTGACTTCAAACATTTCTCCACGAAGGCCGGGATGAAGTATTTCATAACCTTCATCGACGACTTCTCAAAATACGCGTTCGTCTACTTGCTCAAGTCTAAAGACGAAGCCTTCGAGAAGTTCAGAGAGTTCAGGGCCGAAGCTGAATGGCAGACTGGACAACAACTCAAGAGGTTAAGAAGTGATCGAGGTGGGGAGTACAGGTCTCATGAATTCGCATCGTTCTGCAAAGAACATGGAATCATATGCGAGACTACTGCTCCATATTCTCCTCAATCCAACGGAGTAGCAGAGAGGAAGAACAGAACGTTGACAGAAATGATGAACTCTATGCTGCTAACCGCGGGTCTTCCTAAATGCTACTGGGGAGAAGCTGTATTGACGGCCACTTTTATTCTTAATAGAGTGCCACATGCAACTTCGGACGTAACTCCTCATGAACTCTGGTTCAAAGTCAGACCAAACTTGAATGTCATTCGAGTGTGGGGGTGTCTGGCGTATGTGAAACTCCCAGATCTGAAGATTCAGAAGCTAGGGACAAGGACTACGAAGGCGATCTTCTTGGGGTATGCCGAGAAGAGTGATGCTCGGAGATTTCTTGATATTGAGTCAAATCATATCATCGAATCTCGCGATGCTGAATACTTTGAAGACAAGTTTGCAAAAGACAAAAACATTATTCTTTCGGACATTCCGGAAAATGATGTAGGTGCAAATGAGACTGAAATCTCATATGAGCCAGTAGTCCAAGAAGAAGCTGTTTTTGATGAAACAACTATTGTACCAGAACTCGCAGAGCCGTCAGCTAAGCGAGCGAGGAGACCGAAAGACTTCGGAGATGACTTCGTCACCTATCATGTGGAAGCAGATCCGCTTACCTATGATGAGGCGATGAAGACCAGAGATGCTATCTTCTGGAAGGAGGCAGTGAATGACGAGTTTGACTCTATCACCTCCAATAACACATGGGTGTTGGTAGATCTACCTGAAGGAGAAAAGCCTATTGGATGTAAATAGATCTTCAAGAAGAAGATGAAGGCAGATGGAACTATTGAGAAGTCCAAGGCCAGGCTGGTCGCCAAGGGATTTTCTCAGAAACAGGGGATAGACTACTTTGACACGTACGCTCCAGTAGCTCGGATGACCACCATCAGGATGTTAATCGCTCTGGCAGCTATACATAAGTTGGTGATACATCAGATGGATGTAAAGACCGCGTTCCTGAATGGGGAGCTGACCGAAGAGATTTACATGCAACAGCCAGATGGATTTGTCGTCAAAGGTCTTGAAGACAAAGTCTGCAAGTTGGTGAAATCATTATATGGTTTGAAGCAAGCTCCCAAGATGTGGCATGAGAAGTTTGACAAAGTTATTAGGTCAAACGGCTACAGAGTCAACGAGACGGACAAATGTGTTTACACAAAGTTCGCTGATGGAAGATGAGTCATCGTTTGTCTGTACGTGGACGACATGCTAATCCTAGGTACGAATATAGGCTATGTCACAGAGACAAAGAAGTTCCTCTCAACCAACTTCAGTATGAAGGACTTGGGGATGCAGATGTCATCTTGGGCATAAAGATCATCCGGACAGACACTGGAGTAGCACTGTCACAATCTCACTATATTGAGAAGATGCTCACACGCTATGGGTATAAGGATCTTTCAGGGATCGATACGCCATACAGGTGTGATCAGAAGCTGAAGCCAAACTCGAGGAAAAGCGTCAGGCAGCTGGAGTATTCTAGCGTTATCGGAAGTTTGATGTACGCAACCACTGCCACAAGGCCTGACATAGCTTTTGCCGTGGGAATGCTGAGTCGGTTCACAAGCAACCCAGGGGTTGAGCACTGGAAAGCTGTGAAGCGGGTGATGAGATATCTCAAGAAAACTCAGACATATGCACTGTACTACAACGGGTATCCGACAGTAGTGGAAGGCTTCAGTGATGCTAGCTGGTGTTCAGAGGTGGAAAGCGAGAGATCCACAGGTGGATATGTCTTTTCTTTGGGTGGAGCTGCTATATCGTGGAAGTCGAAGAAGCAGACTATACTCTCTCGTTCCTCCATGGAATCTGAATTCTATGCACTTAAAACTGTAGCAGATGAAGCAGAATGGCTTCGGGAGCTCATGTATGATCTTCCAGTAGTTGGAGCTCAGATACCGGCGATACCGATATACTGTGACAACCAGGCGACTGCGGCGGTGGCATCAAATGACCTCTTCAACGGGAAGAAGAGGACTGTGCGGTTGAAGCACAGGGCAGTACACGATCTTATCAAAAGAGGTGTAATTGCAGTGGTTGATGTTCGGAGTCAGGAGAACCTGGCAGATCCGTTCACAAAGGGCCTCAAGCGCCAGTTGGTCGAGGACACAGCTTGTAAAATGGGCTTGAAGGCATTCTGATAGTGTGTCTTTGTAATCCTACCATAAAGTTTTATGCTATTAGTTCAAAGAGAAATCTACTAGGCATCTAACTTTTGGTTCAAAGGAGGATCACTGACTGGGAAACTATCAGGTAACAGTGGGTACTTGTTCTCTGGAACAAGGAAGGGATACGGACCCATAACCACTGTTGTCTACTATGTATTTTTCTGCAGAAAAACAGATCCTGTGGAAGGTTGGCTTAAACGCCTTAATAAGTTCTCAGGCAGAGTGAATGTCTGGTGTGCTTTACAGGAAGCACGGTAAAGCAGCACTACAAGGAGTGAAACTCCATGCTACAGTGGGATGACTCCACCATGAGGTTCCCAGGTAGGGGTAATGCCTCGGCTTTGCAAGCCAAGTCATAGCGGCGTAGCACCGCAAATAGGCAGGTAGCCTAATGCTGTATGACGTAATTAAAGAGTTGTAGATAGCACTACAAAGGGGAGGATGGCCCCATGTTACAGTGGCACAACACCACGATGAGGTACCTAGGTAGGGGTAAAGCCTCGGCATTGCAAGCCATGTCGTTGCGGCGTAACACCGCAAGGAAGCCTTAGGCTTCATGCTGGGTAGTTTGGCACTACAAAGAGGCTTGTGACCTCATGCTACAGTAGTATGACACTACGATGAGGTTCCCAGGTAGGGGTAATACCTCGGCTTCAGGCCATGTCATAGCGACGTAGCACCGCAAGGAAGCGCAAGGCTTCATGCCATATCTCTTTAATAAAGAACTCACCTATAGTGTATGAAAAGAGATATCAGGCCGTCTCTTGAGGGTAAACTTATAGACGCCCAAAATTATACACTGAAACCAGGCTGGCACAGGGCCTTTAATGTGCAGCCAGAAGCACACGTAACTACACTTTGTGAGTGGGAAGAATTACAATTGTGGTGCAGAATTCAAGGCGTAGTCCATTCTTGTATCACATTGTTATTTAACCCATGCGGGAAGATTCAAGTCGTCAGCGACATCTATTCTAATGCAAAATGGACAGTTAATGTGGGGAACGCTCAACCCTGGACACATATATATGTTGTGATATGTGGGGGATTGTTGGTGCTTTATTTACATGGAGAGAGCTTGCTCTCAACATGCCTTGTAAAATTTTAGACCCACATTGGAAAAGCACCATGAGTTATCTCAACATATATACTTGGGTGTGTTGTTGAGAGATGCACATGGGGTGGTGACCCTAAGGAGGGAACCATGTGGGTGATTTTACTAGGAGGTAAGAATAATGCTCCAAGGATTAAGTATTAATGCTTTTGTCATTCTCTTGGATTAATTCCACTTGGAGCTAAGCCCCAAAGGGGCTTAGCGACTCGGACTCGGACTCGGGCTCATGGGCTCATGAGGCGTAATGTGGCGTTTTGTTGGCGCACTTTGCACTTAGCACGTCAGCAGTCATGCGGTCTTTATGCGGCTCATATGCGGCCATGCGGTCTTATGCGGCATGCGGCTCATATGCGGCCTCATGCGGCTCATACGGCCATGCGGTTCATGCGGCCATGCGGCCATGCGGCCATGCGGCTCATACGGTCCATGCGGCTCATGCGGTCCATGCGGCTCATGCGGCTCATGCGGTCCATGCGGTCCATGCGGCTCATGCGGCTCATACGGTCCATGCGGCTCATGCGGTTCATGCGGTCCATGCGGCTCATGCGGCACATGCGGTCTATGCGGCCCAAGCGGTCCATGCGGCCCAAGCGGTCCATACGGCCAGGCTGCTGCTGCTGCTGCCGCATGGAGGGCTACGCGGACTGTGCAGATTTTAAATCGGTTATGGAAAGGGTGAATCAATGCGATTAATTCAGATCCTATCTTTGTGGGATTTGAATTAATTTCGTTACTATCTTTGTGGGATTTGAATTAATTCAGTTCCTATCTTTGTGGGATTAGAATTAATTCGTTGCTATCTTTTTGTGATTTGATTCAATCTTTCCATAACTGAAGAGGCGGCTAGGGTTTCCACCCTCTCTCTATATATACTCTCTTCTGGCCTCCTTTGTGACTACTACGAAAATATAAGTCAGAAAAGAAGAAAGAGAGAGAGAGCTGCTGCCGCCATTGCAAGTCCATCCGAGGAGTCAGAACAGAGGTGACATCGAGCGTTCCACAAGTTATTCAACTTGCTGGTTCCTGGAAGCAGATCGTGTGGGGCGAATCTTGCTTTGAGCAACGGTGTTTTGACACCCCAGCATTGTTTTTCTTCTCATCTCTCTCTAGTTTTATTGTAACTCGTTCTGTCCCAATTGCAACACGTTTGCAAGAAAGAACGAGAGATCTTCTCTTCTCTTTTTTTCCTCCTTCAGATTGTAATTTGGCTATTTGATTTTTTATTCCATCGTAGATCTTGAGTTTGCTCTCTGCAAAGTTTTGTGGGACATCTCAGATCTCGATTGCATCTGTTTTTCCATCTTTGATCAAGCCCCGGGACTAACAGGGTGTAATGATTAGAATAAGATAAATATTGGCGTCACGGACACGACGACACGGCAAGAGTAATGGTACCATTGTGGTGTGTCCTGGTGGTTGTGTCGCAGGGATGGTGATGCTACGGGTGGCGGCAGATCGGGTTGGACAACTCGGTTGGGTGCTCGGTTGGTGTTTGCCGTGGATGGAGTGGGAACTGCTGGCACGGCGGGGTGGCCGCGACTATAGAGGAGTCGGGGATAGAGGGGAGGGGTGGTTGGGATGAGAACCAGTTGGTTGCCTCTTCTCTGTTATTTATGCAGTTATTTATGCAGATGTTAACCCTAGGAGGATTCAGAAGAGATAGGATTCGAGAAGATCGGAATCGAGTTTGAAGTGAAATTTGAATACAGGAGATTTAGAGTGATCGGCTAAGAGCAATCCCGAATATTTCTATCCTCACTAAATGTGTCTCTTGTGCTTTCCACTAAACAGCCCATTTCTCATGTTATCTAAGAAAATGTCTTTATAAATTAGATTAAGCATAACTATTTATTTTAAAATATCGAATAATTTGAATATCATGAATTGAAATCGAAATTAAATAAGAGATCAATCATAATTACTTTGAAATAATACTCTATCAAAACAATTTTAAAATCGATTATTGATTAGTCCAAATTTTTATAAAAATATTCAATGAATCCCTTTTATTTATAAAGGCTATTCGTATTCCTCAAAATTGTTTACGTACTTAATGCTTCGAAAGTCCAAAATTAAAACATTTTTTTTTATAATACAAAATTAATGGATCTCACGAGTAATCTATTTTATGAAAATGGGACGGTATTTTTCAAACAAAGTTCCCAACTAGCTTTGAGTTACAAAATTAATCACAATTACCTTGCACAAAGTCATCAACGAAAATAACCTTTAATAAAATAAAATAAAAAATTTAATAAATAAAAAAAATCGGAAAGAGGAGTTACAACGACACAGGGAACAGTAAGGAAGGACCAGGATAGATCAAAGACACAAGCATGTGATCAGGTCAAGAATTCAAAAATTTAGAGGGTACGAGCAGAGATCAATGGCGAGTGCTGATTGAGACATCTATTCAGTAAACCCTCATATATATTGATTTACAAGGCCTGCATGGGCCACCACTTAAACCATGTAACGCCCCGAACCAGAATACTAGAGAACAGGGGCGAACATAGCCAGCTACGTATATTGAAGTGTAACCCATCTCGCTATACGGTCACGGCTGTCTAGATACATGAGGGTTTAACTACAAGCCATCAGTTTCTTATGGTTATGAACAAGCCTATTGTCTCAATCTCAAGCAAGTAAAAATCAGTTATAAGATGTCAGAGCACCAAATATATAATAGTAAGGCATCACATACATTACATATTTGGATGATCATAAAGCTAGTCATACAAAATGTGAAGACTAGCAAGAGTTTCAGTCATACATGATCAACCCTAGGATTTGTTAATCATGTTACAGCCTGTAGGCAGACAGTAAGTAAAGTGCAATCGAGCTAACACGGGCTCGTCGGCTAAATGCTTCAAAATAATATTTTTACAATAGAGTGGAAGAAAAAAATAAAATCCACTCATTGCCAGGGTTACGCCTGGTGGTCACCATCTGGCTGGAAGATAGGAAGATCCTCTGGAGCTGCTCCGGTATCTGGCCACGCAAAACCAACTGGGTTAGATCCCAGAAAGAGCAAGTGCCACAAAGGAGGCTTCACTTAAGAACTAAAACCAGCATATCAGAACATAAAATAAGAAGATAATAAAGACATAAAATCTAAATAGGGCAATAAATATCAAGAGATGAGAAGTTATTTCGATCATTTATTGACAAGGTAAACATAAGCAATCAAGTTACTGAAGTAACCAGGTACTGGGGCAAGACAAGGCTTAGACTCCATCCAACATTCATGGCCAAACAATAAGTACGGCTTGATACTTTAACTAACTAGGGTTATCACAGGCCTAGTTACTAGCAAGATGCAATGAGATTATTCCAACAGCCATAAGCCCTGCAGACCATCCAGGTTATCCAGGTCGAATATCCATTCATGAAGGGTGCAACACATGACAGTGTGCTGAAAATGTGCCCTACTCGTCGGCAGGCTACAAGTCCACTTGCGCGCCCAGATAACGGGATTGCCTGTAGCTAGAAAATCTCTTCATGACTAATGGATTATTCTAGTTATTAGCCTTAGCCAATTTCAGTAGGTACCCCTGACCATGGTACTCAGGGGTCCCCGTCCTAGACATGAGGTAAGACAATACTGGTTCACATGTACAAACATAATCGCCCACGGTGTCCAGGCCATTCATTCTTGTCATGTCGTGCCAGCTGTCGCAACAGCATATCGAGGTATATCATGTCAGGTTTACTTATCAAGAGTACGCCACGACGGACAACTATCATGCCATGTTATTTGTCAATCATTCTTGTCGTGAGTGCGCAACAATGGGCCACTGTCATGTCATGTTACTTGTTACTGGTTAAGAGTGCGCCTTAACAGGCCACTATCGTATTCTATCCTTACATTATCATAAATGAGAAAACTTGCATAAATAGTTAGTAACATATTCTTGAAGCCAAGAAAAAGATCTACAACTTTCATGTTGGGAGTTGAGAGAAATTCTGGCCATAAATCAGCCAAATAGGACAAGAAAAATAACCAAAATAGGCACTATGCGGCCAAGGGTGGATGGGGTCTCATGCGGCAGTAGATGGGTACCCATCTATGCGGCAGAGTAGATAGGTGCCCATCTATGCGGTAGGGTGGGTGAGTTCCATGCGGCAAAGTGGATGGGGGTCTCATGCGACAGTAGATGGGTACCCATCTATGCTGCATAGTAGATGGATACCCATCTATGCGGCAGAGTAGATGAGTTCCATGCGGCAAAGTGGATGGGGGTCTCATGCGACAGTAGATGGGTACCCATCTATGAGGCAGGGTAGATGGATACCCATTTATACGACAGGGTAGATGAGTTACATGCGACAAAGTGGATGGGGGTCTCATGCGGCAGTAGATGGGTACCGATCCATGCGGCAGGGTAGATGGATACCCATCTATGCGGCAGTTTAGATGAGTTCTATGCGGCAAAGTGGATGGGGGTCTCATGCGACAGTAGATGGGTACCCATCCATACGGCAGGGTAGATAGATACCCATTTATGCGGCAGGGTAGATGAGTTCCATGCGGTAAAGTGGATGGGGGTCTCATGCGGCAGTAGATGGGTACCCATCCATACGGCAGGGTAGATGGATACCCATCTATGCGGCAGGGTAGATGAGTTCCATGCGACAAAGTGGATGGGGGCCTCATGCGGCAGTAGATGGGTACCCATCTATGCGGCAGGGTAGATGGATACCCATTTTATCCGAAAATCTGAGAAGGATGGCCATAGAACCCATAGCTTCCAAGCTCCATAAAACCTTCACTATAAGTCCAAATTTGGACTTCCATAGGTCAAAATGGGGTAGAATGAAATTCTCTACAACATGGAATAATCCTAACTTAAAAATAATAACATTTGATAGATCAAAACCTAAGAAATACGAAAATGCAACAAACTTAGATCGATAAGAAATAAACCATGAAAATTGAAAATGATAAGTACTAAAGTGTCTTAGAATCTCGTGAGAAAGAAAATAGAACAACAAAATTTGAGTTCCTCCATGAAGCAAGTTGCATTTGCCTAAGCCTCTCTTGGTAGGTGGAGAGAGTTAATGGAGGAGGAAGAAGAAGTAATGAAGAAGTAAATGAGGAGAGAGAAAGGGGTTGGTGGCTTATAAAGGAAGAGAGTGGGTGGTAGGTGGGGTTGGTCCACATACAAAACCGAACCAAGCAAACCGAACCGAACCAAGCAAATAAAATGCCAAAATAGACCATGCAATAAGACATGCAATATGAGTCAAAATACGTACACGTATACCAAAATACGTAATACGAACTACGGGCGTTACAAATATGAAAACAACTCCATGGCTCTGCTATAGAGACCCTGGCACATGAAAATAACCAAGCCCCAAATAAGGAGACATGGTCATGAGTCACGACTGCCGGGTACTTCGGTAAAGTCCTTCCTACCCCATGATCCTGAACTATCCAATCAAGTATGAACTATATACCAGTAACAAGTCACGTGATCTAGTACTACATGCTATCACAGAGTCCATAGCCACGAATATCTCATGTCAGACTCTGTATCATATTATCATCCATCGTGTCCGTGTTCTGTGGTCCATCGTGTCACTGGACACGAATTCAACATGTCGCCATGCCTAGTGTCGATACTCGATAGCTATAAATAGACATCGGCACCCGAATACTAATCAGACGCTAAGTACCAACTATTCCTATGTCATGATATATATGAAGATAGAAGCAAAAGAACAAAGTAAAGAAAGGAACATGTACTAAAAACTTGGTAAGGTACACTTGCCTGGAACTCAAAGCTTTAGATGTAAAGGACCTTCTCCGACATCCAAGTCTGAACGATCAAAAGAGCATATATATATACAATAATATATATATATATATTATATATATATATATATTATATATATATATATATATATATATATATATATATATATATATGGGACATTATTGATGTATCAGTCAGGCACAAAATGCCGAAGCCTATACAAGTAAAAGCGCCACGCGCCAACAAAAAATGAAAGACAAGAAAAGGACAAAGATCGCCTGCCCGAAAAAAGAGAGCAAATGCTAGGACAGGGCATCCCAAAAGCTGTCCTCAGAGTGAGTGCAGCGTCACCTGATGCGAAGGACCTGACAAAGAACTTCGCTAAGGAGCTGGTGAGGGAGGTACTGACGGCCCTCGAACCTGAACTTGTTCCAATTTTTTCAGAGAACCCAGATGCCGGCAGCTGCAACGATCTGACGATCGTGGGAGCGACCCCAGTAGGCTAGGAGATCGTTGAAGCCTCCAGAATGATGATGAAGCTGTAGCTTGGTGTTAAGGTTAGCCCACAACTGCGCAACTAGGTCACCGGAATACAGGACGTGATCTATCGACTCCGCAAGGGGAGAGAAACAGCAGTGGCATCTCGATGAGAGGCTGTAACCAAAAGAGGTGATGGTGTCGTCGGTGGGAAGTTTCCTTCTCTGAGCTCTCCAGATGAGGATGGACCATTTGTTGGGGATACATGATTACCAGTATGGAGCGATGAGGGGGGACGTAGGGCCAGACCCTCTGACAACAGTCCTAGCCGAAGCCAGCGAGAAGGCGCCTGTAGAGTTGGGTGTCTACCGAGGGGAATCCGGTTCGTTGAAGATTCGTAAATTGGCGTCGGCAAGAGTAGCGGCCGCTGCCTGCCCAAGGCAGTTTCTGACTCTATTCCATATCCAACCCGAAGTGTTATCCCACAGGTCACGTATCTTCCTACTGAGAGAATTGTGCACGATGTAGGGTGAGTCGTCCCGCCAACGTTCGTGAATTGCCGAAGAATGGCCATCACCTAGCTACAAACGGATAAGGGGTTCAGTTAGCTCGTGACCCCTGGAGATGCGATGCCATGTAGGCGAGGCCTGTTATTAACTAAGGCCACCATAGGGTAAGCAAATCTGAAGTATCTGTCCTGCATGGACTTGGTCCAGAGCAAAATTTCTGTACGCAGCTTCAACCAAAGCTTTATGGAGTGAACGTCCACTAAATGCTCCAATCTAATAAATCCTAGGTCGTCCTCCTCTGTGGGTTTAGCCATGGTGGCCCAACTGGCCCAATGGTGCTTGTTCTCTCCATTAGAATAGCCCCAGAAGAATCTGGTGAAGAGGGATTCGAGGGAAGAGAGAACCTTCTTGGGGGGGCCGCAGATGGCCAAAATGTGGGTAGAGATGGAGGAGAGCACGTGCTTGATCAAAGTCATCTTCCCCCCTGGGGATAGGGCCGCGTTATGCCAGCCCACGACCTTCTTCCTGATGGAGTTAACAAGGGACTCGAAGATGCTGGAGTTGGATCTGCCGTACACTAACGGGCAGCCTAAGTAGTAGAAAGGCGGGTACGAGATGGCGAAGGAAGTCAAGTTAGAGATCCTAGAGGAGTGATTCCTGTCCGCTTTGTGGTGGGTATAGATGACGCTTTTGTTTTTATTGACCCGCTGGCCCGAGCATTTGGCATATCTCTCCAGCATTTTATGGACGACCTCAACCGATCTGGTGTCTCTAGAGGAGAAAATGAGAACGTCATCGGCGTAAGCGAGGTGAGTGATGATAGGACAACCTGTGGTGGTATAGAAACGGTAGAATTGAGGGTTGTTGATCATGCTTTTAAGATTTTTGCTGAGGGCTTCGGCGGCGATGATAAAGATAGTGGCTGACAAGGGGTCTCCCTGGCGAACTCCACGACTCGTTGGGAAAAAACCCTTCCGCTTGGCCGTTGATGATGATGGAGAACCAGAAGTTGCTGACCGATCGAAAGATAATGTCGATCCAAGGTTCGGCAAAACCAAAAGCTCTGAGCACCCAGATTAAGAATTGCCAGTCCAAGCGATCGTAGGCTTTTTATATGTCAAGTTTGATGGCGACGTTGCCTCCTCTAGCCAAGAATTTCATACAGGTGACCATTCCTTGGGCTAGGAGGATGTTGTCGATGATATTACGACCTCTGACAAAGCCGATCTGCTCCTCAGAGATGATTTTGGACAGAAGATCTGACATTCTGCTAGTGATGATCTTAGAGATGATCTTGTTGGTGAAGTTGCATAAGCTTATGGGCCGAAAGTCTCTAAAGGTCTCCGGATTCTCTTTTTTGGGAATGAGGATGAGGTTCACCCTTGATATGGATTTCGAGTATCTCGCCCCTTAAAGAAAGGCTGCGGTCGCTTCGAGTAGGTCAGGAGCGATGACATCCCAACAAGTACGAAAGAATTTGCCTGAGAACCCGTCAGGGCCGGGTGCACTATGAGTGTCTAGAGCCACTCTGCAGACTTGACTTCTTCCACCGAGGGAGGGGCTAGAAGCCGATCGTTCTCTCTGTCAGAGATGATATTGGGGACCTCAGTGAGGAACTCTTCATCCCTGGAGATCGCCTCTTTATAGAAAAGAGAGGAGTAGAAACGAGCGGCTGCCTCCTGAATGTTCATCTAGTCAAGGAGTTGATTGCCATTGTCATCCAAGATACGGTGGAGGTTGAGCTGTTGTCTACGCCCCTAGACACAAGTGTGGAAAAAGTCAGAGTTGCGGTCTTCCTCCAAGTCCCAGGCTAATCTAGCTTACTGTTTCCAAAATTCTGTCTCGACCTTGAGACGAGATTTGAGAATGGCTCTGGCGAGATTGAGCGAAGCCCGTGCCTCCGGAGAGCTGTCCGATGCGACTTTGGTTTCCGCTTGGGTGACATCATCCTCTGTGGTTATGATCGCTTGGAAGATATTGCCGTAGGCAGCCTGGCTCTAAGCCGAAAGGTCCTTGCTGGTGGCTTGAAGTCTGGCTACAACTCTGGTTAGGGGGTTAAGATCATCGACAGAGTGCCAAGCCGTGGTCACGACGGACTTGAATAGGGGGTGATGTCTCCAGAAGTCCAGAAATCGGAACAGTTTTTTGATGCGCCGAGAATGACTTCTGATTTCAATCAGGAAGAGGAGTGATTCGATTCTGTGGAGTTTAGGTGAGAAAGATTGGAAACAAGGCCCATGTCCGACCAGAGGTCGTTGATAAGAGCTCGGTCCAAACGAGAGTATTGTCGCCTAGCTCCTTCCTGTATGTTGCACCAGGTGAAAGCGTTACCAGAGATGGGGAGTGGTTGAGATGGGCGTTGAACATGAAGTTGTTTAAGTCTTCCACGGCCGGGAGCGGAGGCGAGCGGCCTCCAGACTTCTCGGAGATACATGAGATCATGTTGAAGTCTCCGATGCATAGCCACGGGAGGTTGCTAAATGGAAGATGACAGGTAAGGAGGTTATCCCAGAGGATCCTGTGCTGGATAATGTCGCAACTGCCGTGGGCTGTAGAGAGGAGAGATCGAGACCGAAGCTCTGGATGTTCCACCCAGAAGGAGAGAGCCTGACTCGAGTCATGGACCATGCCAAACTTGATACCAGCAGCGAAGAAAATCTAGATGTCGTAGCATCCGGCGACTGTGTTGTGGAATCCTAGCTTGAGCTGGATACCTTTAATTCTTTTCTGAGGGATTTTTGGTTCGATGACAACTAAAATATCGATTTGGTAGGTTTTCTTGAGGCTGAAGATTCTATTCAGCGTCAGTTTATTGGCTAGCCCTCTCACGTTCCAAGGAAGGATGTTAAGCATTAGTGACGAGGAGGGGCTCGGGGTTGTAGAGCTTCGTGGCTGACCGTGTGGTCCTAGCCGATTGCTGTTCTTGGTTGGTCTTTTTTTTCTTCTTGTGAGCTTTATTGGAGGTTTTGTTGCTAGCTCCGGTGGGGTCTGGCGATGTTCCTGGGGGGGCTTTGGGAGTTGTCCCGATGCTAATTGTTTGGTCGGAGGTGGCATCGTCTTCAGATTCTTCAGGTTCTGCCAAGGCGCACATAGGGTTGGAGGGATCTAGGAATCCTGCTTCCTCGACGAGTCTCCGCCTTTCTGAGACCTCTATGTCTAAGGATGACTGTAATGCACATCTGGGTCTGCAAGGGTCAACGAGGAGGGGATATCAGTCTGTTGAGTTGTGAGATACGTTTCAATGGTTTCCCCTGATGACCGGAGTCCATTATGGTTATTATTTGAGCGGGGTTTTGTGGTGATTTGTTAGGAGTTATGGATAACTTCTCTGCGCTGATGTCTGGGGTATGGTGCGCTTGTGTGGTGACTACGTTGGGTGAGATTTGTGGTGCCTCTCCTTCGTTGATAATGTCAACCAAATTCAGAGCTTCGTACCTGTTTGTGGTAGATATCGAATTAGAATTTGGGGAGGTAGGGTAGCCTTGCATGGGGAGAGGGAGGTGGTAGCCTGGGCCTTGTCGGGACTATTATCGAATATAAGATGTGAGTTTGTGGTGGGTTTGGTGTGTTGCGATGCCTCACGATGCTTCTGCGGTGGGCGAGACTTGTTGGACTGTTGTCTCTTTTGTTTCAGCTACGGATGGGCTTTGTAGCAGAACTCCGTGAGGTGTCCTCTGATGTGGCAGTGATTGTAGAAGAGAACGTTGTTGTCGTAGATGAGAGGTTGGATGTGGGTCCGGTTCCCTAACTCAATGTGGATGAATTTGGGAATATCTTTGGAGATATTAAGTTCCATGCAGACTTTAGCGTAATTGGCTTTGGTTAGATTCCTGGTTTCCTTCGCCATAGCCACAAAGGTGCCAAACGAGTTTACGATTCTTTTTAGACCCGTTGGGATGAAGCAGATCAACGGTGGATTGGGGAGTGACCCAGGCTGCCACGATGGACGAGTCCTCTCTCGGGTTGAGAGTCTGAGACCATCTGACCACTGTCCTGGTTTTGGAGTCTACCTTACTGGTGCCATATGTCAGGGCGATCCTTTGATCTTCTACCGAGGAAAGATGGAGCAGAATGTTTTTGGGGTCCATGGGAGCAACTCTGTAGGCCGATTGGAGGTGCCATTTGGCTATGGTTTCTTGGACTCTGGGGAGTTTGGGGCATTCCGAGGAGAATTGGAGCACAAAGGTGAAAGAGAACCGCTTGTGTAGGAAGGTTAGATCTGCTTCGGAGAAGGGATATCGATAAAGGCTCTCCTGCATGAGGGGAGGAGTAAGCGATCTCTGGTAGCGGGACGTCGGGAAGTATCGGGGTCTGCTGGGCCACGCGATCGGGCCTGACCAGATTAGCGAACGAGACAGATAGCAAGGGCCCAGAAGGGACTAGAGAACCTGGGTGGAGGATGGAGGTGGAACCGCCAGAGGATGGGAGGGGCCTGACGCCGCCGAGGGGGCCACTGAGAGCTTCTGCAAATGAAGGGGATCCGCGGGGAGGGGACGGGTGAGGCAAGTGGGACGGGGTACCACCTGGTACAATCCCAGGAGAGGAGGAGGGAGCTACCTCGCTAGTGACGGAAGGCCTCTGCTCGATAGGGGCGCATGTGACTGAAGAGGAGGCGGGGGGGGGGGGGGGGGGGAGGGGCAAACCATAGGGCGCTTGAGGGGGACGAAGGAACTGTAGATGCTAAGTCAGCCCCGCCGACGGTAGGCGCTTCCTGCCCAGCAAGGTTGGAGGGCACATAGATGGTGGAGGTCGTCGCAGGCGCACAGAGAGGCACATGCAAACACGCTGAGGCCGGGATGAGGGTAGCTGATGGCGCATAGCTCGGATACGGAGGCAGTGTAACACCCAGTTTTCCAGATGAGGGTAATTTTGAAATTTTGTAATTATAATTATTAATTATTAATATTTATTTCAAATTATAATTTTTGGTAATTTTTAATTATTTTTAAACTATTTAAAAATTGGTTTAAGTCATGACTTGTGATTTTGATGTGCTGCTAGTGAAACCTGAGAGACTGCATGACCTAGAGCCTAACCATGTCATTAGGATGATTAATTATCATTTTTAGCCTAGGGATAATTTGGTCATTTTGACTTATTTAAATTATTAGGTGATTTGTTGAATTGGTAAATTCTAGTTTGACTTTGACTTTGACTTGTTGAGACCTAGTGGACTAGCCTATAAGCTAACCCAAACCATGGTGACCCTAGCCTAACTTGAGTTAACATATTTTAGTCATTAGAGAATAGTTTTAGAATGAGGGGATTTGGTTTAGTAAATTTAAGTCATGGCTTATGGTTTCATGAAATGACTTATGGCTTAATTATTTAATTGGTCATGACTTAAGCCCATAGGCCATTTAGTGAACCCTAACCCTAATTATTGGACCTATGAACAGCCACATAGGGATCTCCACCCTATTTAAACACTTATTCATTGGAGCTTGCCTCTTTTTATCATTCCTACACTTGGAGAAAAGAAAGGTAAGTTTTCCCTTTCCAAAAATCCCTATTTTATTCATTTGATCTCCTTTTTCATTCTAGTCTTTTGCATTGGGTTCTAAATTGAGTTTATGGACTGTTGGTGGAGAGCCATTTCAGTTTGGGATCAATTTGGAGCATTTGGCCATCAAGAGGAACACCCCCCATTTGGAGCTTTTCCATTCAATTTGTACATATAGGTAAAACCCTTTAAATTGCATTAATATTTCGTTTTCTTTGCATTTAGGGCTAGATCTAGGAGTCCCCTAGCTGTCCCTGAAGTTTGGGTCAATTTCGTGTCCGTTTGTTGTCCGTATCGAACTCGTGTCATAAGTGTTGTGTAGGTGTTTGATTAAATGCCTCTAAGGAATTTATTTTCAATTTTTGTAAATCTAATTAAATGAATTTGTAGATCTAAATATGTACATCAACTTTTGTGAAGACTGAGTCGTGTTTGGTATCGATTTTGTGTCATAATTTGTGCAGGACACGCAGCACGGGGGCTCGGTCGGGTGCCCTGCTGCCCGTGTCCGATTTCTCTTAGGACACGACACTTCGTGACACCAAACTTGGTGTGTGCATGGCCCTAGTGACTGACAGGACTCCCACGAAATTTCGTGGGTCCTCGTTCAGTATGCACGAAGAAATCGTCGCTGTACTGGGTTTACACTGACACGTGTGAAACCATTTTTGCGCTCTGATAGGCGCTGATTGACACGACACGACACACGTTAGACATGATGCAGACACCTAGACACCTAGACCTACTATGGGTGAACCCACGTGCGTGATCACGAGACACGGGTCGCCCTGTGTCGTGTCCTAGGGCGACCCACACGTACGCACGAGGCTGCTGTGCTGTCCTTTTTTATACACTGTAAATTTCGTATTTAGACACGTTCGTGTCCACTTGTACGGACACGAATGGTTGACACACACCAGTATGACACTTCACTTGCCAACCATTTTAAATTGATTGTAATATATTTTCAACTCGAATTTAGGGATTTCCCATTTTCCTGATATGCACTGTATCAGTGTGCATTTCCTATATGCATGGTTACATGTAAATTTCAATGCTGGGATTTTGAACATAGGTATTAGACTATTGCAAAGATTTTTTTTACTGATTTGTGTTAGGTTTTAGGTTTTGAAATAGATTTTTGATTTTGATGGGCTGTTCAATATGTTCACTGTTATTGAACCTTAAAATTACTGATTCCTGAGGATTTCAATGGTTGCAAATTGTTTTATTGATTAAATTACGATGTGTGATACCTATATATATATATCTGAGATTGACCTACTCTTCTGAGGGTTATATTAACATGGGAAATTCGGTTTTTGATTTTCAAATGCACTGATAGATGTACATGGTTGATGAACACTGAAATTCTGAAAACCTGTAAATGGATATACTAATTTGAACTCGCAGGACCTGTGACTGAAACACTCTTGACTCATTGATACACTCACACACTCAACCTGAGATTTGGATTGATTCGAATTGATATGGTTAACATAACCTTTCATTCTCAGGTTTTAGTTCAGTTGGTTGGAAATCCTGGGTTTCGTTTTATTTTTTTTGAATTGGTTTATTAGTCTCGGGATTCGTTTGGGTTGGCTTTAGGTAAATTTGGTTTTTCGAATGAGGGTTCATTCACTGATAATCATGTATCAGTCGTGATATGGAAATCTCTAATATTGGTTTGAATTATTTATTTGTGAAACCTGGATTCAAATATTTGGTATGAAAACTCAGAGTTGATTTGGGTTATGAGGTTTTAGTTATTGTGTGATCTCGAAGTTCACATTTGAATTTGAAGCTTGTGTTTGATCGGGTTTTCTGATACCATGTTTTTAAATGTGCTAATTTTTTTGAGAATTTAACCTATCAAACTGAACACTGTCACTCAAGCACTCACTCATTCACTGATTTTTCTGAGATTGTATACTGGGTTTCCATACCTAGTTAGCTAACTGGTTGAACTACTCTTTAGACAACTGAGATTTCATTCCTACATATTTCCTGAGAATTGATTGAACTTAACCCTGTATTTTCCTGAGATTCCCATATTCCTGTGCATCCCTACATTGCTCTATGTACACACACATCCTGGAATTGTCACATACCTACACAATGCACACACACTTTCCCCTAGTTCCTGTCACTGTTTTCCAGACCATTTACCACACATGGTCTTAACTAATCACTAACCTATCCACTAACTGTCATGTATGTTTAGAAGGGAGCTGTGAGTTGGAGAGAGTTGAGGGGTAGATGGTTAGAAGGGGAGTTGTGAGAACTCAGCCCTTCACAGGGAAGCAATGCAGGCAGCAGTGGCATTGCCTAGTGGCATGGCTGCAGGCAGTGCATTGCAGCAGCTGGCACCAGTAGCAGCATTGCTTGGCAGGGCACTTGCAATAGAGTACAGTGAGAAGTATTGGGGTGTTGGCTTGGCTTGACAGAATTATTAGAGAGGGTGAGATCCTAGTCTTGGGTTATGGTATGTATAGATATGTAGGTTAGGCTTGTATATGATTATATATATATATGAGGGCATGTTATATATGTGTTGGGTTGGATTGGTTAAGATAGTGGGTTGGCCTTATATATGTATATAGGTGATGTGTCATAGAGTATAGAATATGGTTTGTAGATATGTCACATGTGAGAGTTGGCATGTAAGGTTAATGGGATGTTGAAGTTATATTTTGTGTTATACCTTACTACACATGGTTATAGATTATAACTAGTTAGAGTAGAGTTGGTTAGCCTATGAGTCCATGTACCACCTAAACACACATGTTGGAATTGCACACATACTCTTGACCTTGCCTCCCCCTCTCTACATCCTTATAAATGTGTTTGTATGCATATTGTGCTATATATATATGTATATATGATATATGAATTGGTTTGATATGGTTTTGTTAAGCCATGAGTGATTGTATAGGTACTGGTATAGGTTTAGTCTTATGGTATGGTTATATAGTGTCATTTCTTTATAGGCTTTGATATGGGTAATGTGGTATATCCTTAATTGTGCGATATGGTATAGGTAGAGTTGATTAGATAGTTAACCCATGACCAAGATTGACCTAATTACCTTGTTGACTAGTCTATGTTTGACCAAAACCTTAGTTAGTCTAACTTTAACCTAGATTAGACTAACCTTGACTAGTTTGACCTTGTTTGACCTTGTATGACTTAGTTTAACTTCTTGTGACCTAATATGACTTAATTTGACTTAGTTTGACTGTAGAGTTGACCAAGTTTGACTTAGACCTAGTTTGACCTAGTTTGACCTAGACAATTGACCAGGTTTGACTTAGAGTTGACTTGGACCTAGTTTGGCCTAGAAATCATGTAGTTTACATTATAGCTTTCAATTCTCTTGTATTTTACATATCATAACCCATACTGCTCTATTTAGGATATTGTGACTCCGGTGCAGACATCTGATATTATACTACTCTTTTCAGAGTAGCAGGCCAGTACATTCTCTGATAGTTCTCTCATTTACTTGTCAATTACTGTACTTCAGTTCTAGTTAGTTGTATGCGATTCTCTGTTACAACACGTATGGATATTTCTGGATTCATGTATACGACAAACTTTTATTTTCTGGCCTCTATTACTGGTATCATCTCTATTACTGGAATCACTTACTGGAATCATTTAACTGGAATCATTTACTGGTATCATTATATTTTGGCTGGACTTATCTTGAATAATTATGTCGAAATTCTGGATTTACTTGCTAGGAGGGGAAATACTAGAGTGAGACATGTAGACATACCCCAACCTGGAATCTTTCAACTGGAATCTACTGGAATGATAGCCTTCTCACACCCGGCCAGGTGTGTGGTGTGCCGTATTACCTACAGCCGTTTACATGTCGAACTCGATATTTTAAAACACACTGCTAGAGTATAGGCTGGACTCACCCTGGAATCATTGATCACTATAACTGGAATCGTCCCTTACTGGATTCATCTTGTATTAGATTTATCCTGTACTGGACTTACATTGGAGTTACACTGGTCTACATTGCTGCCTGGACTTATACCATATTATCCTGGTTCAGCTAGTTCTATTTTTACTGTCTTCATTGCTATGATTCTTCTATTGTTTAGTTATTTACCTTCCTTGCTCTTATCTGTCTTTCTTACCATCACCTGAATATAAACTGCCATTTTTTATCAATACAACTGTCTATAACTGCTGTATAGTTCTCTGTCATTTACTTGGGTTTTCTAGATGAGATTGTACTCGTTCCTGTCCTAACTGGACCTGTTGAAAATTTACAGATGATTGCCCTGAGGACACATGCCCTATATTTTACTGAGGAGATGGTTAGCTACCTATGGCCCCGACACTCAGGAGTGATTGGGAGTTTAGCTAGTCAGTCTTGTTTTAGTTTTCTTGTTTAGAACTGGAGTTGTATATAGAGATTTGAGACTTGAAATGTATTTGAGATTGTTTGAGTTTGTTGTTATTTTATTAGTAGTTTTGTTGTCTTCAAATTCTTAGTTATATTTTGGTGTTATCTTATCGTGCTTAGACTGTGATTGAGTTACACCATATCTTATACTTGTCCTCCGTTTGGAGTTAATCATGATGAGTACATTATATACTGCATGAGTTGATGATTAGTTAGAGACTTAGAACAACGTTCTACCGCCGACACTGCGGCATAGACTGGGCACTGTTACGTACTCGTACCCTCACAGTGGGTATGGGTCGTGACACGTTTTTAGTGGTGGCCCATGCAGGTCGAGAGTCGCATTAGTGCGATATCGTGGTAGTACGGCGACTTAGTTGTACTGCTACGAGTCTGCGATAGGATTGAGAGATAGGCTTTACCGGAGAGGCACTAAATCACAGTTAGGACTACTTGAGAAGATTCCTGGGATGACCCTTGAGAATCTCATTATAAACTATCTCGAAATTTGATTCTGACAGTATTTGTCTATCTTCCTTGTTCATCGTTGAATTTGATTCTTGGTATTCATTATTGACTTGATTTTCTACCAAGATAACATTATGGGCTAGGTTACCTCAGTCATGGAATCTAGAGTCTTCCACAGCCATATCAGCTGGTTGGGCGATGCGATAGAGTCTGATTTTGGATATATTTCTCGGGTGTGGGAATTTAAGGTTTTCGCAGCCAAGCTAGCGGCAATACGAAAATTTTAAATACCATGATTCTAGATGTATGTACATTAGTTGTGGAATCTATGGATTATCGCAGCCATACTTACTGGTGTGACAAGGATTCTGGTGACATGGTTCTGGATAGACGGGTATGATTATTAGATTGCAGGATAGATACCATATAGATGGTGCCCTAGAGAATTCGAGTGGAATATCAGGGTGGATATTACTTGAGTGTCATGGATTAGATAGAGGGAGCTAGGCCACCTGTAGAGCGGCACCGTACCTCGCACCAACAGAGGGATACACCCCAGAGGGGCTGGGCTTCTGTGCTGACAGTCGAGTAGACTGACGCTACGGATGACGGGTTAGCAGGTCTGTCTTCCTGTTCTTCTTTCCATCTTGTTGTGTGATTCCATTAGTACCTTCCAGGATATTGCTTGTGATTGCCTAGATAGCGTAGCTACCCTATTCGAGACCGTGAAATCACGACCAGTAGGATTGTGTTGCTTCGACTTTGATTTGCTGGGGGTTTGACCTAGTGGGGATGCGATCATTTTAATTTCGAAGACGGAATTTTTTCTAAGGTGGGTAGGATTGTAACACCCAGTTTTCCAGATGAGGGTAATTTTAAAATTTTGTAATTATAATTATTAATTATTGATATTTATTTCACATTATGATTTTTGGTGATTTTTAATTATTTTTAAACTATTTAAAAACTGGTTTAAGTCATGACTTGTGATTTTGATGTGCTGCTAGTGAAACCTGAGAGACTGCATGACCTAGAGCCTAACCATGTCATTAGGATGATTAATTATCATTTTTAGCCTAGGAGTAATTTGGTCATTTTGACTTATTTAAATTATTAGGTGATTTGTTGAATTGGTAAATTCTAGTTTGACTTTGACTTGTTGAGACCTAGTGGACTAGCCTATAAGCTAACCCTAACCATGGTGACCCTAGCCTAACTTGAGTTAACCTATTTTAGTCATTAGAGAATAGTTTTAGAATGAGGGGATTTGGTTTAGTGAATTTAAGTCATGGCTTATGGTTTCGTGAAATGACTTATGGCTTAATTATTTAATTGGTCATGACTTAAGCCCATGGGCCATTTAGTGAACCCTAACCCTAATTATTGGACCTATGAACAGCCACATAGGGATTCCCACCCTATTTAAGCACTTGTTCATTAGGGCTTACCTATTTTTATCATTCCTACACTTGGAGAAAAGAAAGGTAAGTTTCCCCCTTCCAAAAATCCCTATTTTATTCATTTGATCTCATTTTTCATTCTAGTCTTTTGCATTGGGTTCTAAATTGAGTTTATGGACTGTTGGTGGAGAGCCATTTCAGTTTGGGATCAATTTGGAGCATTTGGCCATCAAGAGGAACACCCCCCATTTGGAGCTTTTCCATACAATTTGCACCTATAGGTAAAACCCTTCAAATTGCATTAATATTTCGTTTTCTTTGCATTTAGGGCTAGATCTAGGAGTCCCCTAGCTGTCCCTGAAGTCTGGGTCAATTTCGTGTCCGTTTGGTGTCCGTATCGAACTCGTGTCATAAGTGTTGTGTAGGTGTTTGATTAAATGCCTCTAAGGAATTTATTTTCGATTTTTGTAAATCTAATTAAATGAATTTGTAGATCTAAATATGTACATCAACTTTTGTGAAGACTGAGTCGTGTTTGGTGTCAATTTTGTGTCGTAATTTGTGCTAGACACGCAGCACGGGGGCTCAGTCGGGTGCCCTGCTGCTCTTGTCCGATTTCTCTTAGGATACGACACTTCGTGACACCAAACTTGGTGTGTGCGTGGCCCTAGTGACTGACAGGACTCCAACAAAATTTCGTGGGTCCTCGTTCAGTATGCACAAAGAAATCGTCGCTGCACTGGGTTTACACTGACACGTGCAAAACCGTTTTTGCGCTCTGATAGGCGCTGATTGACACGACACGACACACGTTAGACACGATGCAGACACCTAGACACCTAGACCTACTATGGGCGAACCCACGTGCGTGATCACGAGACACGGGTCGCCCTGTGTCGTGTCCTAGGGCGACCCACACGTACGCACGAGGCTGCTGTGCTGTTCTTTTTTATACACTGTAAATTTCGTGTTTAGACACGTTCGTGTCCACTTTCACGGACACGAACACCATGGTTGACACACACCATTATGACACTTCACTTGCCAACCATTTTAAA
This sequence comes from Iris pallida, assembly GCA_029216955.1. Lineage (NCBI taxonomy): Eukaryota > Viridiplantae > Streptophyta > Magnoliopsida > Asparagales > Iridaceae > Iris > Iris pallida. The sequence continues at coordinate 2,293,577 of JANAVB010010193.1, read as the reverse complement.
TTGATTGTAATGTATTTTCAACTCGAATTTAGGGATTTTCTATTTTCCTGATATGCACTGTATCAGTGTGCATTTCCTGTATGCATGGTTACATGTAAATTTTAATGCTGGGATTTTGAACATAGGTATTAGACTATTGCAAAGATTTTTTTACTGATTTGTGTTAGGTTTTAGGTTTCGAAATGGATTTTCGATTTTGATGGGCTGTTCAATATGTTCACTGTTATTGAACCTTAAAATTACTGATTCCTGAGGATTTCAATGGTTGCAAATTATTTCATTGATTAAATTGCGATGTGTGATACCTATATATATATATCTGAGATTGACCTACTCTTCTGAGGGTTATATTAATATGGGAAATTTGGTTTTTGATTTTCAAATACACTGATAGATGTACATGGTTGATGAACACTGAAATTCTGAAAACCTGTAAATGGACACACTGATTTGAACTCGCAGGACCTGTGACTGAAAAACTCTTGACTCATTGATACACTCACACACTCAACCTGAGATTTGGATTGGTTCGAATTGATATGGTTAACATGACCATTCATTCTCAGGTTTTAGTTCAGTTGGTTGGAAATCCTGGGTTTCGTTTCATTTTTTTTGAATTAGTTTATCAGTCTCGGGATTCGTTTGGTTTGGGTTTAGGTAAATTTGGTTTTTCGAATGAGGGTTCATTCACTGATAATCATGTATCAGTCGGGATATAGAAATCTCTAATATTGGTTTGAATTGTTTATTTGTGAAACCTGGATTCAAATATTTGGTATGAAAACTCAGAGTTGATTTGGGTTATGAGGTTTTAGTTATTGTGTGATCTCGAAGTTCACATTTGAATTTGAAGCTTGTGTTTGATCGGGTTTTCTGATTGATATTTCTGATACCATGTTTTCAAATGTGCTGATTTTTCTGAGAATTTAACCTATCAAACTGAACACTGTCACTCAAGCACTCACTCATTCACTGATTTTTCTGAGATTGTACACTAGGTTTCCATACCTAGTTAGCTAACTGGTTGAACTACTCTTTAGACAACTGAGATTTCATTCCTACACATTTCCTGAGAATTGATTGAACTTAACCCTGCATTTTCCTGAGATTCCCATATTCCTGTGCATCCCTACATTGCTCTATGTACACACACATCCTGGAATTGTCACATACCTACACAATGCACACACACTTTCCCCCAGTTCCTGTCACTGTTTTCCAGACCATTTACCACACATGGTATTAACTAATCACTAACCTATCCACTAACTGTCATGTATGTTTAGAAGGGAGCTGTGAGTTGGAGAGAGTTGAGGGGTAGATGGTTAGAAGGGGGGGTTGTGAGAACTCAGCCCTTCAAAGGGAAGCAATGCAGGCAGCAGTGGCATTGCCTAGTGGCATGGCTGTAGGCAGTGCATTGCAGCAGCTGGCACCAGTAGCAGCATTGCTTGGCAGGGCACTTGCAATAGAGTGCAGTGAGAAGTATTGGGGTGTTGGCTTGGCTTGACAGAATTATTAGAGAGGGTGAGATCCTAGTCTTGGATTATGGTATGTATAGATATAGGTTAGGCTTGTATATGATTATATATATATATGAGGGCATGTTAGATATGAGTTGGGTTGGATTGGTTAGGATAGTGGGTTGGCCTTATATATGTATATAGGTGATGTGTCATAGAGTATAGAATATGGTTTGTAGATATGTCACATGTGAGAGTTGGCATGTAAGGTTAATGGGATGTTGAAGTTATATTTTGTGTTATACCTTACTACACATGGTTATAGATTATAACTAGTTAGAGTAGAGTTGGTTAGCTTATGAGTCCATGTACCACCTACACACACATGTTGGAATTGCACACATACTCTTGACCTTGCCTCCCCCTCTCTATATCCTTATAAATGTGTTTGTATGCATATTGTGCTATATATATGTATATATGATATATGAATTGGTTTGATATGGTTTTGTTAAGCCATGAGTGATTGTATAGGTACTGGTATAGGTTTAGTCTTATGGTATGGTTATATAGTGTCATTTCTTTATAGGCTTTGATATGGGTAATGTGGTATATCCTTAATTGTGCGATATGGTATAGGTAGAGTTGATTAGATAGTTAACCCATGACCAAGATTGACCTAATTACCTTGTTGACTAGTCTATGTTTGACCAAAACCTTAGTTAGTCTAACTTTAACCTAGATTAGACTAACCTTGACTAGTTTGACCTTGTATGACTTAGTTTAACTTCTTGTGACCTAATATGACTTAATTTGACTTAGTTTGACTATAGAGTTGACCAAGTTTGACTTAGACCTAGTTTGACCTAGACAATTGACCAGGTTTGACTTAGAGTTGACTTGGACCTAGTTTGGCCTAGAAATCATGTAGTTTGTATTGTAGCTTTCAATTCTCTTGTATTTTACATATCATAACCCATACTGCTCTATTTAGGACATTGTGACTCCGGTGCAGACATCTGATATTACACTACTCTTTACAGAGTAGCAGGCGAGTACATTCTCTGATAGTTCTCTCATTTACTTGTCAATTACTGTACTTCAGTTCTAGTTAGTTGTATGCGATTCTCTGTTACAACACGTGTGAATATTTCTGGATTCATGTATACGACACACTTTTATTTTCTGGCCTCTATTACTGGTATTATCTCTATTACTGGAATCATTTAACTGGAATCATTACTGGAATCATTTACTGGTATCATTATATTTTGGCTGGACTCATCTTGAATCGTGTCATGACCTGTACCCTAGAGTAAGGGCACGAGACGTGGGTACGTCCAGCCTACGCCGTAGTGTCGACGGTAGAACGCTGTCCTAGGTCAAACATCTAACAATATAAAGGTATCTGTACAGTATATACTCTCCGAATGGAGGTGACATAGCAGATACAGTCTCAATCACAACTAAGGTAGAGCGTGATAAAAGATAGGTAAAACATGAAATCCAAAAGAGATACAGCAGATAGAAGTCTAAGTGTCTAAGATACACAAACCCAGAAAACATCTCAAAGCTTAATATAGTAATCCATAGAATAAATACAACTCAATACAACTGAAATAACTAACTATACAACCTCTACTGTGTCTCCTTTAGGCTAGCAGGCAACCTCCAGGCTATCTGTAAAATTTATCAACAGGTCTAGTCAGGACAGGAACGAGCATATCTCATCTAGAAAACCCAAGTAAATGACAGAGAACTATAAAGCAGTTATAGACAGTTGTATTGATGAAAATGGCAGTTTATATTCAGGTGATGGTAAGAAAGACAGATAAAGTGCAAGGAAAGTAAATAACTAAACAAGAGAAGAATCATAACAATGAAGACTGTAAATAATAGAACTAGCTGAAACAGGGTAACATGATATAAGTCCAGACAGTAAATGTAAACAAGTGTAAGACCAACGTAAATCCAGACAACATAAATCTAATACCAGGTGATTCCAGTACAAGATGAGTCCGGTATGAGATGATTCCAGTCAGTGATCAAAGATTCCAGGGTGGGTCCAGCCTATACTCTAGCAGTGTGTTTCAAAATACCGAGTTTGACATGTAAACGGCTGTAGGTAATACGACACATCACACACCTGGCCGGGTGTGAGATGGCTATCATTCCAGTAGATTCCAGTTGGGAGATTCCATATTGGGGTATGTCTACATGTCTTACTCTAGTATTTCCCCTCCCAGCAAGTAAATCCAGAATTCCGACACAATGATTCAAGATGAGTCCAGCCAAAATATAATGATACCAGTAAATGATTCCAGTAGGTGATTCCAGTAATAGAAGCCAGGAATGATGATACCAGTAATAGAGGCCAAAAAATAAATGTGTGTCGTATACATGAATCTAGAATATCCATACGTGTTGTAACAGAGAATCACATACAACTAACTAGAACTGAAGTACAGTAATTGACAAATAAATGAGAGAACTATCAGAGAATGTACTCACCTGATGTCTGAATGTCCAAAGTAAATATACTGTCCGATGAGAGGTGCCTGGCTCCTAATCAGAACAGCACAAGTCACAACAAGTCCAAAATGACAATATGAAGTTCTACTATGCATTCTACATGATTCTAGGTCAATCTAGACCAAAGTCAACTCTTGGTCAACTTGGTCAACCCTGAAAGTCAAACCTAGGTCAACTATGGTCAAACTAGGTCTAACAAGTCTAAATTAGGTCAAACAAGTTATTCTAGGTCTAAACAAACTAAGTATATGCAAATCAAGTATCCAAGATAGCTACTAACTCATAGCCTAAGTCACTTGCTAAACCAAGCACAAAACTAAACCATAAGCTAACAAGGCACACAAACTTAGTCATATAATGTATATATATTATTCACATTCACATATTTATATACATAGATATATATAGGAAAGCTATATATATAGGCACATACATATATATATAGAGAGAAAGAGAGGTAAAAGAGTAAGTGAGTATGTGTGTGTTTGGCATGTGTGTGAAAGGATATGTGTTAATGTTCTAAAATTTAGTGATAGGTAGGTGTATGTGACATGGGATACATGATGTCAAAGGGTGTATGAATGTATGTGTGTAAAAGGTTATAGGTTAACTCAGTTTATAGAAATACATACATACATACTTACCTTGTATAAATGTATACATACATATCATGTATATTACATTTACATGATACATACATGTATACTTGTATTATATTATACTTACATTCATGCATATTAGATACTTGTATTTATATTAACATATTGTAAACATTTATTTAATTCATGCATCTATGCATTACCTACTTGTTTTATACATATGAATACATTGTATATCATTCTTTCATTCATGCATTGCTTATATGCATTATATTAATAGCATTCCTACATGCTTGCATTCAACCATATATATAAATTAATGTAAAGAGAATATATATCATATATATATATATATATTATTTTATTCATCTAACATATCATGCATTACATACTCTATATTCATTTAATATCCATACTACATAGGCTCATAGGTTATACAAAATGCATATATCGTATAGTCACTCTTCTACTTAAAACCAATACTGTACCAATTGGGCATTCAATAAATTCTAGGATTAAAGTATGTTGTAGCTCTTCGTGTTAGCTTTCCGAAACTTTAAATGGATCGCATTTTCGTGTCCGGAAGCTCCCGAAATCGCAAAAATACCGAAACACGTTCATCTTTCGTACAGCTGACACTCAAATAATTTTACAGAAAGTTATAGAAAGAATTTGGCTTATTAAAATATATATTTGGAAAGCTAACTTCGATACGGTTCTTTTAAAAAAAAGGGAGATAAATCGGAGTTCTAAGCTAAAAGTTATGACATTTCTAAGTTGCTTTGGCTACTAAAAACGTGGATAAAAATTATGACGAAATTAGGTAGTTTGAGACAAAAGAAACACAAGTATATAACATAATATATCAAGAACTCACTCTCTACATTAATATATATATATAAGACACTATAGAACACATCTCCAATACAAAAATATGAGATTAAACATGTAATAATTTATTCATACATAACATCAACACATAGTGTGTCCAAATATGGGTTTTTTTTTCCACTAGGACACAATCACAACACAAAGGACACTCCTATGACCTCCAAATGGACACGAAATGGACACGAAATGGAGATACAACCATGGGGGTCATTCCTATGGGTTCAAAATAGACCTATATGCATGAGGAAATGAAAAGGAGAAGGGATTTATACCTCCCGGTAGAGCGAATCGAAGAAAAGCCTTCCCGGAGCACACCGACACGTAGAGATTCCAAAAGGACACGAACGAGCTCCGAATCCTTCCAAACCTGGGTAGCTTCCTCCTTGGCTAGAATGGAGAAGGAAAGAAGAAGATTTGGTAGCGAAATGGAAGGATTTGGTGGAGAAATTGCTAGGGATTGCTCTCTAGAAATTTGGGGAAGAACAAGAGAGAGAGTGTGGATGAGAATCATGAAATGAACTTGAGCCTATCCTCTCCCAAAGTGGCTGGCCTTATGGGACTATTTGTCCTATTATGGTAAGGTCCAAAATGCCCCCACTAACCTATTCTATTAGTATTAGGAAAGGGCTAATTGGTTGGGGCTAAATTAGTCATTTTAAAGTCTCTAATCACACTAACCTTATCCATAATAATTAGTCTAACCTCTAACTAAAATTAATATCATGTGGACTAAAATTAATATCATGTGGGCCATGTCTAACTAGTGTGTGGGTCCACTAAAGTCAACACTACCCCCGGGTCCCCGTTTCAAGTCGGATTGAGCTAAAATTCGAACCCGACTCAAATAATCCCAAAATAATATCATAAATAATAAAATAAATTTCAAAAATATTTCAAAAATACAAAATGACAAAAATACCCCTATTCCTGAAAACTGGGGGTGACAAATTTCCTCGAAATTAAAACCAAACAATAGTAAAATGTCAAAATCACAAGTCATAATTTTAAATAGTTTAAAAATGATTAAAAATCACCAAAAATTATAATATAAAATAATAATCAATAAATAATAATTATAATTACAAAATTTCAAAATTACTTTCATCTGGAAAACTGGGTGTTACAATCCTATCCACCTTATAAAAATTTCGTCCTCGAAATTAAGATGATCGCACCCTCTTCTATGTCAAACGTAGTCAAGGGTCAATCACTAGTCAATTTCTCAACATCCAAGTACTTGGTCATCAACTGGTCAACTTCTTAGGGTTTTACCTATGCTAGCTAACTAGGTGTTGGCAACTAGAATTTAGCAAAAGAGAAACTCTATAATAGACTAGCTCTTAACTTCCCAATCCTATCAAGTCACCTATAACTAAATACCTACAAGCTAAGCACATGAATACCAAATACCACATATATATATGCTCAAGAACAACAACCCATCATATATATCCTAAGTATTTCATCTATATATATATATACATGACTGATCAACCAAGGGTTAAGGCAGACTAAACTTATAAGGGTCTGAAACAATGCTTAGAACTAGGCTAAGGATGAATGGTCTGAATCAAGGGGACATGGTATCTAGTGAAGGGTCTGCACACTGCCTATAAAGGTGATCAACACAAAGGAACTCAACACGAAGAGAACTTAACTAAAATGAAAAACTGAACCAAGTATAGGCTAAACAACATGTTTATAACCCTATACAACAATGGCCTATAGATACCAACTAACATATATCCCATATGCCAATATCATCTGTAATCTATCTGTGCAATAGACCTCTCGGTCTTAGGTGAAACTACAACTATACTCAAAGGCAGGCTCTGGTCATGGGTGCCTCACTGGAAAAGGTAAGGGAAAGTCGTAATAATCATCAAGGCTGTAAGGCATACTAACATCCTATGTGTAACTGGTTGGTATTATAGATAATAGGAGAATTATCTGCAATGGGTTACTATTCTAACACCAATGCTAACTATCACTTCTAGGTTACAGATACTCTACAAGTTATCATACCATTATACTATGAAGGAACTACCTATGAATAAGCTCTACAAAACTAAATATCCCTACTCCTAAGTCATTTATAACAATCAAAAGGATATGATGTTTAAACCTTCTCAAGATACAATCTGTTAATCATATGAGTCTTTCCAAAATCATGTTGTCCAGAGTCTTCATCATGCTAGTGAGCAAGGCTACGATAATCACAGAGTCCTTGACTAAGGTACGTACCTCTAGGTTCATGGTATTTAAAATTTTCGCACTACTGCATGCGACGGCGAAAACGTTAAATTCCCATACCCGAGAATACATCCAAAATCTGACTACATGTCCTCACTATGCCAACTAACACGACTATCGAGAATTCTAGATCCCATGATTTAGGTGACCTAGCCCATATGATTTTATCAGAAGAAAAACAAACACAACAAAAGAGTAACATGACAAAATTAATCAATCAACAAGGAACAGATAGAATCGGATTTCAAGGTAATTATAAAAGATAATTGCGGGAATGGAATTGAGAAGAACAGAACTTGCAGCAAGATCTCCAACGGTCTGTGCATCCTCGACTGTCCTGACGATAGCTCGCCCTGCTGGTTTCCTCCAGCCTGATGCTGATACTGCACAAATCTCTGCTGCTGATGCTGCATGAATCGCTGCTGCTGAGAGAAACCGGAAACGAAGGAAAAAGTCTCTGTACAGACGGAGGTGCACCTCCAATGTAGCAGAAATGCCAACCTGAGTCGGCACAACAGAAGCTGCAGTCTCGAGGCCCTGATGAACATGACGAGAGGTGGCCAGCCTCTCGATAGTATCCCCCGAACCGAAGCGATGAGATCGTGTCTTCATAACCATCATGAAGACAGATCAAACAAGAAGCAATTTCTGAGAATGAAGCAAAAATTCAAAGGAGAACAGTTTATATTCATGGGAAGTCAATAAGCAACAATTTTAGACAAAAGGAATCGGATTAAAAGTTTTTCCTAATGTGATTGAGTACCTCCAAAAATATCCTAATCCTACTGCAGGCTGTAGTGATACTCTAGTTCGAATACTACTACATAAACTCGACCTGCATGGGCCACCACTAAAAATGTGTCACGACCCGTACCCTAGAGTAAGGGCACGAGACGTGGGTACGTCCAGCCTACGCCGCAGTATCGGCGGTAGAACGCTATCCTAGGTCAAATATCTAACAATATAAAGGTACCTGTACAGTATATACTCTCCGAATGGAGGTGACATAGCAGATACAGTCTCAATCACAACTAAGGTAGAGCAAGATAAAAGATAGGTAAAACATGAAATCCAAAAGAGATACAGCAGATAGAAGTCTAAGTGTCTAAGATACACAAACCCAGAAAACATCTCAAAGCTCAATACAGTAATCCATAGAATAAATACAACTCAATACAATTGAAATAACTAACTATACAACCTCTACTGTGTCTCCTCTAGGCTAGCAGACAACCTCCAGGCTATCTGTAAAATTTATCAACAGGTCCAGTCAGGACAGGAATGAGCACATCTCATCTAGAAAACTCAAGTAAATGACAAAGAACTATAAAGCAGTTATAGACAGTTGTATTGATGAAAATGGCAGTTTATATTCAGGTGATGGTAAGAAAGACAGATAAAGTGCAAAAAAAGTAAATAACTAAACAAGAGAAGAATCATAGCAATAAAGACTGTAAAAAATAGAACTAGCTGAACCAGGGTAACATGATATAAGTCCAGACAGTAAATGTAAACAAGTGTAAGACCAACGTAAAACTAGACAACATGAATCTGATACCAGGTGATTCCAGAACAAGATGAGTCCGGTATAAGATGATTCCAGTCAGTGATCAAAGATTCCAGGGTGGGTCCAGCCTATACTCTAGCAGTGTGTTTTAAAATACCGAGTTTGACATGTAAACGGCTGTAGGTAATACGGCACATCACACACCTGGCCGGGTGTGAGATGGCTATCATTCCAGTAGATTCCAGTTGGGAGATTCCAGATTGGGGTATGTCTACATGTCTTACTCTAGTATTTCTCCTCCCAGCAAGTGAATCCAGAATTCCAACACAATGATTCAAGATGAGTCCAGCTAAAATATAATGATACCAGTAAATGATTCCAGTAAACGATTCCAGTAGGTGATTCCAGTAATAGAAGCCAGGAATGATGATACCAGTAATAGAGGCCAGAAAATAAATGTGTGTCGTATACATGAATCCAGAATATCCATACGTGTTGTAACAGAGAATCACATACAACTAACTAGAACTGAAGTACAGTAATTGACAAATAAATGAAAGAACTATCAGAGAATGTACTCGCCTGATGTCTGAATGTCTAAAGTAAATATACTGTCCGATGAGAGGTGCCTGGCTCCTAATCAGAACAACACAAGTCACAACAAGTCCAAAATGACAATATGAAGTTCTACTATGCATTCTACATGATTCTAGGTCAATCTAGACCAAAGTCAACTCTTGGTCAACTTGGTCAACCCTGAAAGTCAAACCTAGGTCAACTGTGGTCAAACTAGGTCTAACAAGTCTAAATTAGGTCAAACAAGTTATTCTAGGTCTAAACAAACTAAGTATATGCAAATCAAGTATCCAAGATAGCTACTAACTCATAGCCTAAGTCACTTGCTAAACCAAGCACAAAACTAAACCATAAGCTAACAAGGCACACAAACTTAGTCATATAATGTATATATATTATTCACATTCACATATTTATATACATAGATATATATAGGAAAGCTATATATATAGGCACATACATATATATATATATATTGAGAAAGAGAGGTAAAAGAGTAAGTGAGTATGTGTGTGTTTGGCATGTGTGTGAAAGGATATGTGTTAATGTTCTAAAATTTAGTGATAGGTAGGTATATGTGACATGGGATACATGATGTCAAAGGGTGTATGAATGTATGTGTGTAAAAGGTTATAGGTTAACTCAGTTTATAGAAATACATACATACATACTTACCTTGTATACATGCATACATACATATCATGTATATTACATTTACATGATACATACATGTATACTTGTATTATATTATACTTACATTCATGTATATTAGATACTTGTATTTATATTAACATATTGCAAACATTCATTTTATTCATGCATCTATGCATTACCTACATGTTTTATACATATGAATACATTGTATATCATTCTTTCATTCATGCATTGCTTATATGCATTATATTAATAGCATTCCTACATGCTTGCATTCAACCATATATATAAATTAATATAAAGAGAATATATATCATATATATATATCATTTTATTCATCTAACATATCATGCATTACATACTATATATTCATTTAATATCCATACTACATAGGCTCATAGGTTACACAAAATGCATATATCGTATAGTCACTCTTCTACTTAAAACCAATACTTTACCAATTGGGCATTCAATAAATTCTAGGATTAAAGTATGTTGTAGCTATTCGTGTTAGCTTTCCGAAACTTTAAAAGGATAGCATTTTCGTGTCCGGAAGCTCCCGAAATCGCAAAAATACCGAAACACGTTCGTCTTTCGTATAGCTGACACTCAAATAATTTTACAAAAAGTTACAGAAAAAATTTGGCTTATTAAAATATATATTTGGAAAGCTAACTTCGATACGGTTCTTTTAAAAAAAAAGGGAGATAAATCGGAGTTTTAAGCTAAAAGTTATGACATTTCTAAGTTGCTTTGGCTACTAAAAACGTGGATAAAAATTATGACAAAATTAGGTAGTTTGAGACAAAAGAAACACAAGTATATAACATAATATATCAAGAACTCACTCTCTACACTAATATATATATATATATATATTTTTTTTTTACACTAATATATATATATATATACATATATATATATATATATATATATATATATATATATATATATATATATATATATATATAAGACACTATAGAACACATCTCCAATACAAAAATATGAGATTAAACATGTAATAATTCATTCATACATAACATCAACACATAGTGTGTCCAAATTTGGGTTTTTTTTTCCACTAGGACACAATCACAACAGAAAGGACACTCCTATGACCTCCAAATGGACACAAAATAGACACGAAATGGAGATACAACCATGGGGGTCATTCCTATGGGTTCAAAATAGACCTATATACATGAAGAAATAAAAAGGAGAAGGGATTTATACCTCCCGCTAGAGCGAATCGAAGAAAAGCCTTCCCGGAGCGACACCGACACGTATAGATTCCAAAAGGACACGAACGAGCTCCGAATCCTTCCAAACTTGGGTAGCTTCCTCCTTGGCTAGAATGGAGAAGGAAAGAAGAAGATTTGGTGGCGAAATGGAAGGATTTGGTAGAGAAATTGCTAGGAATTACTCTCTAGAAATTTGGGGAAGAACAAGAGAGAGAGTGTGGATGAGAATAATGAAATGAACTTGAGCCTATCCTCTCCCAAAGTGGCTGGCCATATGGGGCTATTTGTCCTATTATGGTAAGGTCCAAAATGCCCCCACTAACCTATTCTATTAGTATTAGGAAAGGGCTAATTGGTTGGGGCTAAATTAGTCATTTTAAAGTCTCTAATCACACTAACCTTATCCATAATAATTAGTCTAACCTTTAACTAAAATTAATATCATGTGGACTAAAATTAATATCATGTGAGCCATGCCTAACTAGTGTGTGGGTCCACTAAAGTCAACACTACCCCCGGGTCCCCGTTTCAAGTCGGATTGAGCTGAAATTCGAACCCGACTCAAATAATCCCAAAACAATATCATAAATAATAAAATAAATTTCAAAAATATTTCAAAAATATAAAATGACAAAAATACCCCTGTTTCTGAAAACTAGGGGTGACAAATTTCCTCGAAATTAAAACCAAACAATAGTAAAATGTCAAAATCACAAGTCATAATTTTAAATAGTTTAAAAATGATTAAAAATCACCAAAAATTATAATATAAAATAATAATCAATAAATAATAATTATAATTATAAAATTTCAAAATTACCCTCATCTGGAAAACTGGGTGTTACAATCCTATCCACCTTATAAAAATTTCGTCCTCGAAATTAAGATGATCGTACCCCCTTCTATGTCAAACGTAGTCAAGAGTCAATCACTAGTCAATTTCTCAACATCCAAGTACTTGGTCATCAACTGGTCAACTTCTTAGGGTTTTACCTATGCTAGCTATCTAGGTGTTGGCAACTAGATTTAGCAAAAGAGAAACTCTATAATAGACTAGCTCTTAACTTCCCAATCCTATCAAGTCACCTATAACTAAATACCTACAAGCTAAGCACATGAATACCAAATACCACATATATATATATATATATATATATATATATATATATATGCTCAAGAACAACAACCCATCACATATATCCTAAGTATATCATCTATATATATATACATGACTGATCAACCAAGGGTTAAGGCAGACTAAACTTATAAGGGTCTGAAACAATGCTTAGAACTAGGCTAAGGATGAATGGTCTGAATCAAGGGGACATGGTATCTAGTGAAGGGTCTGCACACTGCCTATAAAGGTGATCAACACAAAGGAACTCAACACGAAGAGAACTTAACTAAAATGGAAAAATGAACCAAGTATAGGCTAAACAACTTGTTTATAACCCTATACAACAATGGCCTATAGATACCAACTAACATATATCCCATATGCCAATATCATCTGCAATCTATCTATGCAATAGACCTCTCGGTCTTAGGTGAAACTACAACGATACTCAAAGGCAGGCTTTGGTCTTGGGTGCCTCACTGGAAAAGGTAAGGGAATGTAGTAATAATCATCAAGGCTGTAAGGCATACTAACATCCTATGTGTAACTGGTTGGTATTATAGATAATAGGAGAATTATCTGCAATGGGTTACTATTCTAACACCAATGCTAACTATCACTTCTAGGGTACAGACACTCTACAAGTCATCATACCATTATACTATGAAGGAACTACCTATGAATAAGCTCTACAAAACTAAATATCCCTACTCCTAAGTCATTTATAACAATCAAAAGGGTATGATGTTTAAACCTTCTCAAGATACAATCTGTTAATTATATGCATCTTTCCAAAATCATGTTGTCCAGAGTCTTTATCATGCTAGTGAGCAAGGCTACGATTATCACAGAGTCCTTGACTAAGGTACATACCTCTAGGTTCATGGTATTTAAATTTTTTGCACTGCCGTATGCGACGGCGAAAACCTTAAATTCCCATACCCGAGAATACATCCAAAATCTGACTACATGTCCTCACTATGCCAACTAACACGACTATCGAGGATTCTAGATCCTATCATTTAGGTGACCTAGCCCATATGATTTTCTCAGAAGAAAAACAAACACAACAAAAGAGTAACATGACAAAATTTATCAATCAACAAGGAACAGATAGAATCGGATTTCAAGGTAATTATAAAAGACAATTGCGGGAATGGAATTGAGAAGAACGGAACTTGCAGCAAGATCTCCAACGGTCTGTGCATCCTCGACTGTCCTGACGATAGCTCGCCCTGCTGGTTTCCTCCAGCCTGATGCTGATACTGCACAAATCTCTGCTGCTGATGCTGCATGAATCGTTGCTGCTGAGAGAAACCAGAAATAACGGGAGAAAATCTCTGTACAGACGGAGGTGCACCTCTAATATAGCAGAAACGCCAACCTGAGTCGGCACAACAGAAGCTGCGGTCTCGAGGCCCTGATGAACAGGACGAGAGGTGGCCAGCCTCTCGATAGTATCCCCCGAACCGAAGCGATGAGATTGTGTCTTCATAACCATCATGAAGACAGATCAAACAAGAAGCAATTTCTGAGAATGAAGCAAAAATTCAAAGGAGAACAGTTTATATTCAAGGGAAGTCAATAAGCAACAATTTTAGACAAAAGGAATCGGATTAAAAGTTTTTCCTAATGTGATTGAGTACCTCCAAAAATATCCTAATCCTACTGCAGGCTGTAGTGATACTCTAGTACGAATACCACTACATAAACTCGACCTGCATGGGCCACCACTAAAAATGTGTCACGACCCGCACCCTAGAGTAAGGGCACGAGACGTGGGTACGTCCAGCCTACGCCGCAGTGTTGTCGGTAGAACGCTGTCCTAGGTCAAATATCTAACAATATAAAGGTACCTGTACAGTATATACTCTACGAATGGAGGTGACATAGCAGATACAGTCTCAATCACAACTAAGGTAGAGCGAGATAAAAGATAGGTAAAATATGAAATCCAAAAGAGATACAGCAGATAGAAGTCTAAGTGTCTAAGATACACAAACCCAAAAAATATCTCAAAGCTCAATACAGTAATCCATAGAATAAATACAACTCAATACAACTGAAATAACTAACTATACAACCTCTAATGTGTCTCCTCTAGGCTAGCAGACAACCTCCAGGCTATCTGTAAAATTTATCAACAGGTCCAGTCAGGACAGGAACGAGCACATCTCATCTAGAAAATCCAAGTAAATGACAGAGAACTATAAAGCAGTTATAGACAGTTGTATTGATAAAAATGGCAGTTTATATTCAGGTGATGGTAAGAAAGACAGATAAAGTGCAAGGAAAGTAAATAACTAAACAAGAGAAGAATCATAGCAATAAAGACTGTAAAAAATAGAACTAGCTGAACCAGGGTAACATGATATAAGTCCAGACAGTAAATGTAAACAAGTGTAAGACCAACGTAAATCCAGACAACATGAATCTGATACCAGGCGATTCCAGTACAAGATGAGTCCGGTATGAGATGATTCCAGTCAGTGATCAAAGATTCCAGGGTGGGTCCAGCCTATACTCTAGCAGTGTATTTTAAAATACCGAGTTTGACATGTAAACGGCTGTAGGTAATACGGCACATCACACACCTGGCCGGGTGTGAGATGGCTATCATTCTAGTAGATTCCAGTTGGGAGATTCCAGATTGGGGTATGTCTACTTGTCTTACTCTAGTATTTCCCCTCCCAGCAAGTGAATCCAGAATTTCGACACAATGATTCAAGATGAGTCCAGCTAAAATATAATAATACCAGTAAATGATTCCAGTAAATGATTCCAGTAGGTGATTCCAGTAATAGAAGCCAGGAATGATGATACCAGTAATAGAGGCCAAAAAATAAATGTGTGTCGTATACATGAATCCAGAATATCCATACGTGTTGTAACAGAGAATCACATACAACTAACTAGAACTGAAGTACAGTAATTGACAAATAAATAAGAAAACTATCAGAGAATGTACTCGCCTGATGTCTGAATGTCCAAAGTAAATATACTGTCCGATGAGAGGTGCCTGGCTCCTAATCAGAACAGCACAAGTCACAACAAGTCGAAAATGACAATATGAAGTTCTACTATGCATTCTACATGATTCTAGGTCAATCTAGACCAAAGTCAACTCTTGGTCAACTTGGTCAACCCTGAAAGTCAAACCTAGGTCAACTATGGTCAAACTAGGTCTAACAAGTCTGAATTAGGTCAAACAAGTTATTCTAGGTCTAAACAAACTAAGTATATGCAAATCAAGTATCCAAGATAGCTACTAACTCATAGCCTAAGTCACTTGCTAAACCAAGCACAAAACTAAACCATAAGCTAACAAGGCACTCAAACTTAGTCATATAATGTATATATATTATTCACATTCACATATTTATATACATAGATATATATAGGAAAGCTATATATATAGGCACATATATATATATATATATATATATATATATATATATATATATATATATATATATATATATATATATATATATATAGAAAGAGAGGTAAAAGAGTAAGTGAGTATGTGTGTGTTTGGCATGTGTGTGAAAGGATATGTGTTAATGTTCTAAAATTTAGTGATAGGTAGGTGTATGTGACATGGGATACATGATGTCAAAGAGTGTATGAATGTATGTGTGTAAAAGGTTATAGGTTAACTCAGTTTATAGAAATACATACATACATACTTTACATACATACATACATATCATGTATATTACATTTACATGATACATACATGTATACTTGTATTATATTATACTTACATTCATGCATATTAGATACTTGTATTTATATTAACATATTGCAAACATTCATTTCATTCATGCATCTATGCATTACCTACATGTTTTATACATATGAATACATTGTATATCATTCTTTCATTCATGCATTGCTTATATGCATTATATTAATAGCATTCCTACATGCTTGCTTTCAACCATATATATAAATTAATGTAAAGAGAATATATATCATATATATATATATATCATTTTATTCATCTAACATATCATGCATTACATACTCTATATTCATTTAATATCCATACTACATAGGCTCATAGGTTACACAAAATGCATATATCGTATAGTCACTCTTCTACTTAAAACCAATACTTTACCAATCGGGCATTCAATAAATTCTAGGATTATAGTATGTTGTAGCTCTTCGTGTTAGCTTTTCGAAACTTTAAACGGATCGCATTTTCGTGTCCGGAAGCTCCCAAAATTGCGAAAATATCGAAATACGTTCGTCTTTCGTACAGCTGATACTCAATAATTTTACAGAAAGAATTTGGCTTATTAAAATATATATTTGGAAAGCTAACTTCGATACGGTTCTTTTAAAAAAAAGGGAGATAAATCGGAGTTCTAAGCTAAAAGTTATGACATTTCTAAATTTCTTTGGCTACTAAAAACGTGGATAAAAATTATGACGAAATTAGGTAGTTTGAGACAAAAGAAACACAAGTATATAACATAATATATCAAGAACTCATTCTCTACACTAATATATATATATATATATATATATATATATATATATATATATATATATATATATATATATATATATATATATATATATAAGACACTATAGAACACATCTCCAATACAAAAATATGAGATTAAATATGTAATAATTCATTCATACATAACATCAACACATAGTGTGTCCAAATTTGGGTTTTTTTCCACTAGGACACAATCACAACACAAAGGACACTCCTATGACCTCCAAATGGACACGAAATGGAGATACAACCATGGGGGTCATTCCTATGGGTTCAAAATAGACTTATATGCATGAGGAAATGAAAAGGAGAAGGGATTTATACCTCCCGGTAGAGCGAATCGAAGAAAAGCCTTCCCGGAGCGACACCGACACGTAGAGATTCCAAAAGGACACGAACGAGCTCCGAATCCTTCCAAACTTGGGTAGATTCCTCCTTGGCTAGAATGTTGAAGGAAAGAAGAAGATTTGGTGGCAAAATGGAAGGATTTGGTGAAGAAATTGATAGGGATTGCTCTCTAGAAATTTGGGGAAGAACAAGAGAGAGAGTGTGGATGAGAATAATAAAATAAACTTGAGCCTATCCTCTCCCAAAGTGGCTGGCCATATGGGGCTATTTGTCCTATTATGGCAAGGTCCAAAATGCCCCCACTAACCTATTCTATTAGTATTAGGAAAGGGCTAATTGGTTGGGGCTAAATTAGTCATTCTAAAGTCTCTAATCACACTAACCTTATCCATAATAATTAGTCTAACCTCTAACTAAAATTAATATCATGTGGACTAAAATTAATATCATGTGGGCTATACCTAACTAGTGTGTGGGTCCACTAAAGTCAACACTACCCTCGGGTCCCCGTTTCAAGTCGGATTGAGCTGAAATTCGAACCCGACTCAAATAATCCCAAAACAATATCATAAATAATAAAATAAATTTCAAAAATATTTCAAAAATACAAAATAACAAAAATACCCCTGTTTCTGAAAACTGGGGGTGACAAATTTCCTCGAAATTAAAACCAAACAATAGTAAAATGTCAAAATCACAAGTCATAATTTTAAATAGTTTAAAAATGATTAAAAATCGCCAAAAATCATAATATAAAATAATAATCAATAAATAATAATTATAATTACAAAATTTCAAAATTACCCTCATCTGGATAACTGGGTGTTACAAATCATTGTGTCGGAATTTTGGATTCACTTGCTGGGAGGGAAAATACTAGAGTGAGACATGTAGACATACCCCAATCTGGAATCTTCTAACTGGAATCTACTGGAATGATAGCCATCTCACACCCGGCCAGGTGTGTGGTGTGCCGTATTACCTACAGTCGTTTACATGTCGAACTCGGTATTTAAAACACACTGTTAGAGTACAGGCTGGACTCACCCTGGAATCATTGATCACTATAACTGGAATTGTCCCTTACTGGATTCATCTTGTATTAGATTCATCCAGTACTGGACTTACATTGGAGTTACACTGGTCAATATTGCTGCCTGGACTTATACCATATTTCCCTGGTTCAACTAGTTCTATTTTTACAGTCTTCATTGCTATGATTCTTCTATTGTTTAGTTATTTACCTTCCTTGCTCTTATCTGTCTTTCTTACCATCACCTGAATATAAACTGCCATTTTTCATCAATACAACTGTCTATAACTGCTGTATAGTTCTCTGTCATTTACTTGGGTTTTCTAGATGAGATTGTACACGTTCCTGTTGAAAATTTTACAGATGATTGCCCAGAGGATACATGCCCTACATTTTACTGAGGAGATGGTTAGCTACCTATGGCCCCGACACTCAGGAGTGATTGGGAGGTTAGCTAGTCAGTCTTGTTTTAGTTTTTCTGTTTAGAACTGGAGTTGTATATAGAGATTTGAGACTTGAAATGTATTTGAGATTGTTTGAGTTTGTTGTTATTTTATTAGTAGTTTTGTTGTCTTCAAATTCTTAGTTATATTTCGGTGTTATCTTATCGCGCTTAGACTGTGATTGAGTTACACCATATCTTATACTTGTCCTCCGTTCGGAGTTGATCATGATGAGTAAATTATATACTGCATGAGTTGATGATTAGTTAGAGACTTAGAACAGCATTCTACCGCCGACACTGCGGCGTAGGCTGGGCGCTGTTACGTACTCGTACTCTCACAGTGGGTGCGGGTCGTGACAGGCAGGGAGGAGGAAAGGAAGACGCCAGAAACCTCCGATCGGTGGGCTGGAGTGGGCGCAGAGGAAGTAACTGCTGACGCTAAGGATGTCCCGCAGACGGGAGGTGCCTCCAGCCCAGCGCGGTAGGTGGGCGCATAGAGGGAGGTGACTGTCGTAGGTGAAAAGATCGAAGGCGCATGCGAAGATGCTGAGGCCGGGAAGAGGGGAGCGGATGGCACATAGCTCCGATTCGGAGCCAGTGCGGAGGGAAGGGTGACGCCGGGAACCTCCGAGTTGCGACCTAGAGTCGGCGCAGAGGCCACCCCAGCGAGCACATGACCTATCGCCCGAATGGGCACATGGGAGGGGACTGGCACCATTAGGTGCCCTGCGGGCGCATGGCCCTCTGAGCGGGCACATGCCCAGAGGGAGAGCGAGCGGGTGGGGATGGGGCGCATAGCCCTGGAGCTGCAGGCCCCGAGGGCGGGAGGGGCTGATTCAAAATTCGAAACTTTGAGGGGGACGAGCAGGAAAAGATAGGAGGGACGCCCGAGATGGCGGGATGGGGGGCGCATCTACTCCGGCCCGGGGCTCCAGCGTCGACGAGGCCTGAGGAGCAGGGACGGCGGCCATCGCCGCATTGGTGTGCCCGATGAGCGACTGCTGCACGAGGGTCCAGTCTAGGAGGGAGGAGCTCCAATGACGGACGGAAGGCCTTCGCCGTTAGAGGAGGGAGGACGGGGTCGGCGGGGGTGACGACGGTGGTGGCGAGGAGGTGGACGGTGGGGTAGTAAGGCGGCCGCAATCCTTCGACAGAGGGCCTCCTCGGTGGAGAGGCTTGGAGGAAGGGCCGGAGGAGGACGGGAGGAGGGCATTGTCGAGGAGGGGGATGGGGGAGGGCGGGGCTACCGACATGCAGCGGCGGCGGGGACTCCATAGAGGGGAAGAAGCGGAGGGGAGGCCTGGGGAGAGCTGAGCGGATCTATTTTTACTATGTATATATATATATATATATATATATATATATATATATATATATATAGGGTTCTAGCTACATAGGTAGACCAAGGTTGACTAATCAAGTACCAAGAAAAGTGTATAATCAACAAGCCTATTAGTCGCATAACATCATCAAGTCCTCTAAATGTACAACTTTTCATATAACATAAATATTGTTATAACTAAGGTTCATGTAGGTACTAGGTACGTTCTCATGCTAGGTTTCCATATACAGCATATCATCAACCTTGGTATTCACTAAGTGTGCATCTATGTCAACTAACCTAGGGTTTATTTTGTCTATTAAATCTTCAACAATAGGTCAAGTTAGGGTCATCATAAATAATTAAATACTCTATTCCTCAAGTATTTTCATTCATCCAACCATATACAACTCTATTTGTACTACAAAATGTCATGTATACATATGCAAGTCAAATCTAAATTTATAATAAGATCATGACATATACCTCACTCCTAACTTGTATTTGTCATGAGACATGCGTTCAAACACTACTACAACTAGCGCACAACCCTAGCATGGCATCTTATACATTCTAACATAGTGTTTATAAACAATAAAACTAGTTGGCACAAAATCTAGGCAAAGTGCACTACTTGTTGCACAACATTTAATCATATCTCATCCATGCATTTATTTATATATAATATAGTAAACATAACTTATATATTCTAGAATTTAGTTACAATTGGAGTAAAATCATGTTTTGCAAGTGGTTGCTTGGATTTTAGATCGTGGCAAACTGAATAGGACAACAAGTGTATAAATAACATTCAAGTCTAGACATGAGAAGTAGTAAGTGTTAATGGTGTAATATCATAAAAAATATGGATAGTAAGTTGGTAAAATTAAATAGGGATGTGAAGTACATGTAGATAGGTTGAGTAGGTGGATTTTGATCTCTTACTAAAGTAAAATGGGAAAGAAAAAGAGGATTGTGTACTACTTGTACAAATTTGTCCTGATTTGGACACTTCGTCTCGTAGCTGTTGTCCGGGGCTTCAAAATATTTCTCCAAGTGCTGTAGGGCATAGATAAATTAGGTAAGAGGTAGAGGATGAGGATAGGGTGGTTGTTGAAGGGGTTTTGGTACTGGAAGTAGTGGTATTAAGGTGTTGAATAGATGTTATTGCTGGCGGTTTCAGCAGGGTGCCTTCGATTTGTAGGGGGTGCTTGGGGGAGTTGTAGGACGATTTAGGTGCTGAGTTATAAAGAAAACTTGTTAAAGAAGGTAAAGGAAGGATATTTGGGTGTTGCGATGGTGCTTTAGAGGCTATGGAGGTGGTGGAGTGGCCTGAGAAGAGGATATACTGAATTCGGATTTAGCCTCGATACCTCTAACGGAGGGTCTATTTTGAGAAACTTAGACTGCGTTTTCATGGAAGGTTTGTGAAGAGAAAGTGATAAACACAGGGAGAGGAAGGATCATACAAAAGTTAAGAGAAAGATACCTACTGTGGAGAGAGATATGGCTGGATTAATAGAGACAAGCTGAATTTGGATTCAGCCGAGGTAGGGTTGGATAGATGGAAGTGTGTGTTGGCCCATTGGTTAATAATCACACTTGATTTTTATAATCAACGTCAGCTTTGGTCGATACGCAAAATATACAGACTGCTATAAATTTTCAGGTTTCAAAGAAGAAGTTCGTCTACATCCTACTGCTACCTACTACTTCAAAGTACAGTATATTGCATCATTAACAAGCACAATATTGCACTGGAATCCAGACAAAGACTTTTATATTTTATTCTATATTTTTTGTTTATTGAGTCTAGAAAATACTTGTAAGGTTGATCAGGATTGGTACTGGCTTAGGTTTTTATTAGTCCATATATCCAAAATAAGTCTACTTAAATCCCAAAAGTCCACAATTCCAAAAAGTCCAAATCCTACCCAGATTTGGCGTAAACCAAAGTATTTTGACCCAGACAGAACTCTGGCAGAACTCTGGCCGAACTCGGCCAAAATTCAGCCCGAGTTCGATCAGGGTAAATTCAAATTTTGGTTCTACCAAATCTGCCTATAACGTTCGTTTACGAGATTCATACATCCGTACTCTGCCAGAACTCTGTCCGAGTTCGGTCTGTAAAAATACTATAAATAGAAAAGAATTTCTACCATTCTAAGTGAAGAAATCCAAAATCACTAAACTAAAGCAAATATAAATCTTTCAAGATAAAATTCGGTGAGTCAATTACATAGATGTTTACTCATTTTTTTGATATTACTAATCCTTTACAATCTTTTGGTAAGGATTACAATAATCACGAGATGATCAGGAAGGTTCTGGGGGCTCTAACCATGAATTGGAACTCAAAGTCTACTGTGATCATAGAAGGAAACAACCTCACTATGATGACTTTGGAGACACTAATGGGCAAGCTCATGACCCATGAGCTAGACTTATAAGAGTTTGAAGAAGCTACTCCTAAGGAGAATTCTATTGCCTTCAAAGCACAAGCCCGAAGAGTCTCATGCAATCAAATCTGACGAAGAATCATCTGATGGTGATGAACAAGCCCTACTGGTCAAAAACTTCAAATAGTTCTTGAAGTTTGAGATATCAAATTGAAAGAAGAAAGAAGTCCTTGAGAGCAATGAAGAAGAAATAATCTACTTTGGATGTAAGAAATTAGGGTACATAAAGAAGGACTATCCGCTGTCAAAAAAGAGCAGTCCATATGATCGAGCAAGAAAGCTACAACCGATCGAAAGTCGCTAATGCAAGCATCTGGCACAAAAGTGAGACCAGTGAATCAAAGGAGAAGAAAAGACCCAGCAGCAGCGATGGGTACAAGCAATCAGACAAGTACAAGCAATCAGACAATAAATCTTGGGATACCTTATCCCCTCAATCGAGATTCCCCTTAATCAGACAATAAATGACCTACGATGTTGACATGTAGCGGACATTAAGATTCCCCTCAATCGAGATCTCTGGTGGTTATCAAAATAACCGAAGGAGGAGACACGTGGCGTGTGCCGATTTGCTTGTTCGGATGCAGCTGAGTAAATCTTGGAATTTTATCTCAGATTTGGATTCTGATTGATCTTCGTCTTAGATTTAAATCAATTTGATAAGATATCAATCATGATTAACGCCAATCCAATCTTTGAGAGCGTCGATTTAAGCAAACCGACTGGGTAGAACCATGCTTCCTGCGCCTCTGGCGAGGTCTGAAAAATGTTGCCCTTCTGGGGCGACAAGTAGACCGTTCTTCTGGAGACAACGGAGTCTCTGTGCTTTCAGGTGACGAGTGGACTATGCTTCAAAGATGACAGAGCCTCTGTACGTATGAGCGACGAGAAGGCTGTGTTTCAAGCGACAAAGTTACTGTGCTTTAGGGCGACGAGTAGGCTTGTGCTTCAGGTTGATAAGGTTACTGTGCTTTTGGAGCGACAAACGGACTTGTGTTAGGTGCAATGGTATCTCCCAAGTCTCTGACGAAAGGTAGTTGAGCTTCTAGTTCGGAGCAGAGTGCTGCGCCGTTGGAGTTGAGGTGAAAATATCACCAATCTGTGCCTGAGGTTGGCGCAGGAATGTAGCTGCACCTCTGGATTGAAGGCATTGGTTTGAAGTCTTCTTTTAAAGAGCACTGAATGACCGCTCCTTAATGTATGACTCCCTCTTAATTGTCACCATTACTTGGGGAATTTGAAGGGGTCCTAGGATAGTCTAGGACTTAGTCGAATGAACTTTATTTAATGAGGTTCATCGTGCTGAGTCCTAGGTTCATCCCATTAATGTTGGAACTTTGACCGTCGACCTTGTGGCCTACGTTTTGGATCACTCCCGCCCTATATAAAAGGGGAGTTTCTACTGAAGAGTCACGTCTTTTTCTTCTTTTTCTTCTTCTTGTCCTTCAATACCATACTGGATCCAGACTTAGCTTCAAGTGGCGGTTGGCCTTGCCTAAGTCAGATTTTGGTTGAGGATTCCTTCGTTCAAAGGGGCTATGCCTTCGTAGAAGAACTGTTGATGAGCCTCGAAACGTGCTGGAATGCTTCTCATGAAGAGTTTGAACCTGGGTGACGCCTTAGTGGTCTTAGAGGTCCTGACGACCTAGCTTGTGGGTGGATGGCCAACCCGAAGAACCACAGGTTATGATCTACCCTGCTTATTGGTGGCGACGTGCTTTTGTTAGGCTAGAAGAGCCTCCGAATTAGATGATGCCCTTTTGAATAAGGGCCTTCCTGCTACGCTGTGGCCTGAGCTTTCGGCGGGCCAATAGTTGCTTCCGAAAGTGTTGTACGTCTGGAGGAGGGAAGCTGTAGTGGAGACTTTGATGGAGACCGTATTCACATCTTCTATCCATAGTGCCTCTCTTTATGATGATCACACTGTGAAGAGTAACCTCTGCGTATATTCGTAAGAGTTTTAAATTTGGAACATGTAATCACAAAGTCTTTTGTAACAGATCCTTGTAATTATGTCCTTATGCAGTCTTTTATGTAATCATGAGGTGTCTGTAGCAGACTCTTGTAGCCATGATTAATAGAAAAGAACTTCTGAGCTTTTTATCTATTTGTGACTTTTGTCTTTGCTGTTAGCGTGCTTAACCGATTGCGCTTCTACGCCTTGTATGATGCTGAGATTTTTCATGTTTTTACAAGACCCCCTTCAAAGTGTCCCGAACTTGGATCAGGCTCGGGGTACTTTGAACAGAAGCGTGAACACGTCTCTTTGTAGGCGAAATGCCTATCACCTCTGTTGCTAGGCTGATGTCATGCTTAAGCTTCAGCATTAAATGACTCTGTGTATATAACTATGAAGAATCTGTAATAGGCATTTGTAGCCACATGCTTCTGTATAAGGACTTTTCTGTCTTTTTATTTTTTTGTCTTTAACGAGCACATGTGGAAGATTTCCTAGCCCTTGATGACCATAACAAGGGGTCATGGAAGACATGCCTAACCAGAGTTAATATGAACATAGCAGGCATAATATTTGCTAGGATGTAGAACAATAATTCAGATGTAGTATGAACGTGAACTATTTTCTAGATAGCCATGATAATTATAGGATCAATCAAGAAGAGGGCGACTACTCAGAGGTAATATGGACATGGTAGCCGCGATTTTGGGTGTAGAGAGAAATCCAGAGGTAATATGGACGTGAAGTGCTTCATCTACTTGAGAAAAAAATATAGAAGAGAGGAATCCCCTTACCAGAACCCATAGGCGCCCTTAGGGGATGTGAGAGCCTATGCCAGTTCCGTCTTCAGGCGTAATACCTCTTCAGGAACTTGCCGTTGATGGGCATCATTAGCAAGTCACCATTAGATTTCGCCAGCCGGTAGGCATCATTAGAGTAGACCGTCTCTATAACGAACGGTCCCTCCCACTTGGGCTCGAACTTCCTTGCCGTTTTGTGAGTCATCACCATCGGTCTTCGGATTGCCAAGACGAGGTCGCCCACTTGGAATGTTCTTTCCCGTACCTTTTTGTTAAAGGCACCAGAAATACGAGCCTGATAAAGCTCGATTCATTACTGCGCTAGCAAGCATTTTTCATCTAGCGCCTCTAACTCTTATAGCCGCCGGCACTGGTTGCCTTTGTCAGTCAGCTGGTTAGTGATGGCTACCCGTAAGGACGGGATTTGGATCTCCAGGGGGAGGACTGCCTCGCTCCTATAGACAAGGGAGAATGGTGTGCTGCCTATGGGTGTGCGAACGGTCGTACGGTAAGCCCATAGACATTCGCCTAACTTATTATTCCAGTCGTATTTGTTAGAAGAGACGACTTTTTTGAGTAGCTTGACGATGGTTTTGTTGAATGCCTCGGCTAGTCCATTAGCCGCAGGGTTGTAAGCCGTTGATGCCATATTCTGAATCTAGTTCTTGTTGCAAAACCGATGGAACGCATGGCTTACAAACTGGGGCCATTATCGTGGACAATCCTCCTAGGAACTCCGAAGCGGTAAATAACGTGGTGCTTGATAAAGTTGATCACGTTGGAGGTTTTCACTTCTATCAACAGTACTGTTTCTGTCCATTTGGAGAAATAGGCCGTGATGGCAAGGATGAACCGGTGTCCTTTAGAAGAGGACGGGCTGATTGGCCCAACGATATCCATTCCCCATGCCTCGAATGGCCAAGAGCCCACCGTGGGATGTAGATATTTTGAAGGTTGTTGGATGAAGTCAGCATGAAACTGACACGCCCGACACTTTTTTGTATATTCTACGGTATCTGCCATCATGGTGGGCCAATAATAGCCCATACGGTACAGTCAGTCTTGTAGCTTAGGACCAGGCTGATGGGCTCCGTAGGTCCCATCATGTGCCTCTCAGAGTGCCTCTTACACCTGTGTCTGAGACAAACACCATAGGAGGAGTCCGTTGTATGAACGACGATACAATATTTTAGTGGCTATGTCATAAAAGAATCAGAGTGAGCGTCTTTTGATGGAAGCTGCTTCCTTCGGCTCTTCAGACAGGATCCCATAGACTGCATAGTCTATGTATGGGAATCGCCAATCTCGAGTGTCAGTATCTGCTTGTAGCGAGTAGCTTTGACATATGCACAGAGCGTTCTTTGGACATACTAGCTTCCATCCCATCACCGTAACGGTATATAGGGACCCAACGGGGGCAGCCAGCGAAGTAGCGAGACCAGTTAGTGCATTGGCCTCCAAATTTTGTAGGTGCGACCATGTTCTATAAAGAACCTTGTGAAGGTGGAGATGATGTCGATCATCGCCTGGTGGTAGGGGATCAGGTCTTCATGTCGAACCTCGTACCGTCCTCAAACTTGGCTGATGATTAATTTTGAGTCTCCATAGGCCTCGATATAGTCAACCTCCAGCTGTTTAGCGAGTTGGAGCCCAATGATGAGAGCATTATACTTCGCAATATTGTTGGTACACGACTCCATGAGGGAATATGTGTTATTGATAACCAGACCGTCTGGAGTGATGAGGACGATCCCGACCCCTACGACGATATCATACTTTGGTCCCGTTTTCGAGCCTCCGTCGAAGAACACGTGCCAAACCGAGTTGTCTGAGACTGTATTAGACTCCAGAACTTTGTCGGGGATCTCTTCATAGAGTATTGATGTCTCTAACACTTGATGTGCTGCCAAGAAATCTGCTAGCGCTTGGCCTTTGGCACAGGAAGAACACCATGTCATAAGGAGTCAGAAGGATTGCCCACGTGGCTAATCGTGAGTTTAATGCCCCTTGCTTGGTTGTCACGACCCGCACCCGCTTTTCCAGATACGAGACGTGTCCAAGCCAGCCTACGCCGCAGAGTCGGCGGTAGAACGCTGTCAAGCCCACAAGAATAAATGCTCAAGAAATAACATTTGATGCTCATTCACAACTCTACATTTATTACAACATTTATAATTAAAGAATATACAAGATTTTACAATTAAGGAAATTGATACAATTGCTTTCTATTTCTAGGTTGTCTTCAGCATACCCAAGTCTTCCCCAGTGCTAAGAGTGATAGCGGCTAAACCTGAAAAATATTAGTTTCCAGTCAGGAATGGAACAAGTACACAAACCGACGACAATGCGAAAACACAATAGAATTAACAAGACATGAAAATAACATATGAGTGATAAAAATTGGAAAGAAAACTGATGACATGGCACGGTGGTGATAAAAAGGAAAAAACTAATAAAAGACATCTATCTAGGTGGTGTAAAATATCTGTTTCGACATGTGAATGGCTATGGGGTAAATCAGGCTCACTGCACGTGTCGTATGCAGCGGCTAGCATTCACGAAAGACACGGGGGATAGTTCTGGGTAGTCCACATGTCTACTAAGATATTTTCCCTCCCGACTACTCCGTGTGACGAGCGTGTCAACAAGCAGCAAGATATATGCATAGACATGAAATGAAAAGACTACTATGAATCGAAAAGTAATCAGAAATTGCACTTGCCTGAGGTCCTTAGCTGGAGAAACCAATAACACTATACCACTCAAAGAGCCACAATCAGTCAACACATGCAGAAGTCTCCGGATGCTGAAATAAACAGTACCAACGTTCTCAGAATAGTCAAATTAGCTAGGATTGCCTGTCCTTAAGTCCAATTCTGGACACAAGGGCAAAACGGTAATTTTGGGCAAAAATAATGTCCGCCGTTAGATCCGCTTTGCACCGAAAAGCGTGCCAGAGTCAATGGTCTCTAAAGTCATCAAACTACATGTCTACAGATCCGGTTTTCCGATACGAACCCAACCGTATGTCCAGAGTTGAATTCCGGCTGGCCGTGCACAAAATTGCCCGTTGAGTGGAACCGTGGGGCCCGCAAAACGACGTACAATTCAACTGTCTCAGAATTGGACCAAACTTGGCATACATGACTAGAAAAATGATACGGTCCTGTTGGCGCAAGTTTCATCTCGATCTGACGAGTGTGCACAAAGTAATTAGAGAATTTACAAAGTGCACGATACGGTGAATTTCGACGGATACGCATCAAATTCGTCGTGCACACGCGACCGATTTGAATTCCGTCAAAGCCCACACGACCACGAAGCCGTTACGCAGCTTTTGATGCCTTCGGTTCGCGACCACGTCGCCCAAAATGACGGGACGCACGTCGTATCGTGGGTTTTTTATTATTGAAAATCACTATTTTGAAAACGAGTTTTTCTCGATTTTTAGGAACGGATTTCTCTGTATACAATTAATGAAACTCGATACTATAAAATAGGCACTAAAGCCCTATATGTTGTCTAAATACGTGTTCAATTAGAATCCTAAATTTTGCTCTGGATTGACCCAGAATGGCCTTCCAATATGGTGTTTGAGGACAGTCAAAATTTCTGTTTGGGATAGGTTTTTCGGGATTTTTGCGATGATCTTCCGATCGATATAGTTCAGTAGAATTAATTCTACATGAACAGGATTGAAGGGGGTCAACTAGGCTCTCTAACGCAACTTACGGAATCAAAAATGATCAATTGTTGATATAGAAAACATACCGTGAACGATAGTCGCTGCACTGCGCTGTTTCGGTTTCACGCGCGCGCGCGCATTCGCGAGCTCCGGCGCTGTCGTGGCTGCTCCGGCCGGCCGACGATCGCGCGTGGCAGCGTGCGTACACCGATGGGGTCGCCAGGGAGCCAGGGTGTGGTGGCGCGGTTGGTTTTTAGGGTTTCGAGTTATCATCCTCTCGAAGCATATATGCAGTATAGACTACTGCAACCGCTCGGTTTGGAAAGGCTGTGTATATTCGATTTGGCTGCCTAGTAGTGGGCCGGGCCCGGGCTTGCTACTACTACTGTATTCTTTTCTTTTTCTTTTCTTTCTCTATTTCTTTTCCTATTTCTTATTTATATAACTTATTAATATATAATATCCTCATATATATATATTTTTTTAAAGAGAAGTATTTTATTGAAAATAAAGGTGGGCTCCAAAAAGAGCAATACAGGAGCAGGGCAGTAAAACACAAAAGGCCCTGAAAATACAAAGTACATGGAGATATACGGTATTTCGAAAGTTATAGGACAAACTTTCAAAAACCGCAGTGATCCTAACCAAAACGAAATTTTGAAAACCCAAAATTTCGAAACTGTTTGAAATTCAAAAAGTTACAGCGTTGATGGGGGAGCGAAACCCGAGAAAAGAGGCTGGTGTGGGCACGGGGCCCTAGGGGCACCCAGCCCGAGGCTGGGGGCGCGTGGCCTGGTGTGGGCGAGAGGCACGAGGACCTCGGGCCCCTCCCCGCGTGCAGGGGCATGCGGGAATACCGAGGAGGGGGGTGGGTCTCCGGCGGGGGCCGGCCCGGAGGGAGGAGGGGCGGGCGGAGGGGGGGTTCGACCTCCGGGGGTGGGGGGCGTCCGCCGGGAGGGGAGGGCGAGAGACGGGGGCATGCAAGGAAAGAGGGCGGGGGGAGGCGGCGGAGGGAGGTGGGAAGGGAGGAGGAAGGCGGGAGCAGGTTGCGCGGCAGGCGGGGGCGCCTACCGCCGGCGGAGAGAACGCCGCAGAGGAAGGGAGGAGGGAGAGGGAACGGCGGCACTCGGGGGGTCCGGCGCCGGGGAGGGCGGGGGGCTCGACGTGGCCTTGGGAGCTCGACCCATGGGGTCTACCGACGAGGAGCCGGGGGCGGCCGGGGGGAAGCAGAACCTTGCCGGCGGCTGCGCAGCAACGACGGCCCACGAGGGGGGCGCGCTGGGGGATGTAGAAGCATGGAAAATATCAGAACGATAATCTATGCGGCTCAGAACAGGAGAACCCCATGCGGCTCATACAGGAGCAGTCCCATGCGGTTCAGAGAGACTCTTAGTCTCATGCGGCTCGGACAGGAGAGTCCATGCGGCTTGCATAGGGACAGCCCTGCGGTTCAAAGAGTCCCCCAGCCGCATGTGGTACAAACGTACATGCGGCTCACGGAGATATGTGGCTCAATGCCACGTGTACCCAAGAAGACCCCTTCACACAGCTGGCCATCGAGCAGTCTGCCTATTTAATGCTCTGTCATGATTTGACAGCTGACGGCTCTAACATAAAGTATCATAATGGTCCTGCCATAATGACAAACTCTTGGGAAATAGGAGAAAATCTCTGACGCGATTCGAGATTGACACGTGGCTACTCCCATGCGGCTCCAGTGAAGAACAGCTTCATTCGGCTGTCAAGGATCGTCTTCCTACGGCTCACCAAAAAGCCATCCCATGCGGCTCGCAGTTACTACCCTTATGCGGTTCACCAAGGAACCATCTCATGCGGCTCGTAAAAACTAAACCTATGCGGTTCGCCGAGACGCTGTCTCAGGCGGTTCATGGATGTCATGCGGCTTTAGCAGAGTCCATCATCAAGACACGTGGCAGAGATTCAATGACAGCTGGCAGCAAAGATGATTATGAGATGCAAAGATTTACCAGATCCCAATGACCATATCCTCATAATTAATGGGATCAGGTTATTTCATTCATAATCAAACCAATGGGACACGTGGTGGGAGATCCGATCTACACAATCAATCATGAAGATTTAAAGCAATCAGCACTAATTATTCAAAAGATTTAGTGCTACCCCCATTTATGGCCCAGACCCTTCACGCCTAAAACAAATGGCCTAGATTGATTAAGCATTAGGCCGCCGCCACTTCGAGAATGGGCAATGTGCCATTCCCTTGTGAGATATACATTATCAGAGACGCATACACAGAGAGCTTCCCTCCTAATAATCAGAGAGAAAATACACAGAGAGAGAGAGAAGCCAAAAGAGCAACACGAGGAGAGCAAGAAGTGCATTTCTTCGTCAACGCCAACCATCTTCTCACAGGAGCCAAGGCTACATACCGATCGTCCAAGGAGTAAGGCAGGGCTGCCGTCGCCTTCCCGAGCCGCTATCGTCACCCCCCAGAATCTAAAATAAACAATTGTACTTAGACTGCTGTACCTAGGTTTTCGTCCCAAGGCTTTCTTTGTACAAGCGAGTTTGTAACGTGAAGTAAAAGTTCGGTCCTCCGATAATTTTTCTGTTCTTTTATATTTCATGGCAAACACGATGGCGACTCTGCTGGGGACAAACTTCTCCACGGCTGAGGAGTTGGTGACGCAATCGGATGCAGCCAAACATGGCTCCACGCAACAAAAGATGGTCGTCCGCTTCGACCAACAGGCGTTTGAAGAGATGCTCTCCGAAGGAAGCGTTGGCCCCGTCCAGAAGCGCACCCGCGGGATGTCACGCCCCAGAACCAGAATACTGGAGAGCGGGGGCAGACATAGCCAGCTACGTATATTGAAATGGAAACCACCTCGATATACGGTCACGGCTGTCTAGATATGTGAGGGTTTTCTACAAGCCAACAGTCTCTTATAGTCATGAACAAGCCTAGTGTCTCAATCACAAGCAAGTAAGTAAGGTCGCAAGATATATGATCATTAAATATACAATAATAAGGCGTCCCAAATATCACATATTCAGCTGATTATGAAGCTAGTCATTACAAAATGTTAGGACTAGCAAGAGTTTAGTCGTACATGATCAACCCTAGGATTTGTTAATCATGTTTACAGCCCGTAGACAGACAGTAAGTAAAGTGCATCTAGCTAACAGGTGCTCGTCGGCTAAACGCCTCAAAAGAATAGTTTTACAATAGAGTGAGCGAAACAAAATAGAAAACCCACTCGTAGCCCGGGTTCCTTCTAGTCGCCACCATCGGGCTGGAAGCTTGGTAGATCCTCGGGAGCTGCTCCGAAATCTGGCCACACAAAACCAGCTGGGTCAACCCCAGAAAGAGCAAGTGCCACAAGGGGGCCACGAAATAAGAACAAAAGCCAGCAATCAGTACAGAAAATCTAATATTAAAACTAAAATTACGAAAATATGTCAGGATGATATACGACGAGATAACCATGGAACTATTCCGATAGCCAGGTTACAACCCGTAAACCAAACAAGGACCGGGGTTGTAACCCTTCATCTGAACAGAGCTTGGTTTTCCACCATTTATCGGCAAGATAAGTAATGTAAGTAATCAAGACAGGAAGCAATCTTGCATGGGATCAAGACATGACTAGACTGGTTAAACCTCATTCAATCAATCACGGCCAAGCAGATCCTACGGCTTACTACTTTAACTAACTAGGGTTATCACAGGCCTAATTACTAACAAGATGCAGTGAGATTGTTCCACAGACACAAGCCCTGCAGACCATCCAGGTTATCCAGGACGAAAGATTATGGTTGAATTCATGTGGGTACATCGTCCAGGTGACGCATGTACCCTTAGGTGACTTAGAGGGTGCAACACCTGACAGTGTGCTGGAAATACGCCCTACTCGACGGCAGGCTACAAATCCCTGGAGCGCCCAGGTAACGGGATTGCCTGTAGCTGTGTCATCTCTTCATGACTACTGTGTTATTCTAGTTATTAGCCTTAATCTATTTTTGTAGGTACTCCTGACCGTGGTACTCAGGAGTCCCATCCTAGACATGATGCGAGACTGGACAAGTGGATTTAACAAGCAAGCAAGAAAGAACCATCCACGGTGTCAAGGCAGGTCAAGTTAATTTATCAAGTCAAGTCAAGTCAGGAGTGCGCCGCCACGGGCCACTATCAAGTTATCAAGATAAATCATGTCAGGGTACTTGTCAGAAGTGCGCCACCACGGGCCACTATCATGTCAGGTCGGTCATGTCAGGAGTACACCACTACGGGTCCCTGTCGTGTTATGCTAGTTGCTTGCCATACCATACCATGTACAATAGTCATTCCAAACATATTAAGTAAAATCAAGTTCATGACAAAAGGCGTAAGGATATAAAATGGGCGTAAAATATCTAATAAAATATCAAAGTACAGGGTTATAGAAGAGCCAAGCTTAAAGATATAAAACCAAAACTCTAAGAGCCAATGGATTAAGCAAGGGGTCAAGGGGCAGCATACGTGCAAAAGCACGCACGCAGGGAAGCGACGTACGCACAAAAGCATGCACGCAAGGCTCGCTCAAGTCTGCGTACCAAGGCACACTCAAGGGGAGCAGCGTACATGAAAAGTCACGCACTCTCATGGGGAGCAGCGTTCGTGAAAAGTCACGCACGCTCAAGGGAGCAGCGTAGGTGAAAAGTCACGCACGCTGAGAGAGCAGCGTAGGTGGAAAGTCACGCACGCTACAGAGAGCAGCGTAGGTAAAAAGTCACGTACGCTGAGAGAGCAGCGTAGGTGAAAAGTCACGCACGCTACAGAGAGCAGCGTCGGTGAAAAGTCACGCACGCTGAGAGAGCAGCGTAGGTGAAAAAGTCACGCACGCTGAGAGAGCAGCGTAAGTGAAAAGTCACGCACGCTGAGAGAGCAGCGTAGGTAAAAAGTCACGCACGCTACAAAGAGCAACGTAGGTGAAAAGTCACGCACGCTCAAGGAGACACGCTTCCAATAGGAAGCGTACCCAAGTCTGCGTACGCACGCTAAAGAGCGCGCGCTGCTCAGTGTGCGTAAGCTAAATAGCTCTGCACACTGCTCACTGTCTTCTCCAAACAGCAAGAACACCATGGTTGAACTCAAGGCTACACAGCATCATAACTTGGCCATCCGAACTCTAAATCCGGATTTCCAAAGTTCCAATTTGGGTGGAATTGAATGCTCTTCCACATGAAAACATCAAAATCCCATAAAATCCAACTTAAATAGATCAAAACCATGCAAAATCCGAAAATAGGAAAACTTAGATCTAGAACAATGGAGACTCCAAATCATAAAATACTAAGTTCTAATGTTGATCACCATGTCCTAATCTAACAAATGGACAAATAAAAGAGGGTCCTCATGTAGTGGCAAGATGCACTTTCCTAGGGTTGGGAGAGTTGTGTAGAGGAAGGAGAAGAAGAAGAAGGAAGAAAATAAATGGTGGTGGTAAATGAAGAGAGAGTGGTAGGTGGGGAATATAAAGAGGGTGGGTTGTGGTGTGTTGAAGGTGGAGTGTAGGTTAAGGTGTTCCAATGCATAATAAACCAAATCAAACCAACCCAATCCAACCAATTAAAACCGAACCATGCCAAAAACCCAAAATACGAGAAATACCGAAATTCCACAAGTTGAGAAAAATGAAAATACATGCCAAAATCCAGATACGAGTATAAATACGAAATACGGGAAATACGGGAAATGAGGGTGACAACTCTACCCACCTTAAAAGAATTCCGTCCTCGGAATTTAATCAAGAAGCTAGAAATTGTCACGACAAGCTACATTAAGCACAGGCAAGTTACACTAAGCAGTTCAATCATGCAATCATACAATGCAAGCAAGGAAGGGAAAACGTAAGGCATAAGAAAGACATTATACCTCACGAGTCAAACAGGTAGGGATATCGCGATCGGATGTCGTCCTCATGCTCCCACGTTGACTCACTTAGAGAGTGATGACCCCAAGCAACACGGACTAATTTAATAGTCTTGTTCTTGAGTATCTTCTCCCTCCGGTCCAATATAGACACGGGCCTTTTCTCATACGAAAGGTTGGTACCAACAACCAATTTCGAATGGTCTAGGATGTGGCTCGGGTCCAGGATATACCGTCGTAATTGGGACACGTGGAATACATTATGTACCTCACTTAGCAACGACGGAAGAGCGAGACGATAGGATACATCTCCTACTCGCTCTAGAATATCGAACGGCCCTATATACCTAGGACTAAGCTTTCCCCGTACGCCGAAGTGAATGACGCCGCGGTTAGGCGAGATCCTAAGGAATACATAGTCACCGACAGCAAATTCTAAGGGACACCGATGAGCATCGGCCCAATGGCGCTGGCGGTCCTGGGCAACTCGGAGGTGATCTCTGACCTTCCTGACCACTTCAATTGTCTGGGAAATCAATTCGGGTCCGAGCATCTGCCTCTCCCCGACATCTTCCCATGCTAGGGGGGATCTGCACTTCCTGCCATAGAAAGCCTCGAATGGTGCCATCTAGATACTGGCCTGATAACTGTTATTGTACGAGAATTCCACCAGGTGTAGTTGATTCTCCCATGAACCACCGAAGTTAAGGGTACAGGATCTCAACATATCTTCAAGAGTCTGGATTGTGCGCTCTGATTGACCATCCATCTGTGGGTGATAAGCTAAGCTGAACTGAAGACGAGTCTCCAAACTCTTCTGCAAGCTGCACCAAAAGTGTGATGTAAATCTTGAATCCCTGTCTGAGGTGATGCTGACTGGCACACTATGAAGCCTAACGATCTGCCTGAGATACATCTCTGCTAACTGTGCCGTCGACTGTCCAACTTTGAATGGGAGAAAGTGTGCCACCTTGGTAAGCCTGTCCACAATTACCCAAATAGTATCTCTGCCGGCCGGAGATCTGGGCAATCCGGTCACAAAATCCATGGTTATATGTTCCCATTTCCATTCTGGGATCGGTAAGGGTTGAAGAAGTCCAACGGGCCTCTGATGTTCAGCTTTAACCTGTTGGCAAACCAAACACCGAGAGACAAACCGAGCTAATTCCCTCTTCATGCCATTCCACCAAAAATGCTGACGAATATCACAGTACATCTTTGTACCACCCGGATGAATAGAATACTGTGAACTGTGGGCTTCAGCCATGACTTCCTGTCTGATATCTCCACTGGGTACACAAAGACGAGTGTCGTGCCGAAGGGTACCGTCTTCATGGATACATAACTCTGGCCTTCTTCCTACTTCACACTCTGCTCTGAGTCGCTGAAGCTTGGAATTTGCTGACTGTGCCATCCGGATCCTCTCAACTATGCTGGACTGAACCTGTAGACTGGCCATCAATGCCACACTGGTAGGAAGAACCACTTCAATTCCCATCTTCTGAAGATCTGCCAATAATTCTGGTTGTACCGTCAGGAGATAAACTCTGGCTCTCCTGCTCAATGCATCTGCTACAACGTTGACCTTCCCGGGATGATACTGCAAATCCACATCATAATCCACCAGTAGCTCAAGCCATCTCCTCTGTCGCATATTAAGGTCCTTCTGGGTGAAAACATACTTCAGGCTCTTATGATCAGTAAAGATCTCCACTCTATCTCCATACAAGTAGTGCCTCCACAACTTCAAAGCAAACACTACCGCCGCCAGTTCCAAGTCGTGGGTCAGGTAATTCTTCTCATGATCACGTAGTTGACGTGACGCATAAGATATTACCTTCGCATGCTGCATCAAGACACACCCCAATCCTCTGCCTGAAGCGTCGCAATAAACTGTGAATCCTCCGGTCCCATCTGGAAGGGTGAGAATGGGAGCCGTTATCAAACCTCGCTTCAACTTCTCAAATGATTCCTGACACTCTGCTGTCCAAACAAACGGCACATCCTTGCGGGTCAACTGGGTCATCGGCGCTGAAATCCTAGCGAAATCTGAAACGAACCGCCGGTAGTAGCCAGCCAATCCAAGAAAGCTGCGAACCTCGGCCACTGAGCTGGGTACCGGCCATGACTCGATAGCCACAATCTTCTGGGGATCCACTTCCACTCCTCCTCGGGTAATGATGTGACCCAAGTACGAAATGTGATCGAGCCAGAATTCGTATTTACTGAACTTGGCGTACAACTGATGCTCCCTAAGCGTCTGAAGGACGACTCTGAGATGCTGCTCATGCTCTGCTTCACTCTTGCTGTAGACCAGGATGTCATCTAGGAACACGATCACAAATTAGTCCAAGTAAGGCATAAAAATGCGATTCATGAGGTCCATGAATACGGCCGGCGCATTGGTCGCTCCAAAGGGCATAACAAGGAACTCCCAATATCCATACCTCGATCTGAATGCTGTCTTCGGGATGTCCTGTTCTCTGACTCTGATCTGGTGGTATCCTGATCGTAAGTCGATCTTCGAAAACACTGAAGCCCTTCTGAGCTGATCAAACAAGTCATCTATCCTCGAAAGAGGGTATCTGTTCTTGATTGTTACCGAATTCAAGGTACGATAATCAACATATAGCCTGGACGTACCATCCTTCTTTTTTATAGGAAGCATCGGGGCTCCCCAAGGTGATCCACTTGCACGGATGAATCCCTTGGTCCTCAGTTCTTCAATCATCTTGTACAAAACTTCCAACTCTGAAGGCGCCATCCTGTAGACTCGCTCTGATACTGGTGCTGTCCCGGGAATCAAGTCTATAGTGAACTCAATCTCCCGTTTCGGCGGCATCCCTGGAAGCTCCTCTGGAAAGACATCTGGAAACTTTTCAACTATCCGGGGTAACTGTACTGCTGCTACTGCCATCCGCAATGCTGGGGAAGACGGCTCTACTGCACTTTTGGAAAACGAAAACTCTGGCTCGCCAGGGATACTAAAGACAACTCTGCCAATATGGCAGTCTATCCTAGCATACTGGTTCCTCAACCAATCCATGCCTAGGACTACATCATAGTCTGCCATAGAAAACTTTATGAATCTAGCGAGGAACTCCCTACCGCTAACTACGATCCGATACGAGGAAAATACTCGATCTACTCCCACAAGACCATTACCAGTAAGTATATTGAGCCTCACTGATAATGACTCAGGCTCTAATCCTATTCGTATCGCGAATCGTGTAGACATGAATGAATGCGATGCACCAGAATCAAACAATACCGAAGCTGGAAAGGAGTTGACGAGAATAGTACCTGCCACTACCTCACCTGGTGCAACTTCTTCTTCCATAGCCATCATCATGGCCTGACCTTGTCCTCTGGCTGCTGGTCCCCTCTGCTGGAAACCTCTCTGCCTATTCTGGGTCTGAGCTTGGGCTTATGCATACTGCTGGGGGTGTTGTTGCTGGAATGCCTGAGACTAAGGTGGCAAGGGACTCGAAGACTGATACTGCAGCTGCTGAACTGGTGCTGGGGCTGGTCCTCTCACCGAAGAGCTAGAAGGGTTGGATGCAGATGAACCACCCCTATTCGGGCAAGCCCCAACCCTATGATCTGCTGCTCCATACGCCAGGCACAATCCCTGCGCCCTGCGACAGTCTGCCACCACATGCCCTGGCTTCCCGCAATGAGAACATCCTATCACGGAAGTCTGCTTCTGCTTCTGCTGCTGCGGGTACGTCGGGGTCGATTGCTGAACCGACGTTACTGAGGCCGCCCGCCTCGGAGTCCCAATGGTCAAACTTTTAGCTACCAGAGCAGGAGCTGATGATTGGTGCATCTGACTATGGGACCGCTTCCTACCTCCGGTCCTATCCACGATCCTCTGGGAGGTATACTCATGCCTCCTAGCTGCTCTCAAGACCGCATCGAACGTATGGTGCTCGAACTGCTCAACCGCCAACAAGATCTCCAAATGCAGTCCCTGCTGGAACCGCTGGGCTCTATCGAGCTCGGTTGCCACCAAGGTGGGGGCAAACCTACTCAGCCTAGAAAACTCGGTCGTATAACCATCGACCGTCCCGCCTCCTTACTTCAAGTTGGTAAATCTGGTCTGCAGGTCGTACCGAGCTACAGCATCAAAGTACTTCGTCTGGAATCTCTCCCTAAACACTGCCCAAGCAATGGGTGCCACTAATCCCATGGCCTGTGCCGCCCACCAATTGTGAGCTAAATTCAACAACTGCAGGCGTACCACCGCCACCTTCTCAAGCTCAGGTGTCCTGGCTGCTTCCAGAATCACCTCGGTATCTTGAAGCCATGCATCCGCGGCAATCGCATCCTTGCTGCCATCGAAGAAAGGAGGGTTCAATCGCTTGAAACTGTTGGCCGCCTGGTTCCCTGGATGTCCGCCTCGGGTCAAAGCATCTTGAACTGTCTGGTGCAGGGCGTCGCTTCGACGATCCTGGGAAGCTATCAAGGTTCTGATGAGGCCTACTAGGGTACCATCATCGGGCTCTGCGGGCTGGATGAACCGAACTGGTGACTCTCCTCCAGTAGGTATCACTCTGGAGGCGACTCCGGAATGCTGGGCTTGATCCCCAGGTTGCTGCTGGTACACGGGAGGTGCTCTTTCTTGCTGATCGACAGGGTCAGGTATAGTGCCGCTGAAGAAGACGATACAGGGAAACAATAAGGAAGGGCCAGGACAGATCAACGATACAATCATGTAATCAGGGCAAGAAATTCAGGGATTTGAAAATACGGGCAGAGATCAAGGGCGAATACTGATTGAGACATCTATTCGGTAAACCCTCACATTTCTTGATTGACAAGACCTGTATGGGCCACCACTTAAACCATGTCACACCACAGAACCAGAATACTGGAGAGCGGGGGCAGACATAGCCAGCTACGTATATTGAAATAGAAAGCACCTCGATATACGGTCACGGCTGTCTAGATATGTGAGGGTTTTCTACAAGCCAACAGTCTCTTATGGTCATGAACAAGCCTAGTGTCTCAATCACAAGCAAGTAAGTAAGGTCGCAAGATATATGATCATTAAATATACAATAATAAGGCGTCCCAAATATCACATATTCAGCTGATCATGAAGCTAGTCATTACAAAATGTTAGGACTAGCAAGAGTTTAGTCATACATGATCAACCCTAGGATTTGTTAATCATGTTTACAGCCCGTAGGTAGACAGTAAGTAAAGTGCATCGAGCTAACAGGTGCTCGTCGGCTAAATGCCTCAAAAGAATAGTTTTACAATAGAGTGAGCGAAACAAAATAGAAAACCCACTCGTAGCCCGGATTCCTTCTAGTCGCCACCATCGGGCTGGAAGCTTGGTAGATCCTCGAGAGCTGCTCCGAAATCTGGCCACACAAAACCAGCTGGGTCAACCCCAGAAAGAGCAAGTGCCACAAGGGGGCCACGAAATAAGAACAAAAGCCAGCAATCAGCACAGAAAATCTAATATTAAAACTAAAATTATGAAAACATGTCAGGATGATATACGACGAGATAACCATGGAACTATTCCGATAGCCAGGTTACAACCCGTAAACCAAACAAGGACCGGGGTTGTAACCCTTCATCTGAACAGAGCTTGGTTTCCCACCATTTATCGGCAAGATAAGTAATGTAAGTAATCAAGACAGGAAGCAATCTTGCATGGGATCAAGACATGACTAGACTGGTTATACCTCATTCAATCAATCACGGCCAAGCAGATCCTACGGCTTACTAGTTTAACTAACTAGGGTTATCACAGGCCTAATTACTAACAAGATGCAGTGAGATTGTTCCACAGCCACAAGCCCTGCAGACCATCCAGGTTACCCAGGACGAAAGATTAGGGTTGAATTCAGGTGGGTACATCGTCCAGGAGACGCATGTACCCTTAGGTGACTTAGAGGGTCCAACACCTGACAGTGTGCTGGAAATGCGCCCTACTCGACGGCAGGCTACAAATCCCTGGAGCGCCCAGGTAAC
Source organism: Iris pallida (assembly GCA_029216955.1). NCBI lineage: Eukaryota > Viridiplantae > Streptophyta > Magnoliopsida > Asparagales > Iridaceae > Iris > Iris pallida. Next base: position 2,252,293 of record JANAVB010010193.1, on the reverse strand, counting down.
GGGATTGCCTGTAGCTGTGTCATCTCTTCATGACTACTGTGTTATTCTAGTTATTAGCTTTAATCTATTTTAGTAGGTACTCCTGACCGTGGTACTCAGGAGTCCCATCCTAGACATGATGCGAGACTGGACAAGTGGATTTAACAAGCAAGCAAGAAAGAACCACCCACAGTGTCAAGACAGGTCAAGTTAAGTTATCAAGTCAAGTCAAGTCAGGAGTGTGTCGCCACGGGCCACTATCAAGTTATCAAGATAAATTATGTCAGGGTACTTGTCAGGAGTGCACAACCACGGGCCACTATCATGTCAGGTCGGTCATGTCAGGAGTATACCACTACGGGTTACTGTCGTGTTATGCTAGTTCCTTACCATACTATGCCATGTACAATAGTCATTCCAAACATATTAAGTAAAATCAAGTTCATGACAAAAGGCGTAAGGATATAAAATGGGCGTAAAATATCTAATAAAATATCAAAGTACAGGGTTATAGAAGAGCCAAGCTTAAAGATATAAAACCAAAACTCTAAGAGCCAATGGATTAAGCAAGCGGTCAAGGGGCAGCATACGTGCAAAAGCACGCACGCAGGGAAGCGGCGTACGCACAAAAGCATGCACGCAAGGCTCGGTAAAGTCTGTGTACCAAGGCACACTCAAGGGGAGCAGCGTACATGAAAAGTCATACACGCTCAAGGGGAGCAGCGTTCGTGAAAAGTCACGCACGTTCAAGGGAGCAGCGTTGGTGAAAAGTCACGTACGCTGAGAGAGCAGCATAGGTGAAAAGTCACGCACGCTACAGAGAGCAGCGTAGGTGAAAAGTCACGCACGCTGAGAGAGCAGCGTAGGTGAAAAGTCACGCACGCTACAGAAAGCAGCGTAGGTGAAAAGTCACGCACGCTGAGAGAGCAGCGTAGGTGAAAAAGTCACGCACGCTGAGAGAGCAGCGTAGGTGAAAAGTCACGCACGCTACAGAGAGCAGCGTAGGTGAAAAGTCACGCACGCTCAAGGAGACACGCTTCCAATAGGAAGCGTACCCAAGTCTGCGTACGCACGCTAAAGAGCGCGCGTAGCTCAGTGTGCGTAAGCTAAACAGCTCTGCACACTGCTCACTGTCTTCTCCAAACAGCAAGAACACCATGGTTGAACTCAAGGCTACACAGCATCATAACTTGGCCATCCGAACTCCAAATCCGGATTTCCAAAGTTCCAATTTGGGTGGAATTGAATGCTCTTCCACATGGAAACATCAAAATCCCATAAAATCCAACTTAAATAGATCAAAACCATGCAAAATCTGAAAATAGGAAAACTTAGATCTAGAACAATGGAGACTCCAAATCACAAAATGCTAAGTTCTAATGTTGATCACCATGTCCTAATCTAGCAAATGGACAAATAAAAGAGGGTCCTCATGTAGTGACAAGATGCACTTGCCTAGGGTTGGGAGAGTTGTGTAGAGGAAGGAGAAGAAGAAGAAGGAAGGAAATAAATGGTGGTGGTAAATGAAGAGAGAGAGTGGTCGGTGGGGAATATAAAGAGGGTGGATTGTGGTGTGTTGAAGGTGGAGTGTAGGTTAAGGTGTTCCAATGCATAATAAACTAAATCAAACCAACCCAATCCAACCAATTAAAACCGAACCATGCCAAAAACCCAAAATACGAGAAATACCGAAATTCCACAAGTTGAAAAAAATAAAAATACATGCCAAAATCCAGATACGAGTATAAATACGAAATACGGGAAATACGGAAAATGAGGGTGACACGGGACGAAGGCTCGCAAAGAGTGGAGGCCAAAATCATTTGCTCCTCCCCAAGCCCTCGAAGGGTTGCCCTCTGTTGCTCAAGACGGCGGGAAAGATTCTCCTGCGGCCCCACCTCGGACCGTAGACAACTCTGCTGTCCCCAAGTCCGGCAGAAGAAAACACTATGATGCTGGACTTGCAGGGGCAAAGAAAAACTCTATGCGATCCGAGCCGCATAAGGGTATTACCCGCAGGGAGAAAGCTCATGCGGCTACATCCGCCAGCCGCATGAAGAAAACTCATGCGGCCACATCTGTCAGCCGCATAGCTTATGCGGCTACAGTTGCCAACCACATGGATGAAACTCATACGGCTGAGGAAGCCAATCGCTCGCAGAAAACCCATACGACCACTGTTGCCGACTGCATGCGGCCAGCCTGCACGGTCGTGGCTCCCAGTCGCACAAAAACAACTCATCCAACGACAGAAAACGACCGCATGTAGACAGCCTGCACGATATCTAATTCTAGCCGCATAGCATCCGTTCCACGCTTCTCTCGATCAGTCTTCGACCGTCTCTCATGCGGTCCTGACCCTGATGGTTCTCGGGGTGATAAGCCAGACTCTGTGGTATTGAACTTGGACTCCTCCTATTACGCACCCGCAAGTGCTAAAAGGAGGAAGTCTAGGGCAGCGCGGGCTCACCAAGCCCAGCCAGCTGTCCCAACCTCTGACCATCGGGGCGTCCCGCTGATTATCACGCGGGCCTCTGATTGGAAGTTGTACCGAACTACTCGAACCCAGCCCCCGACGGCAAACGGGCAGAGTGGTTCCTCTGACATGCGTAAGGCTATCCTCCACAAACGCAAGGAAAGAGAAGGGGTGTAAACCCCCAGAATTTTCAAACGATTTTATTATTATTCTATATTTCTTGAAAATATATTTTTGGAATTATTTGATACATATTTATAAATAAAGTCTTAGTCGTATTGGTATTTTTATTTTTGTTACGCTCATTAACTAGACAATGTGGTATGACGAGTGGCATCGTGTACCCTGACGAGCGTCGTACTCCTCTAAATTTACTTGTCGCATTATTCAATTATTTCTTAAGAATTATTATATACTTGTTATAATTTCCTTTTTGTATTATTTACTTATTTTAGAAAGTAATTGGAAATTATATTTTGTTTAAATATTAGGGTTTCAATATTAAGTAAGTTTTTATATATATAGTGTAAATAAATTGATACAAGGTAATTAGTCAAGTATGTTAGTAATATCTTGGGAAATTTAGGAAATTTTATAGATTTAATTAGATTTTATTGTGTGTGTGTATATATATATATATATATATATATATATATATATATATATATATATACAAAAAATATATATATATATATATATATATATATATATATATATATATATATATATAATTAAAAAAAAGAAAAAAAAGAAAGGCTGACGTCATGCTGACGTCAGCACTGTCCAAATCTAGCAGCCGAGCTGGGCGTTGTGCCATACGGTTTCCACAGCGTGGAAGCCATTAGTTATAATAAAAAAAAAATCAATGTTACTGTTCCCCACAGGGGGGAACAGTAGACTCTCAAACCCGAGAGTCTCTCTGCGTCAAAATCCAACGTTCGAACTCCTCAACCAGAGATTTGGATTTAGCTAAATCTTAAACAAATCTTCCAAAAATCTAGTCTAATCTATCCCAACTAAAACTCTCTACTGATCCCATCGAATCTAGTATAAATCAAATTCGTAATTTAATTGATAATCGGATGTCAAAACTGCCTATAACAGCGGATACGAGCGGGGAGGAAGCGGAAGTTCTCCAAATTCCTCTAGATATCTACCACGTTCGCGACGCCTTACCAACCCTGACCTCCCTACGCCTCACTCCGACCGACTGCAAGTCGTCTCCAGCCACCACACAGCCAGGAAGACCAACACAAACCGAGAAGAACAGAGCCCCTGTTCAGTTAACCGATAGCGAGGTACCATTGTTCTTCATTAAATTTCTACTTACCTACTTGATCAATTATCGATCCGTCAGTTCCTTTAGATAGCCTACCCAACCCTCTAGATTATACATCAGATGGATTTTATAGCCTTGTAATCGATTCGACAGAAAATGAATCAAAAAAATCGACCGAAAAGAGTTGTCAAACAAAAACAGTTTTCAGAGTCGTTACTCTATTTTGGAAGCCAGATCTTGATCAGGACATTACAAAATCTAAAAATCTAATTGAACACAGTTTGAGTTAACATATACGAGAGTTGAACCCAACTTGTAGATCCTGAATTCGTTAATTATGCAGGAAGTTATTTGATTGCAAACTTACAGGAAAAACTGTTTAGAAAACTGAAAAAAATTAGAAAACCTTCCCGATACGACGTGCGTCCCGACAAATCGGGCGACGTGGACGCGTACTATATGCATCGAAAGGCGCGTATGGATATTGCTGATGTGTGGAAACTGACGGAACTCGATTTCGTTGTGTGTGCGCGACGAAATCAGTACGTATCCGTCGAAATACCCCCGTATCGACCTTTTGCAAACTTGGCCATAACTCCGTGTACGTTCGTCGTATCGAGACGAAACTTACGCCAGCAAGACCGTATCATTTTTCTGGTCCTGTATGCCAAGTTTGGTTCGATTCTGAGAAGGTCAAATCGGAACGCCTTTTTGGCAGGCCCGCGACCCGCTCCTACGGGCGAATTTGTGCACGGCTCATCGGAATCCAAAACTGGACATACCGTTGAGTTCGTCTCCTCAAACCGAATCTGTAGACATGTATTTTGTCGACTTTAGAGACCGTAGGTACTGGCACGCAGTTCGGTGCAAAACGGGTCCAACGGCGGACATCGTTTTGACCCGAAATTACGATTTTGCTCCTGTTCCAGAATTTAACTTTTGGACAGGCGTTTCCTAGGCATATCTTTTATTCTAAACTCGTTCATGATATTTGTTTCAGCATCCGGAGCTCCTTGTGGATTTTGACTTTCGTGTTGACGATTCTGACTGTTGGATTTGCTACATCTCGTACCACCTTCAGGCAAGACACCTTGCCATTTGCTGTTTAATTATTTTAGCTCATATTTCATGCATGTTCATTATTTTCTTTATGCAAAATAAACTATGATATATGGCATAACCTGTTAGAATTTACTATTCAGTTACTTGCTATGTGTTATTTTCTTACACACTAAACCTAGATTTAAGAGACCACTTTTGTGTGTTGCATTCATGGCCTTGACACGTTGTACCACGAAGTTGTGTGTCGCATGTAGAACACGAAAGTGCGTGATTGGCTGGCCACCAGTACGTACAAGCCGTGCGATAGGAATAACCGCTAATAGAGGTTGAATGCTAGTTTGACTTAGCGGTTATAGAGTTAGCATTGGGAGGGAAGAACATGATTGGAAGTTGACTACCACCCTATCTATCGTAGACTCGCTCGCTACTGAGGAACGATAGGTAGACTATATGCTATAGACTCGCTCGATACTGAGGAATAGTATATGGTGTTGTGATCCGCTACTGAGGTACTACATTGGTATTTTCTTGACTTGACCCGGTAGTCATGCGATCATGAACTGTTCTTAAAATTACATCCACTTAGACTGGTTAGGCTACCTTTATCCATTAGGTACGAGTACTTTTGGTTTGGGTACTTGTATCTGACCGTGGCTTGGAACAATAACTTGTCGTAGATTAGTTCGTCACATCTTGTCCTTGTTTGGTTGTAGGTGTGGCTTACTACTTTGATGAGAAGGTATTGAACCTTGTTGGGGTCCGGATACCATATTGGATTCATAGCATAGGAAGATACGTTACCGTGAATTAGTTTACCATCTTCTGTCCTTGTTTGGTTGGGGGGATGGTATGCTCGTTCAGTAGGTGCGTATTGGAACATGTTATAATTCGATTTACTTATTTATTGAGCAATATTTATTCAGTTTATATGGCATGATATTATGTGTCTTGTTACGTCCCTCTGAGGACCTGGTTGTCTTGCCAGGTGTGTGCTATTGTCTTTCGCATGTGCTTTAGCTCTAGTCGTGATCATCGCTATTTCGTCGAGGATGATTGCACTTGGATCGTCTTCGCTTCGCTCGTCACTCATTTTATTTTCTATGCACTTTTCCTTATTTTGTTGGTAGTGGATTTATCTCCGCCCAACATATTGTATCAAGACAATTTATTCTCATTATATGACATCTTCTATTCATTTATTTTGTGTAGATGAGATTAGTTGTGGTTTTACTGCATTTACAGCTTATGTATTTATACGAGGCTTCCATATATTGGAGTATACTTCCTATGAATACAGCTGGCATGTCTGCGTTCCTAGTCCTACATATTTTGGGACTGGAGCGTTAAATATTTTTGTGGTGGCCCATACAGGTCAGAGCATATCGTATCGGCTACATGATTGTGCTGATACGAGCTTGCATATAGGATTAGAAATTAGGCATCTCATCCACATGTTTGATACCTTCCTTGATTCCTCTTCAAACTCTCATTTGATTGCTTGACTTGCATCTAGCTTGAAATTATTCTAACAAAATTTCTATATCTCGTGCCAGAAATAAATCCTCATAGCGGTAGTGCTGCACCACTTGCCATCACACCAGGACTCTCGGCAGCCCAAGAGGAGCAAATTCACTCACAACATCCTATAGCAACCTCAACCATGCCTTCTCAGCCAGACCAGACGACCCCACCTACTCACCAGCATCCCCAAGGCTCTGAACCCCAGTTAGTTCAGCCTGTTCAGCAGACCCCTGTACCCCAGGGAGGGTATACTTCATCACCCCTTCATCAGAATCTACCTCAAGCTGGACCGCAGATGCCTATGCCCCCGATTGATGGAGATGATACCAATCGGTTCCTTTATACTTTATTGCGGGCTCAGTGGAAGCAAAATGAGCTATTGAGACAAGACGTGATGGTCCCACCTAATAAACCCCCATCTCCACAACCAGCCCAAGTACCAGCACCTCCACCCGGGCCCCATTCATACGTAGGCAGTATTCCAGATTTCACCCAAATGAATCCGAAGACTTTCAAAGGTACCGAAGGCCCACTAGAAGTTTCTTCATGGCTTATTAGCACCGAGAAGAAGTTAAGGGCGTCACAGTTGCCTAAAGAAGATTGGATGACCGTAGTTGATTTATTACTCGAGGACAATGCCCATCATTGGTGGAAGGCGGAGGAGAGGCGCTTGGGTACCAATCAGTCATGGGAAGAGTTCTACAAACTCTTCAACGAGAGGTACTTCCCAACCGCTGCTCGGAATGTACTGTATGACCAGTTCCTCCACCTCAAACAAGGCGACAAGTCGGTTGATGAGTATGATGCAGGATTTAGCCGACTAAGCAGATTTGCTGAGGGATTGATGCCAACGGAGAAGGAGAAGGCAAAAGGGTTTTATAATGGGTTAAGGCTCGAGCTTAAAATGTACACCACTGTGCAATCCAAAATTTCGCACGCTGCAGTATTAGAAGAAGCCAGAAGTCAGGAGATCCTCCTCAAGGAAGCACAACAGACTCAAAGATACTATGCCCCAATAGACTTTCCAGTTCAACTTGGTTCAGGAGGCCCTGAACGACGACTTACTGCACAATTTCAACAGCAAGCCGTGCCTTATCAAGTTCCAAGTACAATAACCTGCCAATTTTGTGGAAGGAGAGGGCACCAGCAGAAGGACTGTCGTCGACGACTAAAGTGTTACTTCAATTGCGGTTCCAATGAGCATAAACTTCGAGATTGTCCCAAACGACATGCCACACCCAGTTTAGCTCCAGCACCATCACAACAACAGTTACGAGGGCCAATAACTCACGGACCAAGTGCACCCCAACCACGTTCCTTAGAAGAATATCAGGAGGGACCAGCCTTGGTGGGCCAGACACCAGAGTATAGGCCTGCTGGAGAAGTGATGAATAATCGGAAGCAAGGACAAGCATTCACCATGACAGTGCTAGACACCCTTCCCGAGTGACAGATACCACAGGTATTATTCTAGTTAATACATTATTGATTTACCTTAAATTATTCCATATCCATGCATAGAATAGTTATCTCGTTCTTCCTAAACACATTGGGATTAAGAGTTAGCAATTGTACTGTAGGGTACTACCTTTAAACATCTTTAGTAAACCCATAAACCGTATCATAGACCGACTTGCTTAGAATAACGATTAAGGATTTGGTCAAAAAGTATTTCCAAGACATGCCTTAGAGTTAGGCACTTTTTGTAGACCTTGTATATGTGAAATGACCCATTGTCCCATCACACTACTAGCTTAACTCTTGTAAGTTGGGTAGAATACCTCACGGCCCAACAAAGCCTTTGTCCTTGCGACCCGTGTTGATAAGTTACTCAGACCATAAATTCATAGGACATTAACTTAGCTACCCAACCGAGCCAACTGCATAGGCCACACTCCGGACAAGACTTGATTTAAAAAAAAAGAAAGACCTTGGACTATTTAATTTCCTTCAGCATTACCGCCGGTATATTTTGACTACCTTATGCTGATAATTTAGTCTTAGTTTTACAAGCTTATTCTTTCATCGAGCTTGTTCATGACATATGTGTTATTGGGTGCACCCACTAACATAATGTCTAATCAGAACCGGTGCATGATGGTCTAATCAACCTATTGCACTTTGGTTCGCTATACTTATATTATCCTACGTGGAAGGAGACATAGTAAAACTTGTCCCTAGAGTCTCGTCCACGACAGCCTTGACAATTCTCTTTGGAATTATTTCGTCGCCTATAAACTTCTTATTCGTACTCAATAGCATCGTCTGGAACCCTTTATTGTTCTTGTCTTAGAGAGACGATGCACTGTACTTGAGAAATGGATCCAACGTATCACATTAGTCATGTGGCTATATCCTCGCCTTAAACTACTCCTTCTACCCCTCAACCCCATCTACGCTATTATTCCTAAATTTCGAGGACGAAATTCTTGTAAGTTGGGTAGGATGTAAACCCCCAGAATTTTCAAACGATTTTATTATTATTCTATATTGCTTGAAAATATATTTTTGGAATTATTTGATACATATTTATAAATAAAGTCTTAGTCGTATTGGTATTTTTATTTTTGTTACGCTCATTAACTAGACAATGTGGTACGACGAGTGGCATCGTGTACCCTGACGAGCGTCGTACTCCTCTAAATTTACTTGTCACATTATTCAATTATTTCTTAAGAATTATTATATACTTGTTATAATTTCCTTTTTGTATTATTTACTTATTTTAGAAAGTAATTGGAAATTATATTTTGTTTAAATATTAGGGTTTCAATATTAAGTAAGTTTCTATATATATAGTGTAAATAAATTGATACAAGGTAATTAGTCAAGTATGTTAGTAATATCTTGGGAAATTTAGGAAATTTTATAGATTTAATTAGATTTTATTATGTATATATATATATATATATATATATATATATATATATATATATATATATAAATTAGAATTGAAGAAATATTAATAATTAAAAAAAAAGAAAAAAAGAAAGGCTGATGTCATGCTGACGGCAGCACTGTCCAAATCTAGTAGCCGAGCTGGGCGTTGTGCCATACGGTTTCCACAGCGTGGAAGCCATTAGTTATAAAAAAAAAATCAATGTTACTGTTCCCCACAGGGGGGAACAGTAGTCTCTCAAACCCGAGAGTCTCTCCGCGTCAAAATCCAACGTTCGAACTCCTCAACCAGAGATTTGGATTTAGCTAAATCTCAAACAAATCTTCCAAAAATCTAGTCTAATCTATCCCAACTAAAACTCTCTACTGATCCCATCGAATCTAGTATAAATCAAATTCGTAATTTAATTGATAATCGGATGTCAAAACCGCCTATAACAGCGGATACGAGCGGGGAGGAAGCGGAAGTTCTCCAAATTCCTCTAGATATCTACCACGTTCGCGACGCCTTACCAACCCCGACCTCCCTATGCCTCACTCCGACCGACTGCAAGTCGTCTCCGGCCACCGCACAACCGGGAAGACCAACACAAACCGAGAAGAACAGAGCCCCTGTTCAGTTAACCGATAGCGAGGTACCATTGTTCTTCACTAAATTTCTACTTACCTACTTGATCAATTATCGATCCGTCAGTTCCTTTCGATAGCCTACCCAACCCTCTAGATTATCCATCAGATGGATTTTATAGCCTTGTAATCGATTCGATAGAAAATGAATCAAAAAAATCGACCGAAAAGAGTTGTCAAACAAAAACAGTTTTCAGAGTCGTTACTCTGTTTTGGAAGCCAGATCTTGATCAGGACATTATAAAATCTAAAAATCTAATTGAACACAGTTTGAGTTAACATATACGAGAGTTGAACCCAACTTGTAGATCCTGAATTCGTTAATTATGCAGGAAGTTATTTGATTGCAAACTTACAGGAAAAACTGTTTAGAAAACTGAAAAAATTAGAAAACCTTCCCGATACGACGTGCGTCCCGACAAATCGGGCGACGTGGTCGCGTACTATATGTATTGAAAGGCGCGTATGGATATTGCTGACGTGTGGAAACTGACGGAACTCGATTTTGTTGCGTGTGCGCGACGAAATCAGTGCGTATCCGTCGAAATACCCCCGTATCGACCTTTTGCAAACTTGGCCATAACTCCGTGTACGTTCGTCGTATCGAGACGAAACTTGCGCCAGCAGGACTGTATCATTTTTCTGGTCCTGTATGCCAAGTTTGGTTCGATTCTGAGAAGGTCAAATCGGAACGCCTTTTTGGCGGGCCCGCGACCCGCTCCTACGGGCGAATTTGTGCACGGCTCATCGGAATCCAAAACTGGACATACCGTTGAGTTCGTCTCCTCAAACCGAATCTGTAGACATGTATTTTGACGACTTTAGAGACCGTAGGTACTGGCACGCAGTTCGGTGCAAAATGGGTCCAATGGCAGATATCGTTTTGACCCGAAATTATGATTTTGCCCCTGTTCCAGAATTTAACTTTTGGACAGGCGTTTCCTAGGCATATCTTTTATTCTAAACTCGTTCGTGATATTTGTTTCAGCATCCGGAGCTCCTTGTGGATTTTGACTTTCGCGTTGACGATTCTGACTGTTGGATTTGCTACATCTCGTACCACCTTCAGGCAAGACACCTTGCCATTTGCTGTTTAATTATTTTAGCTAATATTTCATGCATGTTCATTATTTTCTTTATGCAAAATAAACTATGATATATGGCATAACCTGTTAGAATTTACTATTCAGTTACTTGCTATGTATTATTTTCTTACACACTAAACCTAGATTTAAGAGACCACTTTTGTGTGTTGCATTCATGGCCTTGACACGTTGTACCATGAAGTTGTGTGTCGTATGTAGAACACGAAAGTGCGTGATTGGCTGGCCACCAGTACGTACAAGCCGTGCGATAGGAATAACCGCTAATAGAGGTTGCATGCTAGTTTGACTTAGCGGTTATAGAGTTAGCATTGGACGGGAAGAACATGATTGGAAGTTGACTACCACCCTATCTATCGTAGACTCGCTCGCTACTGAGGAACGATAGGTAGACTATATGCTATAGACTCGCTCGATACTGAGGAATAGTATATGGTGTTGTGACTCGCTACTGAGGTACTACATTGGTATTTTCTTGACTTGACCCGGTAGTCATGCGACCATGAACTGTTCTTAAAATTGCATCCACTTAGCCTGGTTAGGCTACCTTTATCCGTTAGGTATGAGTACTTTTGGTTTGGGTACTTGTATCTGACCTTGGCTTAGAACAATAACTTGTCGCAGATTAGTTCGTCACATCTTGTCCTTGTTTGGTTGTAGGTATGGCTTACTACTTCGATGAGAAGGTATTGAACCTTGTTGGGGTCCGGATACCATATTGGATTCATAGCATGGGAAGATACGTTACCGTGAATTAGTTTACCATCTCCTGTCGTTGTTTGGTTGGGGGGATGGTACGCTCGTTCAGTAGGTGCGTATTGGAACATGTTATAATTCGATTTACTTATTTATTGAGCAATATTTATTCAGTTTATATGGCATGATATTATGTGTCTTATTACGTCCTTCTGAGGACCTGGTTGTCTTGCCAGGTGTGTGCTATTGTCTTTCGCAGGTGCTTTAGCTCTAGTCATGATCATCGCTATTTCGTCGAGGATGATTGCACTTGGATCGTCTTCGCTTCGCTCGTCACTCATTTTATTTTCTATGCACTTTTCCTTATTTTGTTGGTAGTGGATTTGTCTCCGCCCAATATATTGTATCAAGACAATTTATTCTCATTATATGACATCTTTTATTCATTTATTTTGTGTAGATGAGATTAGTTGTGGTTTTACTGCATTTTACAGCTTATGTATTTATACGAGGCTTCCATATATTGGAGTATACTTCGTATGAATACAGCTGGCATGTCTGCGTTCCTAGTCCTACGTATTTTGGGACTGGGGCATTACAAGGGGCTGTGGCGTACAAAGAGTCCTCACACGGACGTCACTGCACCCAGATCATCGTCAACTGCTGTTGCAACAACGCGGCGGTGGCGGAGGACTGGCCATCAGTCTTCCAAAGACTACAGCATCCGAGCTCAGAGGACGAGGCACCTCCTGTTGTCTCCTGCAATTCCACTCAGAAAGTCCCCGCCGAGGGAAGAGGGAAGAAGACAAGCATCTCCAGCCCTAAGATATCAACCACTACAGCTAAGAAACTATCATCTAAGCGATTGTCCTCCACCGGAGTATTCCAACACACCCGTTCAAAGACAAAATCTGCTGCGATAGGAGATTCATCATCCACATCGCTGGGGGTCATAGGAACTGGGGGTAGCACTCCTCCGAACATCCACAACAATCCGATATTTCAAGGAGACGAGTCCGGGGAAACAAATCTTCCATCAGATACAACAGACGCCGATGTCCCCGAGGACATCCATGACTCTCAAGATGAAGCAAGCTCCGAAGCTGGAGGTACTATTCCCTCCGAGTCCGAACTCGAAGAGAACATTCCCACATACCCCGATGACTTCTCGGTGCATGGGTATGACTCGGAGAGCACATCCTCCACCGTTCCTTCCATCACTCCCCATGTAAGGACGGTGTTCATGACGGACAGCAATCAAGGTGGTTCCAGCGATCGCCAACGCATCGACACTTTGGAGGCCATACTGCATGCCTTGGTCAAGTCTGTAGACGAGATCAAAGCGGCTCTTCCTACTCTGCAGGGAGTGACACCTGGCCAAACAAGCGTGGGTCCCGCAATCAATGTAGATTCAAATTCAGCGATGCCGAACCCGGGCAATAATCCTCCTAAAATAACGGCCCCTACCACGACAGATGAGGCCGGAGAAGTAAAAAGAGAGGTTCAGGAGCTCCGATCCATGTTCCATGCCCGAGAAAACGCTCAGGACCTCAGAATACGGCAACCATACCCTGCTGAATGGAGGAATGTTCCATTCCCACCAAAATATAAGCCGTTTAATATCAACCCGTATGATGGCAAGACCTCGGCAAGTCAGTACATCACTTACTTCGAGGTCACCACCGACCATCTATCCCATGATGATGCTATCCTCACGCGATTATTCATTGGGGCATTGGAAGGAGTCGCCTTCACTGGCTTCAAGCGCTTGTTCTTGGAGAGATTCTACGAGGTAGGATAGGACGTCACGATGTCTACCCTCATGGACATCATCCAAGGAGAGAAAGAGCTGACAAGGAACTACATTGAGCGGTTCTGCCAAACCGCCATGAAGCTGCCCTCCGGAAATCCAGATTCCTCTTTGATTGAAATTTGCCAAAAGAGACTGCTTCCAACGATCAGTCTCTGGATGGACGAAAGTCAATTCAAAGATTGGAAGACGTTCATCATCAGCGCCACGAGCGCCGAAGAACGACTGAAGAAGGCTCGCCAACTGGGATTGCACATCTCGGAAGGAGAAAACAAGGGCAAGCGTCCCAACAACGATAATGGGGGTAGCCCCTCCAACAATCGGGATAGCAAAGGAAAGCAGGCTATGGTGGCCGATGCAGCACAAAAACCTGAGCCGAAGCCAGCAGATAAACAATGGCCGCAAATCACTTACTCCTTCGAAGACGGTCACGTCAAGCCCATCTTGGACATGCTCATACAAGGGGACAGAATTCAGCTTCCTCCACCAAGACGGGAACCGCGGCCGGCAGAGATGGAGAATCCAAACTACTGCCATTATCATCGCTATGTTCATCATGCTACACACGATTGCTACCAGCTGAAACGGTACATCCAAAACCTCATCGACTCGAACGCTCTGGCCATCGATTTTGAAGAGGTAACCGTGGCGGCCAATATGGTGTCCGTACAATTCGGCAGCTTCCCTCCAACGGAAACTCAGGACAGGGTGGTTTCCGTCCCTCTAGCGACAATGGAGATTACCAATCTTCCACCTCCCCGAGATCAGGCTGCCGGTCTAGTACCCCTCACCACATCACGAGGGGAGGTCATGTGGATCCATCCAGACTTGGTGTCAGAAGTGACTCGGCCCATACCATCTCCTACCGACAAAAAAAAAAGTGGAAAAGTCAGAACCTGCCACACAATCTCGGCAGACAACGAGGAAGCTACAGCCGTCGTCACACGGTCCGGAGCGCAATCCTAACCTGTGGCTGACAATCCAGTTGAAAATGATCAATCCACTACAACTGATGCTCCGGGACCGGCTCAGCCCTCGACGACCGACAAGCCTAGGCCGAAGGAGACTCGCTTCGACAAATCCCTCCAAAAAAAGGCAGCCCAAGGGCTAGAGAGGCCCTACAACTTTGACATCTTAGTACAATTGGCTAACACACCGGCCAAGCTGTCACTGTACGAACTCCTAAGTCTCTCCAAGGACGTTCGTATCGCATTAAGCGAAGCGCTCCAAAATGCCGATGTCTATCTGGCTCAATCCAACCTCACCGGGGAGGACTCACCCGTGGATCTCCAAGACAGTGCCTGCATGGGAGCAATGTCCAACATCGTCTTCACTTCGCAGGACATGCTCATCAAAACCAACCTACACGATCGCCCGCTATACTACACAGGATACATCGGCGACGTGAAGGTGGATCGGATGCACATAGATCCTGGCTCTTCCATAAGCATCATCTTGAAGGGTCTGCTACATCATCTCTGTATCCCAATGCATCGCCTGACGCCTACAAGCATCGCCATCAGCGGTTTCAATTCGGGCAGGAGCTACCCTATTGGGAAGATTCGTCTGAAGTGTCAAATTGGCGACCTCCAATCCAAAGTCACCTGCTACATCATAGATGCAGACACTTCTTACAACATCCTCTTGGGGTGCCCATGGATACACGATTACATGATCGTGCCTTCCACGCTACACCAGTGCTTCAAATATGTCGACAAACACGGCTTCGTGAAGACGGAATTTGCTGACATCGATCCCTTCAAAGGGGTCGAATCTTACTACTCGGACTCCTGCCTATACGAAAAATCGAAAAGGCACCTTGGCGAAGGAAAGAAACAAGCCGATACCAAAACAGCCACGGGAACGAAAGGACCTCTGACGATCCACCTCCAAGCTCGCAAACCGGGCAAGTTCGCACCCCTTACTACTACTCTGCGGAAGGACGCGATCAGCCTCTCGGCGCAGGAAGAACAGATGATAATCCGGCTGCCAAGGTCCGGCCAAGTGCCGAGACCCACAACGGGGCCACTGACAATCAGACTACCGAGAGTCGGTCAACCCCAAATGGAGAAGCTCAATCCCTTTGATAGGCCACTGATGATACGCCTTCCCAAGGAGGGTCGTCACCCCGATGCAAGGTCTGACACTTCTAGCGAACCGGCCACTCCTCGCTCCACATCAAGTGCCAAACTGGGGGTCGCTAGTCTGCCAACAACTCCATTCTCTGCTCCATCAACTGAACCACTGACAATCAAGCTCCCCAGGTCGTCCTCTCAGTCTTCATTTACACAGGGGGTAGCCGAAGAGGAACCGGAGCTAGCCAAGTATGTGGCTGCCCACACTGATGTTCCCTCCGCTGATGATATAATCTCCCTAGAAAAGATACCTTATTTTATCAATAAAGGGCTATCTTTGAACTACATCGAGCTTAATAAGCTTTGTATAATGTACGCTATGGAACATGGTATAGGCACCCACCTACACACACAGGTGACAAATGTGCACACCACAATCCAGCTTATTCCATATCACTACCACATTTCTAGTTTGAGGGTAAATTTGTCATTTTGGGGTAAAATAAAATTTATTGAATTAATTAGAATTTATGGGAATTTTTAGGATTTATTTTGGATTTATTTGGACTAGTTTGATTTTTGACTAGTTTTGACTCATGTAGACCAACCTAGGAACTAATCCTAGTTAGTTGGGCTTGGTTAGATCAAGTGACCCTAGTCTAACCTACTATGACTCAAGTTAGTGGTTATTGATTCATTAGAACTTGATTTAGGAATATAGAAATCAAGTGATTTGATAAATGGCTTGTGATTACACAAGTCATTTTGTGACTAAACTAGATAGGGCTAGCTAACCTAGCACAAACCTAACCCTAGCCCTAGCATGGCCGGCCACCTAGCTGAACCTAGGTCAGCCCCCCTATTTAATCTCTCCTAGATTTTAGGGCTAGCCTCTTTTAAGGTTTTTTCAAAAGTTCTAAGGAAAGAGGTGAGTCCCATCTTCCAAAAATCATTAAAATCCATTTTAATTCCTTTTTCCTTCAAATCAATTTCATTAGGACCTAAAATTCATCCTCTTGTTGCTGGAATAATTTGGTTGTAGGAAGAAACAAATTGTGAGACTTGGAGGCTTGAGGAGTTCATTGCATTTGGGGACTTTTCTACCCATTGTTCTTCAAGAGGTAACTTCTCCATTCCTCCATGGATTTCCATTTTGTCTTCACCAATAGGAATCCCTAAGGGTCCCCCTAAGGTCTGGATAGGTTTCGTGTCCAGTGTCGGAGGTTTCGTGTCTATTCTGGACACGTATCAAGCACTAGTCGAAGGTGTTTGACAAAATGCCTCAGTGAGCATTTTGTATCAATTTCGATTTTGTGTTTGAATAGGAATCTTTGTTTTGTTCTCGCTTACATGTTTTTGGGACACTGGAGTGGTCTTTGTGTCATGTCGTGTCGATATTGGATACGCACACACGGGTTCAGGCACGCGTGTACGAGTACTGTAGCTCTCCTGCTACCAGCGTGCTCGTGCGGGCTGCCCAGGGTACGTGGGTATGTGCCATTGGACGTGGAGCTTGGGGCAGTGTCTGACATGACACTCCCCAAGTCTTGTGTCATGAGGTGACGTGTCGGGTGCGTGCGGACACGCGCACTGGTTACGTTTGACTGTGCAGCCTGTGTATTAATGTTTGGTGTGTTGCTCTGTGTATTATCGAGTTTGAATGTTTTAATCATGTTTAAATTGATATTTAGGATCTTAATATGTTTAATAATCTGTGTAGATTGGTTTACATGATTTAGGTTGGGTTTTATGTGAGATATTGGTTTAGAATGGGTGTTTTGGAAACTGTTTTCTGATACAGACTTGACACCAAATTCCTGAGTTTTGGCCAATCAATTCTTCCTGTTTTGCTTTGTTGATTCAACCATTTTATTCATACATAACAATATACATGAAGATTCAGTCCTTACTTTCGAAATTGGCCTTTTGGGTGGTAAGTATGAGGTTTTGCCTATTGAGGAATTTCGATTTTACTTGACAGTAAGGTTTTGGGCTAACTGGAATTGGTCTGGGTTATTAGTCAAAACCTGAGTTTGTTTTCCCTTCCTTCTTTCCATTTGTTTGAGTTTCCAGTTGATACTAAACCAGAGTTTGGTATCAGAAATTTCCCACTGTTTTTAATTCCAGTTGTTCTCTGATTGATTGGTACTATGTTAGAACTGTGGGATGTGTTTTAACCTGAGAACTCCTTGTTATTTCACTGAATGAGTTTGGTTTGATATATTGAAACACTATTTTATTTAAAAACCTGTTTTGGGATGATATGTTCAGTTGGTAAAAACTGAGATTGGGGAAAAGGGGACAATGAACTGATTCCTCTTTCTTTCCTTCAAAAACCTGTGTATGGACTGCCCTATTTGTTTTCCTTAGTAGCTATTGAGTTTTGTTCCACTATGTTAGACTGGGAATTTGTTCCAGTTATAAACCTGAGATTGGTGTCAACTTATATCCTTTCCTGTACACTGTTATTTCCTGCATAATTATTATTCCTGTACACCACACTCTTCACTGCTAAATTCCTGTGAACAAGTGTACAGACACATAGCCCTCTTGTATTATCCTGTCCCACATCACACACACATTTCCTCCTCACTGCCTTGTATTTTCCTGAACACAGTTTACACACACTTCTCACTAATTTTTCCTGCACACATTTTTCACACAGTTTACACACACTGTTATGTGTTGCTTGCTGCTCACTATTTTGGTGTTCTTATACCATGTCATATTACACACAGCATTTCCCTTTTACTGTCACATTTTAATTCCTGCATACATTGGCATGTTGCACTCTCACTGGTATTCACACACACACACACACAAGCACCTCTTTCCCCATTCTCTATGTTCTAAGTTTTACACCTAAGGCTATAGTTGTTGTAGGCATATAAAATGTATATGTGTGAACTTGTATGAGTGTCTATAAGAGGTGTGTGAAATGCTTAGGCATGTGTATACATATGTACTTGTGAGTTGAATGTAGATATGTACATATAGTATTTAGCCTAGATATGTATAGTGTTAAATCTATATTTGTATCTATATATATATATTATTGTATATGCATAGGTGTATGAGTACTTGTATGTTGTGTGTAGTCTAGTATAGCCTTGTTAGAGCCTAGCATGGCCTATTAGACCTAGCTAGTTGAGTTTAGCCTAGTTTAGACAAGGTTGACCTAGTTTGACTTCTAGGGTTGACCAAAGTTGACCACGAGTTGACTTTGGCCTAGATTGACTTAGAATCATGTAGAATGCATAGTAGGACTCCATTTCACTATTCTGGACTTGTTGTGACTTGTGCTGTTCTGTTTAGGAGCCAGACACCACTCCTTGGACAGTACGATTCATATCGGACACTCAGATACAGGCGAGTACATTCTCTGATCATTTCATATCTTGCTTAGAATTATTTCCTGCAGTAGATTACTTTACTTGTACTGTCACGTTGGTCACACGGATTGGTACTATATGGATCCTTTCTTGAGATGTTATCCTTAGGGAGCATCGGGTACTCTATGTTCTGTGCGTTTCACTTTCATAGCGTATCATATGCTTCTTGGTTCTTTGATCACTTACGACATGTACCCTCATGATCGTAGAGTCTTCCTGGAATCTTACACTGTTGGGTTATCCCCAGAATCCCCATTTTTATGGGACTTACACTGTTGGGTTATCCCCAGAATCCCCATTTTTATGGGACTTACACTGTTGGGTTATCCCCAGAATCCCCATTTTTATGGGACTTACACTGTTGGGTTACCCCCAGAATCCCCATTTTTATGGGACTACTATATATCACCTTCAGGGTCTACCACCCTTCGGGGGCTTATCACCCTCGGGGTCTATCACCTTCGGGGTCTGCTACATAGCATCATATAACATAACCTGGCTGGATCCTTGTGTATTGATTGGGGGTATAGGGGAGTATTACATGTTCATATTGTACTCTGACTCACTAGTCACTGCTAGTTCTCTATGTATAGTAGATATTTCTATTACAATTCTCTCTCTATTTTTATACTGCACTTCTTTCAGTACTTGTATCTTACTTTACTGCATGTTCATATTTTCTAACCTGCTATGAATTGTTGAGATGTACTGTGCTCGCTCCTGTCCTGACTGGACCTGTTGAAATATTACAGAGGACGAGGAGGAGGCTTGCCTGGACATCTACTACGGGGCAGCCTTAGATGACACCTTTGAGCTGGACTCCCAGGAGGACCCAGCTGTAGCTGAGGATATTCCCCCGACTGCTTAGACTAGATTAGATAGTCTTTTATCATTTGTAGTCTGGAGACTTGTTCTAGTTAGACTCTTATTTGGAGATCAGTTGTATATATTCTTTTATCTGAGACCTTGTATTGCTGGGATTATCTTAGACTACTGTTTTATCTATTTCATTTCCTTGAGTTCTGTTCATATCGTGCTATCTCTTCCTTAGTTGTGAATGAGTTTATTATTGCTATGTCACCCCCATTCGGGGAGTTTAAACTGTTTAGATATATACTGCTAGATGATGTGACTTAGGACAGCGTTCTACCGCCGACACTGCGGCGTAGGCTGGACGTATTCACGTCTCGTGCCCTTACTCTAGGGTGTGGGTCGTGACATTCCAGCAGAAGACGCTTATCGCATAATCGAGGGAGGGGATCACCCAATCATCTTCGGCCGAAAAGACGATCCGCATCCCTTCACCATAAAGGAAGCCGACCTTGGGTCAGATGCCGGGAGACTGCCTCTGTATCTCTATAGCCCCCAATCCAAATATCTCATACAGAAACAGGGGTATGATCTGGAGACGACGCCAGGTTTGAACTACGGCACTGGGCGACGACTACCTTTGAAGCCTCCAGTCCCGGCTGGCAAGCCACGGGATTATTACAGCAAAACTCGATGTGGACTAGGGTATGTAACTTCCACGACAACACCTGAGAGTTCAGATGAGGAGTGTGACTGGCAGTCACATTCAACTGGATCACCAACCTCCGACTCGGATACCAGCATCGTAGACATATTTAGACAAGTCCTGTCAGTCAATATGGCATTCGCCGACGCTTACGAAGAGGACGAAGACATTCCTGAAATCCTCGAACTAGAGCCGTGGGCCCAACAGCTGGATGCACAATGGGAAAAGCGGTTCGAGCATAAAGAACCTCCTACCGAAGATGAGGTTATGCAGGTCGACCTCGGCAGCGAATCCTCTCCAAAGCCAATCTTTGTCAGTAAAAGCTTAACAGATGAAGAGCGAGAATCGCGGCTGGAACTTATCAGAGAATATATTGATGTGTTCGCATGGAGTTATGAAGACATGCCAGGGTTGGACACCAATATTGCTCTTCACAAACTCAACATACAGCCAGATGCAAAGCCAGTCAAGCAACAACAGCGACGCTTCCGTCCAGGCATCATGGACGCGATCAAAGCTGAAGTCAACAAACTGATAGCCAGCGGCTTCATTCGTGAGGAGCAACATCCCGATTGGGTTGCCAATATAGTGCCCGTCCTCAAAAAGAATGGAAAGATTCGAATCTGCATCGACTTCCGCAATCTGAACGAAGCGTGCCCCAAAAATGAGTTCCCCCTTCCTATCACAGACATCATGATCGACAATACCTGCGGCTTTGAACGTATGTCATTCATGGATGGCTTCTCGGGGTACAACCAAATCAAAATGTCTCCTGAGGACGAAAAGCATACATCATTCCGAACACCAATTGGCACGTACTGCTACACAGTCATGCCTTTCGGTTTGAAGAATGCCGGCGCCACATATCAAAGAGCCATGAGCATCATCTTCAGAGACCACCTATGCAAGACAGTAGAGTGCTATGTTGACAACATCGCCGTTAAGAGTCGCTGCAAGGGAGACCATCTGCAGGATCTAAGGACGGTATTCGACCTAATGCGAGCGCACAATTTGAAAATGAACCCTACGAAGTCCTTTCTGGGTGTATCCAGCGGGAAGTTCTTGGGCTTCATCATCACTGCACAGGGTATCCATGTAGACCCTGAGAAGACGAAAGCAATCATGGAGATGGGTCCTCCGAAAAATCATCGCGAACTCAGAGGCCTTCAAGGGAGGCTAGCTTACATCAGGAGGTTCATTTCCAACCTCTCCGGGCGATGTCGACCGTTCCCCCATCTCATGAAAAAAGGAGTCTCTTTCGTATGGGACGAGGAATGCCAGCGCGCCTTCGACAACATCAAAGAATATTTGTCGAACCCTCCAGTCCTCGTGGCCCCGGTTTCTGGAAAACTATTCCTGCTCTATGTACGAGCAATGGAACATTCCCTCGGGGCTCTGCTGACACAAAACAACGACGCAGGCCATGAGCAAGCCATATATTACCTCAGTCGAATGATGATTAGGCCAGAGCACCGATACACCGCTGTGGAGAAGGAATGCCTCGCCCTGGTATTCGCCATTCAAAAAATATGGCACTATGTCACCGGACAAACGATACATGTGATCTCACGAGTCAACCCTCTCAGAGTCCTCATGACTAAACCAGGGGCACTCAGCTCTCGCCTCGCTACATGGGCAATATTGCTGTCCCCTTATCATATGATCTTCGTCCCCCAAAAGGCAGTCAAAGGTCAAGCCCTGGCAGACTTCTTAGCAGCCCACCCAGGCTCGGAGTCCTCCAGAATATACGAAGAGATCCCAGATGAGGTCGTCGACTCACATGCAACCTCTCACAAGGCTATATGGCGAATGTTCTTCGACGGTGCTTCGAGGACCGGACCTAAAGGCAACATAGTCGTCGGAGTCGGGGTAGTGCTAGTCTCCCCTACTGGATTAGTGATCAACCGTGCTTATTCCCTCACCGAGCCCTGCTCTAACAATGTGGCCGAGTATAACGCTCTGGTCATTGGCCTCCAACTTGCAAGAGAGCTGGGGGTAGAATACCTTGAAGCATACGGTGATTCCCAACTAATCGTCAATCAGATCCGGGGCTCGTACGAAGTCCGCCACGAAGACATGATTCCTTATCACCAAATAGCGATCGACATCATCTCGTCGTTCAAGGGGTTCTTCATCGAGCACGTCCCCAGACTCCTAAATATTGAAGCCGATGCCCTAGCCGGTCTGGCCGCTTCCCTAGCAGTCCCAAATTATGATCGCCAATCAGTGGATGTGATAGGCCACGAACTGGTCTGTCCCAAGAACAATGTACAATTCGTGGCGAGTTATTCCGTCCAGACGATCGATGATGCCCCAGACTGGAGACAACCATTTATCGACTTCGTCGTCTACGACATCCTGCCTGAGAACCCAAAGGAAGCCACTTCCATCGGACGACGTTCTCTCAGATTCTTCTACGATACAGAGACAAAAATGCTGTATCGCCGCTCCTACGACGGATTACTGCTTCGGTGTCTCTCAAATACAGAAGCCAAAGAAGCCGTACGAGAAGCTCACGACGGTGTCTGCGGGGCCCACCAGCCCGGCCCAAAACTGCAAGACCGCCTTCGCCGAATGGGCTACTATTGGCCTACGATGGTGGCAGATGCGATAGATTATGCTAGAAAGTGCAAAGCCTGCCAAATCCACGCAGACTTCATTCACCAACCATCGGAGTTTCTATATCCAAAAGTGGCGTCCTGGCCATTCGAGGCATGGGGAATAGAAATTATCGGTCCAATCACCCCACCTTCCTCCCGAGGACATCGTTTCATACTTGCGATCACTGATTACTTCTCCAAATGGGCGGAGGCCGTCCCACTCGCAGAAGTCAAGACTTCAAACGTGATCAGCTTCCTTAAGCATCACGTTATCTACCGCTTTGGACTGCCCCGAAGAATCATCCATAATAATGGTCCGCAGTTTGCAAGCCACGCATTCTATCGGTTTTGTGATAAACACCGTATTCAGAATATCGCTTCGACGCCGTACAACCCGACAGCAAACGGGTTAGCAGAGGCATTCAACAAAACAATCATCAAACTCCTCAAGAAGTTTGTCTCCTCCAACAAACGTGACTGGAACGAGAAGCTCGGCGAATGCTTATGGGCTTATCGCACCATGGTCCGAACAGCCACCGGGAATACACCATTCTCCCTGGTATATGGGAGTGAGGCAATCCTCCCCTTGGAGACCCAGATCCCCTCACTACGTGTCGCCCTCATACATCAATTGACAACCGACGACAACCACCAGCGTCGCCTACAGGAATTGGAGGCACTAGATAAAAAGCGCCTCTTGGCTCAGCAACGAATTGAGCTATACCAAGCACGCATCTCTGGAGCTTTCAACAAGAAGGTCAAAATCAGAACATTCCAGGTGGACGATCTCGTCTTGGCAGTCCGGAGGCCGATGGTCATGGCTCACAAGACCGTCAGCAAATTCCAGCCGAAGTGGGAAGGCCCATTTATTATTGAGACAGTATTCTCCAACGGTGCTTACCGCCTCGCAAAGCAAAATGGAGACTTGCTCATGTTGCCCGTCAACGGCAAGTTCCTGAAGAAATATTATGTCTAAACGACATTCTCTACAAGATCTTCGAGTCATGTACCCACTGGTGCCGCTGAACTCACCTCCACATTCCCTTCAGATTATCGAGTCATGTACCCGCTGGTGCCGCTGAACTCACACTTTCTCAATATTCTAAATTACCGAGTTATGTACCCGCTGGTGCCTCTGAACTCATATTTCGGTCACTCTTTCAGATAGTAAGTCACGTATGATTATACCTCTGAACTTTCTTCCTGGAAGAGATCCTCCCTCATGATCCACTACCCGCGCTCACAGTGCACAAAAAGGGTAATCGATCCACAAATTTCCGAAACGGCCATGTCCTCATTACCTCTGAGCCGTTTTCACTTCCACCAAAAACAAACCGCCCCCTCGCATAGAACTTCCACGTTCTCCTACCTCTGAGTCGTTCTATGTACCCCCTCTTCATTGAGCCCACTCCTGCCATGTCCTCATTACCTCTGAGTGGGAAGGCTCCGTCGAAGAAACCTTCATGCTTGCCATGTCCACATTACCTTTGAGCAAGTATGTCGGTTCCCATTCAACCTATAATCTGTACCCACAACCGGAGTACGACAAGGATAATAGGTCCACAAATGTCCTCTGTTGACCACAAATGTCCGCTGTTGACCACGAATATCTTCCATGAAGTCTCCCTGCCATGTCCTCATTACCTCTGAGCAGGAAGATTCTACGGTAAAACCCTCATGCTTGCCATGTCCTCATAACCTCTGAGCAAATATGTTGGTTTTCCTTTCACCCTATTATCCGTATCCCGAACCAGGGTACGCCAAGGATAATAGGTCCACAAATATCCCTTGCTAAGCTTCTTAGCATAAATCTACCATCTCACCATGCCCCGGGAGCCCAGCTGCTCCACGGCATTCTTTTTGCCCAATACCGAGAGCATCCGTGACCACTTTGCCATGGCTGTTCCGGACATCATGACCAAACTTGTTATCCGTACCTAAAACTAAGGTACGCCTAGGGTAACAGGTCCACAAATAATCCCCCAGCAAGTCCAATTCTGCAAATGCCACAAGTACAAGAAAGAGAAGATGAGTTGAAATATGCTCATTTATTAGAAATTCTAAATACTACATCATTTGGGATCACATCCCTTACAAAAAAAAGGAGAAGCAAAAGAAAACAGAAAGCTGATCACTGCTCCGGGGTACATAACGCTCTAAGATGGTCCGTCAGCAAAGCAACCGACCGCTCAAACCTCTGGAAGGCTCGACGCTCTGCCTCGTGGGTCAGCACCGCCTTGTCCTCCAGATGAGCGTGAGCCTGCCAATTGTCCTCAAATTTCTTAAAGGCCCGCTCCAGGATAGCAGAAGATCGAGAAACCTTCTCGGCCTCCCGAACGATTGACTCCTGTTCCGCCTGAGCAGCCTCCAGCTCTGACTCTAAGAAGGCCAATTCCCTCTGGAGTGCGAGGATCCGCTCCTTCGTATCAACGATTCCACGAGAAGCAGACTCTTCCCGAGCACGACAAGCCTGACTCCGACGACCCAGCCGGTCATACGAAGCAGAGAACTTATCAAGGTCTCCCCGTACAACTGGCCCAGCGGTATCTCGGGCAAGCTTGATCCTATCCCGAGCAGCAATGAGGAAGCCCCGCTCCCGCTCAATCGCAGCAGGCAAGCCCGCCTGTCGTATCGCCAATAGTTGGGTCACAAGCTGATCAGCTTCTGTCAGCTTAGGCTCCAGCAGTGCAGCCAACCCCATCCCGCCAGGAAGGGACTTCAAAGTTGCAACCTGACCCCGAGCGCACCGGAGAGATAGAGAAAAAGGGGTCCCCCGTTCCACAGCAGCATCTACGCCCCTTTTTAAATGGTGATAGAAGCTGTCAACCACGTCCTGTGTCACCTCGTCCAGAGTCTCCGAGGAAGCTGGTGTCAGCGGGAGTGTGGCTGGCAGCATTGAAGAAGACGCAACAGAATCTGTGGCCCCTGCCATAAGAGAAGCAAACTTCGTATGAAAGGACGCTTGAACAGCGGCCAACTCCTCTTCGGCAGCCTGCAGAATTTGAATACTCGGTAGGGTCAAGAGGTCAGTCTCCGGAGCCATATAATCTACGGAGGATGAGGCGGAGACCATCGCCAACTCCATTCCCATCTGTCTGGAGCTGGCGGGAGGCCCCTCGACATGAGACGGCAAAGGAGAGGGAACGCTCCTTTCTTCCGGATCACGGCAGGTCGAGTCTTCCCCAAGAACATCCACGGCGGGAAGTAAAGGGTCAGGATCTGCAGGGCCAAGGCAACCATGAATCGATTTGACCCGGAGGATATGTTGATAGAGCAAATAAGCCCCCTCACTAGTCAATATCTGGCTTATCTTACCAGTCGAGGAGTGTGGAGGCCGAGGTTCGCCTGCAGCCACCACAGCCTCTTCACCAACAGTCTCCGAGTCAGGTATAATAGACTCCTCCGCCCTTGCATCCTCGGAAGGAGATGCACCGAGATCCGCGTCACCTTGCTGAAGTTCAGCGGTCTCGGAGACAGGCCCAAGGAAACCTTCATCACCCTGGGCCGAGGCTTCAACAACCTGGGAGCTCCCAGCCGCCGCTGAGAGAGCCCCCACAGAAAGGACCGCGGCACACATGTCGCTAATCAAAGCAGCAAGGGCCGGATCAACTTCAGGGGTGGTAGACGATTCAGGAGAGGACGGTCCATCGGACACCTACGAAGAAAAGGGATTAAGTCATGTCTCCGAGAGAAAAGAAAACTACAACAAAGAGATGGCTACGACTTGGTCTTACCTCCGAAATAGCGTCTGTACCTTCACCCCTCTCGGTAATAAGTAAGCCACGAGACCTAACGGCAGCTCTCTTCACGGAAAAGGTCGCTCTACTGTCAGAAGACTCGTATCTGACTCGTTTATGCAAGGAACTAGACACAGCTGAAGGCTGTTCTTCTCTCACTACTTCCTCTTGTGTAGTAAGCAACGGATCTTCTGCCGGTTCATCGGGTGTAGGAAGCGGTTGATCCGCTACTTCTTCACCCTACCAGAAAGGGAGTCTTCGCTATCATGATCATCCTCCTCCTCAGCCGACTCGAAAGGTTCTGATTCAGGGAGGGGAATCTGGAGCGCTAGTTGCTTTCTTGCCTTAGCCCCCTTGGGCTTCTCCTCTAAACCGGTACCCACGATGAAACTGGTACTCGAATCGAAACCAACAGGAGGCTTGTTCGCCATAACGTGATATAAAGCAGCCACGTATAAAATTTCCCTCGGCTCCTTAGCATCGGGGACCGAGAAGCTGGCCCGAGTATGATAAGCGTCGTAATAATTCCATGCCCTGACACCATCAAGAACGCTACCTTCAAAGCCGAAACAAGGGTTAGGACAATCAAGGAATAACTGGCTATAACCAAATTGGCAGAAAAACCTACTAGGTAGGTAAGGCTCCAAATACACATTATCGCGGTTGCGATAAACCAGATGCGCGGGGCGGATGTTGCGCAACCAGGTGAGCATGTCCGAAGACAGAAGGTGAGAAGGCCCGGTACCATCGAGATGTACCTTCCTCACTTCCTCATTAGAAAAGGGAGGAACAGACACAAAAAAGTCATACCCATCTACCCTCGCCAGCGCCTTCCGACAAGATGGCATAGTGTTGTATTCCCAAGACCGGCGATAGCATTTGAAAAGGAAAGCGTCTTCATCTGTAGCATCTTCCGCTATGCCAGGTCCCATCAAAGACTTGTAGTGCATTGCCAACCACCCCATCAAATAGTGGAAAGGCAGTTCTACGCGCTCAAAATCCAACGTCTTCTTGCGCGCAATGACCTTGGACGAAAAGGTTCGAAGACCATGGTGTATGTTACACACCATAGCAGGAAGAAGGGCCAGTCTAACTCCAAATACCAGTTTAACGGCAGGAAGAATGAAATGACGACCGATCCTCTCAATAGAACCCGCTCCTCCCGAGACTACGCAATTTTGCAGCCATATCATTAAAAATCCAGCCAGGAGCGCCTTCTCTAACATCTTTGTGGTCCCGTAGTAAAAATAGCTAAGAGAGTCAGTTTGACTCCCGAATATGTCGCTCTTGGATCGTGACTTCTTGATGCTTGACATCAGATCCCTTATCTCTCCATGCGTTCGAGGGGTTCGAGAGTAACTTCGCCTGAAGGGTCAACTTTAAAAAGATAATTAATCCAGGATGTGGTGTGGGGACCGGTCCCCTCGGAGCTATCCACCATTTTTATAGCTATCTGATGACAAGCACTATGGTGGCACAGCAACTCCCGATACACCGCAACAAAACCTGGGAGTCGTCGGTCCAAGTCCTCAAACTCCTCATTCGATGGGGTATACACCTCGAAAGGTTCATTCCCCCATGAAAGTTTGGAGACAGTATACATCTCTTGGAGAGCAAGCCCCAACTCCCCTCCGGGTGCAAAGAACGTCCCCGTTCGCTGGCTATACATCTCCAAGAGCGCCACGAACAGTGGCTTATTGATAGGAAGCCCATGACAAGTACCCCGAATGGCCAGGAAAAGTCCCATCTCCCGCAAGAATGTTCCGTAGGTCTGCAGAACCCAAGTGGTCAACTGGGCCTACGTAGAAGTGGGGTTTATCCAGTTCGGCAGTGCCAGCCTACCAACGGGATAGGACTTCTTGCGAACAAGCCGATTCAGGAAGGTATCAGCTTGAGTAAGTGTGAAGTTGGGACCGTATACATTCATGAAAGAGCCTGGGGCCAGACCCATCATGTACCGGAGGACGGAATCCTTACCCGCATATGCTGACCGTATATTCGGATTATAATGGATATTGCCCATCAACATCCCTGATTGAGTAGGAGTTAAGTTACACACCATCTTCCTGTCCAGCAACACCATGTTGAACCACGACAAAGGATAATGACATTCCATGAGAGGAATATGGATTGCCACCCCATCCAAAGAAAAATCCCAGTTTTCAAAAATCTCTAAAACTCGGAGATTCTTGATGATTAAAGCATCTCCAAAAAGGAACGAAGGCTTCAGGTATTTTCCATCCAGCTTCCCAGTATTCATCATGGAACGGAGGTAATGGAGGGTCTGATTCTCGATGGCGTTCAACCTCTCCGAAGGCTCATCAGCAGGGAATTGATTCAACACATGCTTAATTAAGTCGTCAAGACGCACGCCCAGGGCGAATTGATTTAAACCCACTATAAGTTCCCCCGCAGGATTTACTGACAGATTCACTGAAGAAAATAAAATAAAATAAAAGAAACAAGTCAAAAAGATAGCTGAAACACAAAACAACATGATGCTTATGCGGCTCAGTATAGCCTCATGCGGCTCAATTTGAAAGAGCCCATGCGGTTCAGTTCGAATAAGCTTATGCGGTTTGGCTCAAAAGGAGCTTATGCGGTCCAGTTCAAATATGCTTATGCGGCTCAGTTTGAAAGAGCTCATGCGGCCCTGATGAGGAAGTAGTTATGCAAAACAACTTTCATGCGGTTCAGGCCAGGGTCATATCCCATGCGGTTCGAATATGAGTCGGACACACAGCATACTTGGGAATATAGGCTCGCGCATAAAATATGCGGCATAGCCATGGCAGTTCATATTAATGGTCCAACCAGCAATAGGCAGGTGAACGTCGGAGTGAAAAACAGGCACGCTAGCCGTCGGAGGAGTCGCCACGTTCGCCGTCGCAGTTGATGAAGACGCGGCCTTCTTGCCCTTTGCCGTCGCAGAAGATGACGCGGCCTTCTTGCCTGTAGCAGCAGCAGTCTTCTTGGGAGCCATTGCCGATCGCTGATAGGAGAAGACGAAGAGGAAGTCAGCAACGAAGAGTTCGAGCAAAAGAGAGAAGGTAAAGAAACCCTCAAAGAATAAACTTACTCCTACTTATAGGCGAAGGAGGCTCAAAAAAACAAAACAAACGCCTCAATCTACGCGCCGCCTAAAAGAATAAACCGCTTCGGTCAAAACAAAAATGACCCTTGGGATCCTCCCCCAAGAGGCGGCGAATCAAGGGCATTTCAGAAGATTTGCACACGTGGCTAAGACACGTGGCAAAAAGCTTATGCGGTCTCACAGCTCATACGGCCAGATAAATCCATACGGCTGTACCATCTATGTGGTCAACAAAGGCCATGCTTCTTATTCAAAGTATTTTAATTTTGCAAATTGAAAAGTTTAAAGGGGGTCTTGTAGAAGCATGGAAAATATCAGAACGATAATCTATGCGGCTCATAACAGGAGAACCCCATGCGGCTCATACAGGAGCAGTCCCATGCGGTTCAGAGAGACTCTTAGTCTCATGCGGCTCGGACAGGAGAGTCCATGCGGCTTGCATAGGGACAGCCCTGCGGTTCAAAGAGTCCTCCAGCCGCATGTGGTACAAACGTACATGCAGCTCACGGAGATATGCGGCTCAATGCCACGTGTACCCACGAAGACCCCTTCACACAGATGGCCATCGAGCAGTCTGCCTATTTAATGCTCTTCATGATTTGACAGCTGACAGCTCTGACATAAAGTATCATAATGGCCCTGCCATAATGACAGACTCTTAGGAAATAGGAGAAAATCTCTGACGCGATTCGAGATTGACACGTGGCTACTCCCATGCGGCTCCAGTGAAGAACAGCTTCATGCGGCTGTCAAGGATCGTCTTCCTGCGGCTCACCAAAAAGCCATCCCATGCGGCTCGCAGTTACTACCCTTATGCGGTTCACCAAGGAACCATCTTATGCGGCTCGCAAAAACTATACCTATGCGGTTCGCCGAGACGCTGTCTCATGCGGTTCATGGATGTCATGCGGCTTTGGCAGAGTCCATCATCAAGACACGTGGCAGAGATTCAATGACAGCTGGCAGCAAAGATGATTATGCGATGCAAAGATTTACCAGATCCCAATGACCATATCCTCATAATTAATGGGATCAGGTCATATCATTCATAATCAAACCAATGGGACACGTGGTGGGAGATCCGATCTACACAATCAATCATGGAGATTTAAAGCAATCAGCATTAATTATTCAAAAGATTTAGTGCTACCCCCATTTATGGTCCAGACCCTTCACGCCTAAAACGAATGGTCTAGATTGATTAAGCATCAGGCTGCCGCCACTTCGAGAATGGGCAATCATCCAAACCCTAATGATGCCCCTACTATTATAAATATCAAGGTGTCATTCCCTTGTGAGATATACATTATCAGAGACGCATACACAGAGAGCTTCCCCCCTAATAATTAGAGAAAAAATACACAGAGAGAGAGAGAGAGAAGCCAAAAGAGCAACACCAGGAGAGCAAGAAGAGCATTTCTTCGTCAATGCCAACCATCTTCTCACAGGAGCCAAGGCTGCATACCGATCGTCCAAGGAGTAAGGCAGGGCTGTCGTCGCCTTCTCGAGCCTCTATCGTCACCCCCCAGAATCTAAAATAAACAATTGTACTTAGACTGCTGTACCTAGGTTTTCGTCCCTAGGCTTTCTTTGTACAAGCGAGTTTGTAACGTGAAGTAAAAGTCCAGTCCTCCGATAATTGTTCTGTTCTTTTATATTTCATGGCAAACAGGGGAGGGCGTCGCCACCGAGAGGGTAGCGCGGGTGCCGGGAAGAGAGGAAGGAGGAGGGGGCGTGCCTGCGAGGCCATCGGCGGAGGGTGGGGGGTGGAGGAGCCACTGCCATACTCGCTGCAGGTCGGGGGTCTGAGCCGTAACCCGGCCACCATCGGGAGCGCCAGCGATGCTAGGGGGCGGTGGCGGGAAGAACGCCAGGTCCGCCTAGGTTCGGAGTCGGCCACCTGAGTGAGAGGAATGCGGGGAGGGTCGACTGCACGGAGAAAGGAGCAAGGAGGGGAGGGGGGAGGGTGTGGCGGCCACGAGAGCGGCGCAGCGAGACGGGGAGGCTCCGGTAGGGGCGCTCCAGACGGGTCGAGGCTCAACCCTAGCAGGGGGCCGAGGGAGGTCGGAGGGCCGGCAGTGGGGGCAGCCGACGAAGGAGGAGGGCCCGAGTCCCGGCGTCTCGGCCTGCGGCACCGCCGGGGACGTCTGCGCCTAGGAGGGTGGAAGGAGGGAGGGAAATGGAGGGGGTAGACCGAACGGCGGGGGACCGCCCGGCCAGGAGGACCACGGCCATCCCGGGTGGTGGAAGGGTGGAGAAACGGGGGAGGGCTGACTGCCGAGCGGGATGAAGAATCCCGGACTAGTGGCCAAGCTGGAGGCGCCGACCGGCCACCAGAGCCACCCGGCCACCAGCGAGCACGGTGGCGGTACGGCGAGTAGCAGGTGGGCGGATAGGAGCCCGTTCCTCTTCCCCATTTATATATATATATATATATATATATATATATATATATATATAATATATATAGATATATAGTTTTATATACACAGACAAATACAGGTATGATGGGAGCCCGTTCCTCTTCCTCATATATATAATATCTATATAATATATATATATACACACAAATATAATATTATATATACACAGACAAATACAGGTATATTTATTTATACATACATATATAGATATATAATTTATTTATCTATACATACACAGATATTTCTATATACATTTATATATACAAATACTCATATATTTATATACGTTTATATATAAATACACATATATTTCTATATACATTTATATATATACCAATATACACCTATATATATATATATTTTTTTTCCTATATATATATATATATATATATATATATATATATATATATATATATATATATATATATATATATATATATATATTCGTATATACGTGCACGTACACATATACACACACACATATATATATATATATATATATATAAATACACAAACACCCATATATTTATTTGTTTGATAAATAGTAGATAAATAATAACTATTAATAATAAATAATTTATTCTTAATTACCACAATAATAATATAGCCAGCTATAATAAAATAATATTAAAATATTTAAAATTTTTGGGAATGGGAGCTACAAATCTACCCACCTTAAAAATAATTTCGTCCTCGAAATTCTAACTCATAAACATGCCTAAAAAATCAAAAATAAAAGTAAAAGAATAAATCCACTATTACCACAATCTTCTCAAATTTAATTTCTTAAAATATTTATACCCCTTCCTAGCCATTTCGTAATTCCGAATACTAGAGCACTTCTACCCACCTTTGGTCACACTACTCCATCAAATCTTTTGTCGCTAAAAACTTTATGATCTTCCGACTAGTTGCTAAAATTTCTACCCATTGGTATCTACTGTACATGGCATCTATAATCCTAAGTAACCCAAAATTTAACAAGCAACAAATTTACACAAATGGCTAAGAAATATTGATAAATTCTAGTAAGCATGACTATTCGTCGCTCCGAAGTAGGGAGGACAGAAAGATAAAAAAAAACTAGTCAAGAGCAATATGAGGTTTCAAGGGCGGTAAAGAGTATCCGATGATACAGGTAAAAAGAAAGTTTACGAACCATTGACTAATTTGCTAAATTGGGCTACTCTAGTCCAGTCACTTGCTACATCGAAGGACCCTTCGCCCTTAGAGGGCTTGCCATCCATGCAATACAAAAAATCTGTTCTCAAAATTCTAAACAAGGTTTCACAATAGAACGGAATTTGAGAAATCAAGGTTGTAATCTTTTCCGTGGTTATTTAAACACACGAGCAAAGATTATGAATGCAATACAAGATCATATCGCGACTTCCAAGTAGATGGGATAAAGGTTACGAATGGATTCACATTCTAAGGGGGTGGAGACTACATACTAGATATAGGGGCCGATTTTAAATAGTTCAGTTCTATAGTCCAAATATGGGGGTATGCATGGATGGGTTCTTCTGGGTCTTAATGGGTTCTCTATTTGGACATCACTCGCTGGTTGGATGATCCTAGGATTTCAATATTTATTGACTGAAGAAAATCCCAATGATAAGACTATTTCTACTAGTTATGGCAGCCTAGAGTAGATTTTTACCCAAGAGATTGAGCTAGTTGCCAGTCAGGTTGGTTAGTTAAGTTCCTAAAGCTCAAAGTATGCCTTCCGTGACTTTTGTGTTTAAGTAGCACAAGAGGCCTCTATCAAGTGGCACACTAGTGGTATGTGCGAAGTGGCCTTCGAGTAGACAACAACCATATATTGGGTCAAAAGGTTTTGAGTCAAGATTGAGGCTCTAATGGAAATCAGAAAGTGTACCGGTACTATGGTAAGGGTTATAGCTAGTCCTTTTGTCCTGAAAGTCGTACCTCAAAAATAGAGTATAAGGGGACGGGTTTAAGTGGGACATGATATACCTGGATGAAGGTGGACTCGTCTAGATCTTGTATATGAAATTTGTTGGAAGATAGTAGCTGGTCTCGTGCTCCGAATATTAATGGCCCGGCCGGGGACACAAAATAATCTAAATGGATAGCGGGAGTCTACGGGGCACCAATTATCATCCTAGTGGAAGTTATTCTAATCACTCTGTAATCCTTGTATATCCTAAAATTCTAAAAGGCTTATATTCTACCCATCTTAGAGGCTAGAATATGGTGGCAAGGTTTCTGTCACAGGGCTGGCTGATGGTAGCTACACTCACGTATACCACTATCATAGCTATGGAGATACTCTGTATTTATCTATCAATTACGAGCTTTCGTCTTTCTAATCGGTGAAAGACAAAAACAATAAGAGTTCAAGGGAGATGTCGTCGAATACAATTACGTGGTTCAAGGCAAATGTATAATTCAAGAAGAATTGTCAAAGCAGTCGCGAATGAGATCCTAGAGATATCTACATCTCAATCTACGTAGGGTAATTAAATGAAGAGCGAACCAAATGCATCATGGTTGATCAGACCGTAGTACAATAATTCCGATTAGACAATATGTTAGCGGGCGTCCCCAATAAACATGTCTCGGATCAAGCTCGATAAAAGGGCAAGCTTACAAAACTAGGCTGTAATTGCAGCGTTGGACAAGATAGTCAAAATACAAGTACGCAAGATTTTTGAAAAGAGTTACAGGTAGTTCGAGTTTTGAGAAAATCAAATCCTTACCTGGTGTTCTTGCCTATACAGTCATCCGACTATCCTCTATCCATAAGGCCTTGGTTGATTAAGGGGTTATGGACTTCTGAGTTCTATTTTCTAAGTAAACCTAGTGTCGGTCAGTTATCTCGTCAATGGATCACAAGGACCACGAAATGCTAGTTTAGAAGACATGCTACTCAACTTACAGAACTTACTCTAGTATTGGTTTTGGATTTTAGGGTCATACAGGGCAGTCTCTATCCTCTATCGTATCCTAAACTTGTATTCACGTCTGAAATCATTTTACTGAGAATTATGCCTCGCCCATATAATCTGGTTGTGGCAAACTCTTGGTTCCGTGATTCAGTGGGGATAAGCTACCAGGTATTCTACCTTATATTGTCACAAGGGTATCTAAGATCTAAGAGGTCAACTAGGACATAGTTTTAGTAATATTCTATAACCAATGATCCTCAAAATGGTTTCATTTCTATGGGTTGTGCCTCGCCAGTGCACTGCTGGCTGCAGTGAACCCCCATTCTCCACTATCAAATAATTGACGATAGTGCACTGCTGTCTAAACTGTATGGGTTAGCTAATATTACTCTAACTATAACCGTAAAAATTTATGAGCCTTTAGAGATTCCAACAGATTGACTAAAATAAAAGAGTAGGTAATTGTCCTATCAGTCACAACACTTAAAATAAAAGAGTTAATATGGAGAAAATAACTAAAGATAAAAGAGATACAAACACTCTAGTATCTATTTCATAAGCATTTCAAATTACTGAGGGAAACTTTAAATCAAATCTAACTCGGGGTTCATACAGGAATAACATAATCAAGAATTATAAACCAACTCCTTACAGCAAAATAGAATTTAAAATAGGCAATTCTAAATTATGATATAAGATTTATATCTAAAAAGAAAAATTGAACTGTTTATCAAAATCAACGCCTTAATTCTAGGCAAGCCTAACATACCAAGCGAATAGTATACTCGCATTGGATCATATTGTCATATCAAAAGTAATAGTGTACCTATAGGGATCTAGCAAGTTATCTAAATTGCATGGCCTATCTAATAACCCTAACTACCCAACGGTCAATTTGAACAAGGGACTCCTAGTCTTAGTTATCCTCCTAAATCATTTTAAACCTAATTGTGAATGAGCATTTCCTGGGCGCAGGCTCGCAGCAGTACGACTAATATGGTACTACCGTGAGTTCGCATAATTTGCGAAGACGGACATGCATGGGCCACCATAAATACTTGTCACGACCCGCACCCGCTTTTTCGGATACAAGACGTGTCCAAGCCAGCCTACGCCGCAGAGTCGACGGTAGAACGCTGTCAAGCCCACAAGAATAAATGCTCAAGAAATAACATTTGATGCTCATTCACAAATCTACATTTATTACAACATTTATAATTAAAAATATACAAGATTTTATAATTAAGGAAATTGATACAATTGCTTTCTATTTCTAGGTTGTCTTCAGCATACCCAAGTCTTCCCCAGTGCTAAGAGTGATAGCGGCTAAACCTGAAAAATGTTGGTTTCCAGTCAGGAATGGAACAAATACACAAACTTACGACAATACGAAAATATAATAGAATTAACAAGACATGAAAATAACATATGAGAGATAAAAACTGGAAAGAAAACTGATGACATGGCACGGTGGTGATAAAAAGGAAAAAACTAATAAAAGACATCTATCTAGGTGGTGTGAAATATCTGTTTCGACATGTGAACGGCTATGGGGTAAATCAGGCTCACTGCACGTGTCGTGTGCAGCGGCTAGCATTCACGAAAGACACGGGGGATAGTTCTGGGTAGTCCACATGTCTACTAAGATATTTCCCCTACCGACTACTCCGTGTGACGAGCGTGTCAACAAGCAGCAAGATATATGCATAGACATAAAATAAAAAGACTACTATGAATTGAAAAGCAATCAGAAAGTGCACTTGCCTGAGGTCCTTAGCTGGAGAAACCAATAACACTATACCACTCAAAGAGCCACAATCAGTCAACACATGCATAAGTCTCCGGATGCTAAAATAAACAGTACCAACATTCTTAGAATAGTCAAATTAGCTAGAATTGCCTGTCCTTAATTCCAATTCTGGACACAGGGGCAAAACGGTAATTTTGAGCAAAAACGATGTCCGCCGTTGGACCCACTTTGCACCGAAAAGCGTGCCAGAGTCAATGGTCTCTAAAGTCGTCAAACTACATGTCTACGGATCTAGTTTTCCGATACGAACCCAACCGTATGTCCAGAGTTGGATTTCGGCAGGCCGTGCACAAAATTGCCCGTTGAGTGGAACCGTGGGGCCCACAAAATGACGTACGATTCAACTGTCTCAGAATTGGACCAAACTTGGCGTATAGGACCAGAAAAATGATACGGTCCTGTTGGCACAAGTTTCGTCTCGATCTGACGAGCGTGCACAAAGTAATTGGAGAATTGGTAAAGTGCACGATACGATGAATTTCGACGGATACGTATCAAATTCGTCGCGCACACGCGACCAATTTGAATTCCGTCAAAGCCCACACGACCACGAAGCCATTACGCACCTTTCGATGCCTTCGGTTAGCGACCACGTCGCCTGAAATGACGGGATGCACGTCGTATCGTAGGTTTTTTTTTATTGAAAATCACTATTTTGAAAACGGGTTTTTCTCGATTTTTAGGAACGGATTTCTCTGTATACAATTAATGAAACTCGATACTATGAAATAGGCACTAAAGCCCTATATGTTGTCTAAATACGTGTTCAATTAGAATCCTAGATTTCGCTCTGGATTGACCCAGAACAGCCTTCCAATATGGTGTTTGAGGACAGTCAAAATTTCTGTTTGGGATGGGTTTTTCGGGATTTTGTGATGATCTTCCGATCGATATAGTTTAGTAGAATTAATTCTACTTGAACAGGATTGAAGGGGGTCAACTAGGCTCTCTAACGCAACTTACGGAATCGAAAATGATCAATCGTTGATAGAGAAAACATACCGTGAACGATAGTCGCTGTACTGCGCTGTTTCGGTTTCACGCACGCGCGCGCATCCGCGCGCTCCGGCGCTGTCGTGGCTGCTCCTGTCGGCCGACGACCGTGTGTGGCGGCACGCGTACACCGATGGGGTCGCCAGGGAGCCAAGGGGGTGGTGGCGCGGTTGGGTTTTAAGGTTTCGAGTTATCATCCTCTCGAAGCTTATATGCAGTATAGACTGCTGCAACCGCTCGGTTTGGGAAGGCTGTGTATATTCGATTTGGCTGCCTAGTAGTGGGCCGGGCCCGGGCTTGCTACTACTGCTGTATTCTTTTCTTTTTCTTTTCTTTCTCTATTTCTTTTCCTATTTCTTATTTATATAACTTATTAATATATAATATCCTCATATATATAATAACTATATAATATATATATACACACAAATATAATATTATATATACACAGACAAATACAGGTATATTCATTTATACATACATATATAGATATATAATTTATTTATCTATACATAAACAAATATTTCTATATACATTTATATATACAAATACTCATATATTTATATACGTTTATATATAAATACACACATATTTCTATATACATTTATATATTTACCAATATACACCTATATATATACATATATTCGTATATACGTGCACGTACACATATATACACACACACATATACACACACACACATATATATATATATATATATATATATATATATATATATATATATATATACACAAACACCCATATATTTATTCTTTTGATAAATAGTAGATAAATAATAACTATTAATAATAAATAATTTATTCTCAATTACCACAATAATAATATAGCCAGTTGTAATAAAATAATATTAAAATATTTAAAAATTTTGGGAAGGGGAGCTACATTGGTCATGAGGACTCTGAGGGGATTGATCCTGGACATGACATGGATTGTCTATCCAGTCACATTGTGCCGCATCTTCTGGATGGCAAAGAGAAGGGTGAGGCACTCTTTCTCAACAGGATTATACCGATGTTCGGCTCCAATCATGGTTCGGCTGAGATAGTATATCGCCTGCTCGTGGCCTTCACTGTTCTTTTGGGCTAGTAGGGCACCAAGAGAATGGTCCATAGCTCGAACGTATAGCAGAAGGGGCTTTCCCATGACTGGTGCTACTAGTCCGGAAGGACTGGTGAGGTACTTTTTGATGTCGTCGAACACGCGTTGGCATTATTTGGTCCATACAAAGGAGACCCCTTTCTTCATTAACTTGGTGAAGGGTTGACATTTAACGGAAAGATTCGCTATAAATCTTCTGATATACGCCAAGTGCCCTTGCAATCCTCGAAACTCTCAGAGATTTATTGGAGGTGCCATGTCCAAAATTGCCTTAGTCTTCTCTGGATCGATGTGAATCCCTTTTGCTGTGATGATGAAGCCCAAGAACTTGCCGCTGGAAACGCCTAGGAAGGACTTGGTCGGATTCATCTTCAGTTGATGCGTTCGTATTAGATCGAACACCGTCCGTAGGTCATCCAAGTGGTTGGACAATGTCATCGATATAACACTCCACCGTCTTCCAAAGATGCTTCCGAAATATTGTGCTCATAGCCCTTTGGTATGTTGCTCCCGCGTTCTTCAATCCAAAGGGCATTACCGTGTAACAGTACACTACTTTTTGAGTCCAAAATGCTGTATGCTTCGTGTCTTCGGGGAACATCTTGACCTGGTTATAGCCAAAGAAACCATCCATGAAGGACATATGCTCGAAGCCATAAGTGTTGTCAATCATCACATCAGTGATCAGGAAGGGAAATTTGTCCTTAGGACAAACTAAATTGAGATCCCTGAAGTCTATGCAAATTCGTATCTTCCCATTCTTCTTGGTGACCGGGACGACGTTTGCCACCAGGATGTTGCTCTTCACGGATGAAGCCACTCACGATGAGTTTGTCTACTTCTTCCTCGATAGTATCCATAATGTTCGGGCGAAACCGATGCTGTTGTTGCTTAACAGGTTTGACATCGGACAAGATGTTGAGATGATGCATGGCAACCTGCGGGTCTAGACCAGGCATATCCTCGTAGCTCCAAGTGATGAAGTCGATGTATTCTCGGATAAGCTATATCAGAGATTGCTTGTCTTGTTCCGTTAGACTCTTGCTGATGAAGATGGGCTTAGAGGTGGCCTCGTTTCCTAATTCGACTTAGATGACTTCATCTTCTGTGGGAGGTTTGCGCTACTCGAAACACCATTTCTATTGAGACCACATGCGTTGACCCGAAGGTTCATCTTCGAAGTACTCAACCACCTGGTCTTCGTCTTCGACTGGAGGGCTTGCAGAGGCCATGTTAGCTGACATCATCCTTTTGAAGTGTCATGACGCACACCCGATTTAGGGACACGAATACGTGGGTACGTCCAGCCTACGTTGCAGTGTCGGCGGTACAACGCTGTCCTAGGTCTCAAACATCTAACACAATATAAATATACCTGTACAAAATATACTCTCCAATCGGAGGACATCTCAGAAGATACAACTCAATCACAAAAGCTAGAGGTAGATAAAAAACATGATAAGATAGGTATGAAATCCACATAGTGAGATACAACCAGAAATAAAATAAGTCTAAGTGTTATCAACACCACTATATAATATCTTTATAATACAAACTCAAAGACAACACAAATAAGAAAGACAAAGCCTAGCAATCTAGCCTAAGAACTATAGTAGTCTCCTAAGTACAATTGGAACCTCCTGAGGGTCCAGGTCGCAAATATCGTCTATGCCAGCTCCATAAAAGTTAGTGCCAAGGGTCCTCCAAGTTATCTGTAATATTTTGTCAACGGGTCCAATCAGGACAGGAACGAGCACATATTTCCAAAACAGATCCAAAACATGGAAGGAAATATAGAACAAGCAGTAGAATAAAATACATGAAATGTAGAGAGATGTACATGAAGAACATGAAACTCCGTAGAGAGGGATGTACATGAACAGTTAAAAATAGACAAATCTGAGTACATGAAAGTTTGTATAGAAAATAAGAACTGTAAGTAAATATAAGTGATTTAGAGTACAAGATGGTTATGTAATTGGCTTGAATTGCATATGCCTAAGTTAACAGAGTTTGTACACGAGTATACTAAAGGAATAATCACATAACCACTTCTACTCCCCCATCCCCAATCAATACACAAGGATCCGATCAAGTTATGTTATGTACACGATGGTTAGTTTTGCACAAGAAACACATGTGAGCACACGAGAGTACATGAGAGCACACGATTTGTACACGAATAATACAAATACAAGGAGTACACGATGCACATGGTAAAGTGCATGAACATAAAATACCTGATGTATCCGTTGAGGGGATAACATCGCACGACAAGATCCATAGAGTACTGGTCCGTGATAACAACGTGTCAGCATCAAGTAAAGTAGTCTAAAGCAGACAATATAGATACTATCATGAATAAAAATGATCAGAGAATGTAGTCGCCTGATAACCTGAGCAACTGATATGTACAGATGTCTGAACTGAGTCACAAAGTCCTATTTAGAGCAATACAGATTACAATGAGTTCATTATTGAATAATTGAAGTTTACAATGCAATCTACATGATACTAGGTCATCCTAGGCCAAAGTCAACTCTAAAGTCAACTCTGGTCAACCTTTAGTCAAACTAAGAGTCAAAGTCAACTATCTAGGGTCAATCAAGGTCAATAGTCAATATTGGTCAATTTGGTCTAAGAGTCCATGTCTAGGTATTGGTTAACTAGGCTACAAGGCTAATCTCTTAATTCCAAACCGTACCATAACATTTATCCTAACATCCTCTACAAGGATACATACATATATCACATATATATAACATAGCCTAACATATATAGTACACAAATATATACTCAACTATATATATATATATATATATTTTACACAAAATATATACTCAACTATAGTACACACACACACACACACACACACACACACACATATATATATATATATATATATATATATATATATATATATATATATATATATATATAAAATATAATATAAAATACATCTCTAAGGTATATCACGTAGCCCATTATCTAACATATAATGAAATCTCAATGTCTATATAACAGATATATATGAATAT
The DNA here is from genome assembly GCA_029216955.1 of Iris pallida. Lineage (NCBI taxonomy): Eukaryota > Viridiplantae > Streptophyta > Magnoliopsida > Asparagales > Iridaceae > Iris > Iris pallida. The sequence goes on along the minus strand of JANAVB010010193.1, from coordinate 2,210,133 downwards.
GTAATGTTCCAACTAAATATATTACACAGGATACATAGGATACTTAAATTTAGCCCACAACTCCACATACCTATATACATATAATGAAATAATGTCTATCACAAGTGAACATGACATATCTGTATGAATGTATCCCAACTGAAATTGGACGAGAGCTAAAAGGGGAAATACAGATAGTCTATACAGGTCTTGATACTAGTTTGTATCAGACTGGACACATCATTCCTCATCATCTCTAGCTGGCAAGGTTTAACCGAAAACCAACTCAAAACCATACCCAAACTCTTATCTACTTCTACCTTCATACGTTCACTGCTCCAACTGATACACTCTAGACTCACTCATCATTCTCCTAATTACTGTTTCTCCACCACTCTAAATACTGTTGATGCACACACCCTGTCACCACATCATGAGCCTTTTTCCTATATGAACATGACTCCTCTAAGCTGCTACCTACTACAGACTCATAAACCGGTATACCCAAAAATACTGCTAATATCTGCACAAATGTTAGCTACACCAGGACTTCCTTGCTAGACTAGTGTGTCTTCAACCCACAACCATAACATAACCTACCTATCATATAGTTTAAGCATGATATAACCAACCCAAAACTTATGCACAACACTCAAACCCAGATGTATATCCATATAGTCATCTATGGGGGTATAGAACTTTAGGCTTACAACACCACTGCCAGTTGCTACTCAACCCACCTCTCCAATACCATATATGATGTAGAACACATATATATAGATACAAATAGTATACAATGAACCATAAGTGATAACAGGACATAAGGCAGCAACCTAAGGATAAAGGTAAGGGACAATGGTACCTTAAAATACTGATACCCAAAAAGGGTAGAACTAAGCAGCAGTAAGCATACACATATTCTGATACATGCAGTATCAGAGTGTATTCTTACAGAGTAGATGCAATTCAGGTTGTAGTGTTTGTATTACATAAATTAATATGCAGTGGTAGATGTGTACAGGATAAGTTAAGAAGTGCAGTGGTGCATATATGTAGCAGGGCATGGTATCTGCCTATGCAGTAAAGATAAAGTCTAGTGGCTAAATACAGGACATGCATGCTTAAGTAGAAGGTAATCAAAGTGAAAGCAATGAATGTAATGTATGTGCAGTGAATGTAGTATTCAATTGCAGACAGTGTGGGTGTCACATAAGGATTTCTAAATGTAAATCTGACAGCAAGGGTTGAGTTCAAGGTATGGACTAAAACAAATGTAAGTGCAAGGACTGTACTAAACTTAAGATAAATTTGATCAATGCTAAGAGGACTGGTATACTAAGGCTGAACACTCATATACAGGGATTGAGCCAAATAGAATATGCATAACCAATTGAACAACTATAGGAATTTGACTGTACTGTCAAATGAATGAACTATAGGTATGGGCTAAACATCAATTAAGTCATGGACTAACATCTAATGTATCCCATCAAGTAATTGGATTGGACCAACATGAACAGGGCAGAACATGAATATTAGCAGAAAACAAAACATTTGATATCTGTGAACAGAAATTGAGGTGGACAGATTCTAGGCTAAGCTAGAATGTGTTTAGATAGATGAGTGTGTGTGCTGTATCAAGAGTGAATGCAAGGGGTCGAATACATGAAATTCAAGGTGTGTGAATCGAGTGTCAAAAAGTTTGGGGTGTTAAGTGTCAAACACGTACAAGTGTGCTAATGTAAATAGATCGGTGTTCGAGTGTCCATTGTACCATAAATGTGTATCCATATGAATGTGAAGAGTGTCATGGCAATATGAATGTGTCAATATAGTGGCTATATGGTGTCCAAGTACAATGTGTCAAATGGTATCAGCAAGTGTGAGTGTCAAGTGTACAGAACCTAATGTGTCCGGATGCAGTGTTTAGTGTGTGAGGATGAGTGCAATATGAAATATGCAACAATGAGTGTTGAGTAAAATACAGCAAGGTATCAATGTGTCAAAAGTATCAAAGTAATGTCAGTGTCAGATATAGTGGTGTAAAGCGAAGGAAAAACATGTGTATAGCAGTGAATGTGTCTCGACTGCACAGCAGTGGAGATCTGTGTGTCGAACCATAGATCGATCTCACCATGAATTGAAACCCCATGACCATGGACCATTGTTAGACATGTCCTCTACCTTAAACAATGGCTAGGTAGTGAAATAGTGGCCTGTCGAGTGTGCATGAAGCCTGCATCAGCAGGTGATGCACTATAGCCAGTACATTCCTAGTCGCGTGTCCCCGTATCCGTTTTGACACGTCAAAACACTACAAAATCAGCTCAGTCGAACACCAATTTAACCTACATATCATTAGCTACCTAATTACGTAATTTATTTAGAAATTGGTGATAAAAACTTCCTATGGGGTATTTCGTCGAATACTTGAGACATGTATTCGATACTCTTGCGATACGTACCCCAAATGGATTCGAATTCGAACCAAACTTAACCTAATGCTAGGAGGACCCTAAATGAATGTATCTATAGTGCAAAATCAGGAAATTAATAGGTTTAGAGGTAATTACCAATTGAGAGTTGTAATCTCAATGAAAAACCCTTTGAATAGATCCCACACCAATTCCAATGGCTAAATTACTCCCAATCCTTGCTAGCTAGCCAATAGAGATATCCTCTACACAAGGGGAGTACAATGCAATTGATTTGGTTGAATTTGGAGGTGATTTGATGAAAGGGGAAAATTTGGGGAAGAACACAACTTAGGGTTAGGGTTTGCAATAAAAGAGGCAAGAGGGGTCTAATGTTCACTTATATAGGCAAGGGGGACTAGGGTTAGCCGGCCATGGGTGTCTCTAGGGCTAGGGTTAGGTCCAATTTAGTTTATAGGCCTTTTCAAGATATAATTTTAAGCCTTTTAGGTAAAGGCCCAAACTAGATTAGGTTTCTACAAATATCTTAGGTTCAACATAATATCTAGATATTCTAGAACTTAGCTAACTTATTTTTCTACTTACCAAGCTTCTAAGGTCATGATCAACATCTAGATTAGGGTAATTCTAGGGTTTGACCTAAAATAACATTTAGCACATTATTAATTAAATAAAATTCAAAAATAATAATAATTCATAAATTACCAAAATACCCTTAGCCTAAAAAGTGGTAGTGAACTAATCTAATCACATTATCTAGGTCTCCATGGTCATGGTTAGTCTCTAGGCTAAGTAGTTCTAAGGTTTTACTAGCAAGGGACACAATCACAATACATCAATTTAAATATTATTAAATTAATCAAAAATTCACCAATTAATCATTACTATGATTTAAATCTATTATTTAGTAACTAATATGATCAATTTACAAAAGTTCAAAATTACCCTCATTTTAGAAAAGTGGTAGTTATAATCCTTTCGTCCTAGAAAAATTTTGTCCTCGAGCCTTCTGAAGTGGAAGTGGGCGTAATATAAGCCAACCCCCGGTGGGTGCGCTGGTAATAGATTTGGGCCTGTCCCTTTGGAGCTCGAATCCGTAAGGGAAGGCGCCGACCTTTACCATAGTTGAGCCCTTTGTTGCTGTTCAGGTCGTAACTCATCTTCTGTATGAGGTGTTTGGCCTGAGTAGTATAGCGGTAAAACTGCATCTTGCTACTGTCAGATTCTAGATCTTCGGGAGCTAGTCGCTGAGGATGCTTGTAATGCCCCAGTCCCAAAATATGTAGGACTAGGAACGTAGACATGCCAGCTATATACATACAGAGAATACTCCAATATATGGAAACCTCGTATGAGTACATAAGCTATAAAATGCAGTAGAACCACAACAAACTAATCTCATCCACAAAGTGAAAGAATAAAAGATATCATATAATGATAATGAATTGTCTTGATACAATATGTTGGGCGGAGACAAATCCACTACCAACAAATAAGGAAAGAAATACATGAAAATGAAACGAGTTTGGCGAGCGAAGCGAAGATGATCCAAGTGCAATCATCCTCGAAGAAATAGCGATGATCACAGCTAGAGCTAGAAAACCTGTGAAAGACAAGAGCACACACCTGGCGAAATAACTAGGTCCTCAGAGGGACGTAACAAGACACATAATATCATGCCAATAACTGAATAAATAAAGCTCAACAGAAAAGTATATGTGACTACACAAATAAAGGTCCTTAACCATTCTATGTGAAAATGTAATTTGAAGACAACGTTCCACACAAGGGCTTCCGAGACTAGAAATACGGTGCGTTAGCGTTTCAACCAAGGCACTAGTGGCGTCTAGAGAAAAGTAAATGCACAGCACATTAGCACTCGAGTGAGAGCTAAGGGGCATCTAGAGAAAAATATATGCACGGCCACTAGCTCTTGGGTGAGTCACTAACGGCAGCTAGAGAAAAGTAAATGCACGACACATTTGTGTTTCAACCGAGGCACTAGTGGCATCTAGAGAAAAGTAAATAAGTGCACGGCGCACTAGCTCTCCGCTGAGTCACAAATGGCAGCTAGAGAAAAGTAAATGTGTGAAAGCCCCTGCGCCTAATAAATGTCTTCACCCTCCCCATGCACTACTCGTGTTGAATCCATACCACGATATTTCTAATAACCTCTAAGTCTTCTAGACAACTATATTAGCAGTTATATCCTAACGCTCGTCCTGTACGCACCGATGTACGGTCGGTACACAAGTCCGAATCTATATGAGACACGTGACATCGTGGCACATAGGTGTCGGCCAATGAATGCGACACAAACAAAGGTGATCCCTTAACTCTAGGCCAAATGCAACTAAAATATAATAATTTACAAGGACAATTAATGTTTGCTAGAAATAAGTAAAAATATGCATGATATTGAGCAAAAAATTAAACAGTAAAAGCAAGGTGTTTTGCCTGGTAGGATGCCCGGTGTGCTACGATAATCAAGGTGGCATGAACTGCGACTTCGGTGCAACCACTATGCAAGATAGCCTCGGATGGTGGCACGGACAGTTCTATTGGTTCCAAAACGGTTGAATTAGTTAGGACGAGGTGGAGGGGTTCAAATTCGCGAAGAAGTTGGTACGTATGATTAGGCATGATCAATGATGATGACAAAGAGGAATTTTTTTTAAAGGCTACATATTATTATTTTTATAATTGAAACATAAATTTATTAGTCAAAAATATATTTTTAGATAACACATAAAAATCTAAAATAAATCATTTTAACTGAAACTCTAAATAAATAAAAACTATATTTTCTTAGAAATATCTAAAATACTAGAGAAATTATTTCATGGTTGGAAATCTACAGTTTATGAAATATATTTTTATAGCCATTATATAATCTAAAGAAATTATTATTATTATTATTATTAAACTAAATTTTGTAATTATATTTAAAGTGATGAAATGGCATATAACAATATATTTTATTTTCAAAAACACTTAAATTATTACTATAATTATTTTATACTGTTAAGATTTTTAAAATAATTTTGTTTCTAATAATAATAGTGGAGAATAGTTAATACTCATACTCATAGATATTTTACAGTAATAAAAATACTAATAATTCAGATGATAATAATTCCAATAATAATAATCATAAATAAAGTTGTTATAAAAAAATGATAATAAATATAAAAAGAGAAAAGAAACTGTTCTCTTCGAGAGAACAGTACTGTTACTTAAACCAAACAAAAAAAGAAAGAAGAGAGAGAAAGAGAATTGGAGAGAGGGATTCAGAGAAGGAAAAGAGAGCTGGACGGAGAGGGAGAATGAAATGGGGAGGAGTCGGAGAGGAGTGCTCAGGCGGGCCTTCTCGGCGGAGGGGAAGCGGCCGAGCAGGGGGCTGTCGCGGAGAGGTGTGGGCGGCGGCCAGCTCGCGGAGAGGCGCTGCAAGGAGGTTCGGGGACAGCGACGGTTCCAGCGGAGTAGGGGGGCTGCGAGCGAGAGGATATGGGTTCTCGAGGGCGGAGGGTTTTGGAAGAGCGACGGAGGGCTTGGCCATGGCGGAGGAGTGGGGCGGCGCTCGCGGATCCTGTCGACCGTGGCTAGGTGAGTGGGCTGTGTGTGGTGCTTTTATTTTGTTGGGTTTTGGCTGGGCGGTCGGTCGGCGTGGCGGCGGTGGGTGTTGTTTAGTTTTTGGGTTTTCTGGTGGCGGGTTGGCCGGAGTTGGCTACGGTGTATGGTGGTGGTTTGGTGGCGGAGTAGGATGGTCAGGGTGGTGAGAGTAGGGGAGTAGAGAGGTGGTTAGGTTTTGGGTTAGAAATTTTTATTATGTCGAGGAAGTGTCCGACACGAAAAAATTTGTACATGTACAAAGAATGGAATAAAAGAGTCACCGGGGTCGGACCCGAGGCCGTCACGGCTGACACGAGGATGGATGGAACACCGACACGAGCACGCACGTTGTGGAGAAATAATTTGTGGAGGAATTTGTGAATTGTAGCAATTTATGGATGAGTACCTGCCTATTTATAGGATGTGAGAATTCCCATTTGGATAGGATTGTGGGGATTTTAAATCTCCATAGATAATTCGTAATTTAATTTAAATCAAATTCAATAATTTCAAATCCAAATATAAATCAATTTAAATCCAATTAAATATAGATGATTCCAATCTTTAAATTAAACTTATTTAAATTAAATAAAATCTAATCAAAGTTTAAATTACCATAATAAATTCAAAATATCTTTTCTAAAAATAATAATGAATAAAATTTCAAAAATTCAAACAATTATTCAATTATTTAAAATACTTGTTAAAATAAATAAATACAATTAGCTTTAAAAAAATAAAAATATACGCTAATTAAATTTCACGTACTTCACATATGATAGAACATTATTTTAAAAAGGAGAATATCATTTCTTAAGTTAAAATAAAATAAAAACTTTTTATAAAATTAATAAATTATTTTTGAAATTTCGATGCGACGTTTTTCACAAATTTAAGTAAATAAAAGTAATTACTATATATTATTTTGAAACTATAAAATAGAAAGAAAAAAAACATTTTTCTAAAAAAATATGTACGCTCGCACATATTCGCATTCGTCGAACAATTACGAAATACGCCTTTTGCACACAACGTACAATACGACTACGCGACGTACAATACAAAAATTTTAAATCAGTACCAAAATCGATAAAAAAATATAGTAGATATTTAGGGGTTTTACATCCTACCCAACTTAAAAGAATTTTGTCCTCGAAATTAAGAATTTGAAGGGGGTGAGAAGGTAAAGGGTATATCGATAAGGAAGCACAGTCAAATCATTAGGCGAGACAAGAAAACGACGTTTAATGAAAACATGCACTAGAGTCGTGATTTCAATAAAGGCGAAGACAATCATGGATTAACGCAAGAAGGAAAATGTTTAAGATGACATGCAATAAAGAATAGTATGGGTTCAAGTAAAATAAAATAAATTAGAGACCTTAAAGTTATGGTTTCTTGAGAGTAGGTTGAGGGCACGATTAAGAGAACAAATTAGATTCACTCATAATTAAAGCGATTTAGAAGGTCATGAAAGGGCCGAGTAGTTTTAGGATGAAGATATAGCAACGTCGAGTGATAATGGTTATAGGCGATAGGATAGCTAGAGGAATTTATAGCACAACGCCTTCGTCCTTCTAAAATGGTTGAAGGCGAAAGCAATAATGAGTGCTAGGACGATATTATCGATTACGAATACGTGGTTCAAAGGCGGCCGTATAAATTTCAAAAGAATCGTCAAGGCAGTCGTGGATGGAATTCTAAGAGGAAAGTTTAACTACATCCCATCCACGTAGATTGATATATAAAAAAAGTGAACCAAAGTGCACTCGGTTGATCAGACCATCATACACCGCTTCTGATTAGACCATATGTTAGTGAGCGGCCGCTCAATAGCATATGCCTCGATCAAGCTTGATAAGGATTAGCTTGCAAATACTAGGCTATATTAGCATCATTAGTTTAGATAGTAAAACATAGGCAAGAGTCATGAGAATCTAAGTCTTGTTTATTCCTATAATATCATTCTACGATTTTATTGACCAAGGCTTGGTTGACCAAATGGGTAAAATTTTTCTAGTCTCTATAGTCTAGATAATACTAGTTGTATTCTCTTTAGCGGTCAAGGGTGTGTCAGGCTGTGGGGTATTCTATCCAACTTAAAAGAATTAAGCTAAGGGTGTTTGGGACATCTAACTAGTAGGGTCAATCTCTAGCAAGCACGAAGTGAAGATAAGAATAATGATAGAAGGAATCAAGCAAGATGCAGTCGATGAGTTGAACGATAGTTCGAATATGGAAACGAGGAAAGAGGTCAAGTATGTGGATGAGATCCTAGACTTCTAATCCTATTCGCAGGCTTGCTTGGTACGGTAAAGTAACCAAACAATTTATCTAGACCTGCATAGGCCACCACAAAAACATATAACACCCCAGTCCCAAAATACATAGGACTAGAAACGTAGACATGCCAGCTGTATACATACAGAGAATACTCCAATATATGGAAACCTCGTATGAATACATAAGCTGTAAAATGCAGTAGAACCACAACAAACTAATCTCATCCACAAAGTGAAAGAAAAAAAGATATCATATAATGATAATGAATTGTCTTGATACAATATGTTTGGCGGAGATAAATCTACTACCAACAAATAAGGAAAGAAATACATGAAAATGAAACGAGTTTGGCGAGCGAAGCGAAGACGATCCAAGTGCAATCATCCTCGAAGAAATAGCGATGATCACGGCTAGAGCTAGAACACCTGCGAAAGACGAGAGCACACACCTGGCGAGATAACCATGTCCTCAGAGGGACGTAGCAAGACACATAATATCATGCCAATAACTTAATAAATAAAGCTCAACAGAAAAGTATATGTGACTACACAAATAAAGGTCCTTAACCATTCTATGTGAAAATATAATTTGAAGGCAACGTTCCACACAAGGGCTTCCGAGACTAGAAACACGGCGCGTTAGCGTTTCAACCAAGGCACTAGTGGCGTCTAGAGAAAAGTAAATACACGGCCCATTAGCACTCGAGTGAGAGCTAAGGGGCATCTAGAGAAAAATAAATACACGGCCACTAGCTCTTGGGTGAGTCACTAATGGCAGCTAGAGGAAAGTTAATGCACGTCACATTTGTGTTTCAACCGAGGCACTAGTGACATCTAGAGAAAAGTAAATAAGTGCACGGCGCACTAGCTCTCTGCTGAGTCACAAATGGCAGCTAGAGAAAAGTAAATGTATGAAAGCCCCTGCACCTAATAACTGTCTTCACCCTCCCCATGCACTACTCGTGCTGAATCCACACCACGATATTTCTAATAACCGCTAAGTCTTCTAGACAACTATATTAGCAGTTTTATCCTAACGCTCGTCCTGTACGCACCGATGTACGGTCGGTACGCAAGTCCGAATCTATATGAGACACGTGACATCGTGGCACATAGGTGTCGGCCAATGAATGCGGCACAAACAAAGGTGGTTCCTTAACTCTAGGCCAAATACAACTAAAATGTAATAATTTACAAGAAGAATTTATGTTTGCTAGAAATAAGTAAAAACATGCATGATATTGAGCAAGAAATTAAACAGTAAAGGCAAGGTGTCTTGCCTGGTAGGACACCCGGTGTGCTGCGATGATCAAGGTGGCATAAACCATGACTTCGGTGCAACCACTATGCAAGGTAGCCTCGGGTGGTGGTACGGACAGTTTCATTGGTTCAGAACGGTTGAATTAGTTAGGGCGAGGTAAAGGGGTTCAAATTCGCGAAGAAGTGGGTACGTATGATTAGGCATGATCAATGATGATGACAAAGAGGAATTTTTTTTAAAGGCTACATATTTTTATTTTTATAATTGAAACATAAATTTATTAGTCAGAAATATATTTTTAGATAACACACAAAAATCTAAAATAAATTATTTTAACTGAAACTCTAAATAAATATAAACTATATTTTTTTAGAAATATCTAAAATACTAGAGAAATTATTTCATGGTTGGAAATCTACAGTTTATGAAATATATTTTTATAGCCATTATATAATCTAAATAAATTATTATTATTATTATTAAACTGAATTTTGTAATTATATTTAAAGTGATGAAATGGCATATAACAATATATTTTATTTTCACAAACACTTAAAATATTACTATAATTATTTTATACTGTTAAGATTTTTAAAATAATTTTGTTTCTAATAATAATAGTGGAGAATAGTTAATACTCATACTCATAGATATTTTTACAGTAATAAAAATACTAATAATTGAGATGATAATAATTATAATAATTATAATAATTCCAATAATAATAATCATAAAAAAATTGTTATAAAAAAATAATAATAAAAATAAAAAGAGAAGAGAAACTGTTCTCTTCGAGAGAACAATACTACTACTTAAACCAACCAAAAAAAAGAAAGAAGGGAGAGAAAGAGAATTGGAGAGAGGGGTTCGGAGAAGGAAAAGAGAGCTGGACGGAGAGAAAGAATAGAATGGGGAGGAGTCGAAGAGGAGTGCTCAGGCGGGGCTTTTCGGCGGAGGGGAAGCAGCCGAGCAGGGGGCTGTCGCGAAGAGGTGTGGGCGGCGGCCAGCTCGCGGAGAGGCACAACGAGGAGGTTCGGGGACAGCGGCGGTTCCAGCGGAGGTGCGGGGCTGCGAGTTGGAGGAGATGGGTTCTCGAGGGCGGAGGGTTTTGGAAGAGCGGCTGAGGGCTCGGCCATGGCGGAGGAGTGGGGCAGCACTTGCGGATCCGGCCGGCGGGGGCCAGGTGAGTGGGCTGTGTGTGGTGTTTTTATTTTGTTGTATTTTGGCTGGGCGGTTGGTTGGCGTGGCGGTAGTGGGTGTTGTTTAGTTTTGGGGTTTTCTGGTTTTGGGTTGGTCGGAGTTGGCTACGGTGTATGGTGGTGGTTTGGTGGCGGAGTACGATGGTCAGGGTGGTGAGAGTAGGGGAGTAGAGAGGTGGTTAGGTTTTGGGTTAGAAATTTTTATTATGTCGGGGAAGTGTCCGATACGAGAAAATTTGTACATGTACAAAGAATGGAATAAGAGAGTCACCGGGGTCGGACCCAAGGCCGTCACGGCTGACACGAGGATGGATGGAACACCGACACGAGCACGCACGTTGTGGAGAAATAATTTGTGGAGGAATTTGTTAATTGTAGCAATTTATGGATGAGTACCTTCCTATTTATAGGATGTGGGAATTCCCATTTGGTTAGGATTGTGGGGATTTTAAATCTCCATAGATAATTCGTAATTTAATTTAAATCAAATTCAATAATTTCAAATCCAAATATAAATCAATTTAAATCCAATTAAATATAGATGATTCTAATCTTTAAATTAAACTTATTTAAATTAAATAAAATCTAATCAAAGTTTAAATTACCACAATAAATTCAAAATATCTTTTCTAAAAATAATAATAAATAAAATTTCAAAAATTTAAACAATTATTCAATTATTTAAAATACTTGTTAAAATAAATAAATACAATTAGCTTTAAAAAAATAAAAATATACGCTAATTAAATTTTACGTACTTCACATATGATAGAACATTATTTTAAAAAGGAGAATATCATTTCTTAAGTTAAAATAAAATAAAAACTTTTTATAAAATTAATAAATTATTTTTGAAATTTCGATGCGACATTTTTCACAAATTTAAGTAAATAAAAGTAATTACTATATATTATTTTGAAACTATAAAATAGAAAGAAAAAAAAAATGTTTTTCTAAAAAAATATGTACTCTCGCACATATTCGCATTCGTTGAGCAATTACGAAATATGCCTTTTGCGCACAACGTACAATACGACTACGCGACGTACAATACAAAAATTTTAAATCAGTACCAAAATCGATAAAAAAATATAGTAGATATTTAGGGGTTTTACAATGCTCCACTTGACAAAAGATGATGGGTTCCTCTTCTTTCCTCCTCGCTGGAACGAAGAAGTAGGCGCCCCGGGAGGGGACAACTTGGCTCATAAGGTTGGCAGTTGTTACTTGCGTTTGTAGCTTACATAGAGAGTTGTCTAAGAAATATCTAGTATTCCAATATGCACAAGAGTAATTCAAAGACAATTTTCTATTAATAAAATAAAAGATTTTATCCCAGGGGATTACATCATCAAAAGAGTGCGCTTTCGTGTTGGCGCAGATGTAGTCTCCTAGCTCCTCATCGGTGAGGACTAGGGTTGTCGAGGGAAGAGGAGGAGGACACTTTCCTTTTAGTTTGAACACCAATGGGGTTGCGGTCGGAGGCTCCTACGCCTTCATGGTCGGCCTTAGGGACATCCGAGGTAGCCTTATCCGCATAGGCTCCTGCCCATCATCTGACGTTACTGAGGGCAAAAGTGGTGCTCTGCCTCGGAGCTTGACGACGAGAGGCGCAGACACCTTGTGGGGTCTTCCCTTTAGTCGAACCTTTAGAGGTTCTTCGACAACCACTACGCTTCCTGAGGCCACCTCCGCCTCGTCATCAGCATTATTGACCTGATCGTCCCAAGGGTCCGACTTGTATATATCAACATCCGTACAGTAGGCTTCAGGTCCCCGGAGCGGGTCGATGTCAACGAAATCGGTCTTGATAGTCCCGTCGCTGGCCATGTACTTCATGTACTGATAGAGGGTGGAAGAAACGATCATGTACTCATGGATCCATGGTCGTCCTAATAGCATGTTGTAATTTATGTCAGCGTCGATGACATAGCAAGTCACTTCGGTGTGGAGATCGCCGAATTGGCACTTCAAGCAAATTTTGCCCAAAGGCTCACTGTTTCCCGCGTTGAAGCCGCGTCCCGATTTCGTCGAATCGATAATCGTCCCCCGGGCGTGATGCCGTGCGAACCTAGTTTGCGATCGCACAAGACATAGTCATAAGGTAATCCGAGACACGAGATCTAAGAGAGCAAGCAGACAAATTGAATCATACATTAAGTAAAGAAAACTTTGATCTTTATTGATAATGGCCATCATTTACAGACTCCGATACAGGACACATGTCGTGCGGGCTACAACATGACTCAATTACAAAAGAGTGCCGATGAGATAGCCGTTTTATACATTGTACACATCCCTCAATTTATAATAGAGTTTTATAGTGACCTGGAATGGAGGGACGTTGAGCCATCTTTCTTGGACAGTTGAGAGTCTTCAAAAGTGGAGTTGTTGGACAAGACTTCGACGTGCGGCCGAAGCTTCAAAATCACGAACATCACCGAGCTAGTTGGCGTATCCTTCCTGGTTCACGAGACCTGCAAAGGGCGAGGATCAATACAATCACATGTACTGGTGAATGGCTAATTAAAATTCAAGCTCTGTATTTGATTCAAGCAGTTTTATAAACATGTTAGCTAGCTATTTCTGTGATCTTTCTAACCATCCTGATTGATTTGCATGTTAACATATTTTGAGGCAAGCATATGAAATTGTATACATTAAGCAGATATCATAATCATCCCGTGTCACGTGCATTAGTTAAGCAGCGAAACGGTGTGAAGGTCACTGGCAATGTCAAGCCATCACGGACTATAGCTGGGTTTTATGGCGACCCTTTCACGGCGGTTAGCGAGCCCTGTGCGAAAGTTCCTGAATAACCCACGCCGATGTAAGGCTGGCGCTTGCTATACACGTTCCTCCCGGGCCGAATCGGTCCCTTGGCCTAGGCAACCGTTCGAGGAAACTATACCTTGTTGACAAGTTATCCAATGACCATTTTGTAGAGTCTTGAAAAATGCTCTCTCTTTTCTAAAACCTTATCCTTTCTCTTTTAGTTACAAAACTTAGCCTTTCTTTGAAATTTAGTCGATTTACTCACTTAGTCATTTTGTTGCGATAAGCGTTAATCGATTCATTCATTGTTTACATAGGCTAAGTTGTAACCCCACTTTCCCTAATTTAATAAATTTTTTTTTAATATTTTAAAATGATATTCAGGTTTATTTAGTATTTGAAATTCATATATAATGAGTTAATTGTTATTAGGGAATGATTAATCAAGAGTGTTCCTCAAGTCACCAACTAACTAGAGTGGTCCCCAATTTCTTAGCAAACTTGTAACAACTTTACCATTCTCTTACAATCTTAACAAACTCCCCTAACTAATTTACCTAACAATTTGTAATAAAGGGAAGCATCGAGGTCTTTTTAGTAAAAGTTCAATTTCTTCCTTAGTACTTATATAAACTCATAAATTTTTCCTCTCACACATTTCTTCTCCTGTAAAATCGGGACAGAGCTTAGCCCTCTCGTTTTCCCCAAATCCTCTCCAACCCTAACCCCAAAAAGTTTTTTGGCGATGGCGGCGACGATGATCTCTCCATCGCGACGACTTCTCCGGTGGCGGTGCGGAGGTCGATTTCTCAACGACGACGAGTTCTGCGGCGACGCTCCATCGTTCGATCCCGACGATCGACAGCAGCTGATTTTGTCTACGACAGGCGAGTCCACCGGCGAGCGGCTCAATGATGAACGACAACCGAGCTAGTCGACGCGAGCACCACCATGGCGGCAGCGCAGGGGCTTTCTCCTTCTCGATGGCACATGGTTGAGCGCCATCACTCCACCAAACAGATTTCTTCGACGACGCACGATCCTCGGTAGAGCATGGCCACCACAGCGACGTTCATCCGTTCCGGTGACCTCTTCCTTCGAGTCGACACAATGATTCCAGTGGTGAGTCCGGTGAGTGTTTTCTTCTTCGGTCTCTCTTATTTTGAGTTGATCTACCGATTAGATCGATAAGTTATATGATCGAGTCGATGAGGATTTGGTTGAGTTGATGACCGATCAATCATTTAGATCAAACAAGCAGTTGGTTGAACTCTGCAAGGATTCTTCAGTCCGAAATTGGAGTACGATCGATTCTTGATCATTTGATTTACTTTCAACCAATTTATGATACAATTTGGATTGATCCCTATCTTGATATATTTTCTTTGATTTGATCCAAATTATGAATTGAAGTGTATCAATAAAACTATTCCTATGTTTTTGAACACCAGGTGTTCGTTGTCTTGCTTCTGAGGAAGTATCGAGCAGTTTGGGACATGAACCGTCAGTATCTGACACGTCTAAACCGCATCCTCACTCCAGGTAAGATTCCCTCATTCTCAGGTATAATTTTGCTATCGGGATGAGAGGAACACATCGTTGTATCCTAGATTTGATGAAGTTCTTGGGTTGTTCGTGTCCAGGTATTGTGCGTGTCCAGTTTTGGTCGTGTCTAGGTGTTTGTTCGTGTCCAGGGGTTATTGTCATCAAAGTCGGACTGTGATTGAAGTGTAGCAGAGGCGGGGGAAACAGTTTGAATTAGTTTCTATTTAGTATTCAATTGCCGGTTATGTATGTATATTTTCATTTTAAAGTTTTGAGTTGCAATTTGGAAGGGGGTAGTAGCCGTTAGATTCAGTATGTGTAATGTCCATAGTTCGTATTACGTATTTTGGAATACGTGTACGTATTTATCTTGTATTGTATGATTCCTTGCTTGGCTTATCTTGGCAATTCATGGCTTGGTTTATTTTGGGTTGGTTCGGCTAGGCTTGGGTTGCCTTGGTTCATCATGAACCAAGGGGGGAACCCCTACCTACCCCCACTCCTTTCTATTTATAGTTGCCCACTCTCTCTCTCTCTTCATTAATTCTTTATTTACTTCTTTTTCTCCACCATTTACTTTTTTACCAACCAGGAAGGTAGAGAGAGAGAGAGAGCTTAGGCAAATACAGCTTGCTTCATGGAGGAACCCAAATTTTATTGTTCCATTCTCTTCTTCACAGCCTTCTAACCCATTTTAGTATTTGGCATTTCTAATTTCTATGGCTCAATTTGTGTAGATCTAAGTTTTAGTATTTTTAGATTTCTTGGGTTTTGATCTACTTAATATTGTTATTTTCAAGTTTTGATGGTTTCATGTTGTAGAGAATTTTGTTCTGCCCTATTTTGACCTATGGAAGTCTGAATTCTGACTTAGGATGAAGGATTTATGAAGCTTTGAAGCCATGGACTCCATGGTTCTTCTCGGACAAGCAGAGAAGAAGAACAGTTTCTGAGCCGCATGACAGTCCTCAGCCGCATGGAAGTGCTTGACCGCATGAACGTTCATACGGTAAGTCTTTTTCTGTCGCATGAGAGACTGTACTTCCAGCCGCATAAGCTCACTTGAACCCAGCCGCATGAGACTCCTATTCTTCCAGCCGCATAAGGGCTCGACAGGACCAACTGTATGGCACTGTTCAATCGAGACGCATAAGCTTGCATACTCATTGCCGCATAAGACTTGCAAGCTCCGCAGCCGCATAGGCTCATCATTCACGTAGTCGCATAACCCGCGTCCTTTTGAGCCGCATGGCACTGTGTCTTCCAGCCGCATGAAGTCAACTCCTTTCAGCCGCATAAAGCCCTGCCCCATTTAGCCGCATGTGACTTGTTCTCTTGGCCGCATAAGACCCATCCCCTGCTCTGCCGCATGAGCTTGCCTGCACCGAGCCGCATAAGCCCCTTCCTTCTGTTGACGCATGTGCCTCTTCCTTTTGAGCCGCATGGCGCATTACTTTTCTGAGCCGCATAAGCGTGCATGCCCACAGCCGCATGAATCCAATTAGCCGCATGGCTCATTCCTCAGTCTTACTCTCTTTTACTATTATATTACTATTATCATTATTATCATTATTAAATTGAAATGTCACATTTATGCCCATATCATGTAAATTCTGATATGATTCCAGGAACACGATAGTGGCCCGCCGTGGCACACTTTGACAAGTAAACTGACATAATATATTTCGACATGCTATTACGACAACTAGCTCAATATGACAAGTATAAATGACCTGGACACTGTGGGCGATTTCGTTTGTACAAATAAACCAGTATTGTCTTGCATCATGTCTAGGATAGGGATCCCTGAGTACCACGGTCAGGGATACCTATAGTAATTGACTAAGGCTAATAAACTAGAATAATTCAGTAGACATGAAGAGATTCTCAGCTACAGGCAATCCCATTATCTGGCGCATTAAGTGGACTTGTAGCCTACCGACGAGTAGGGCACATTTCCATCACACAGTCACGTATTGCATTCTTCATAAACAGACATTCGACCTGGATAACCGGATAGTTTGCAGGGCTTGTGGCTGTTGGGATAATCTCATTGCATCTTGCTAGTAACTAGGCCTGTGATAACCCTAGTTAGTTAAAGTATCAAGCCGTACTCTTGCTTGGCCGTGATTGATTGGATGGAGTTTATTCCAGCTTAGTCTTATCATGATCCTGTGCAAGACTGTGACAAGACATGATTATTGACGCTTGTCTTAACAATAACGATCAGGGGTCCAGTTCTGTTCAGGCGAAGGGTTATAATCTCGGTCCTTGTTTGGTTTGAGGGTTGTAACATGGCTCCCGGAGCAGTTCTGTGTCCTCTCTTCGTTTATTGTCTTATTGCCACCCCATGCCATGTTTGTCATATTTTACCTTACTTCAATACCATGATTATTTATACTGGTCTTAACAATAAAGATCAGGGGTCCAGTTCTGTTCAGGCGAAGGGTTACAACCCCGGTCCTTGTTTGGTTTAAGGGTTGTAACCTGGCTCCCAGAGCAGTTCTGTGTCCTCTCTTCGTTTATTGTCTTGTTGTACCAATAGTATACGAGACAGGGTTCTATTCAGGTGAAGGGTTACAACCCCGGTCCTTGTTTGGTTTAAGGGTTGTGACCTGGCTACTTGAATGGTTTCCTTGTGCTCAGTTTACTGTTGTTATCTCTATTATTAGCAGTTCTTTAACTATTATCTTATGATTCAATTGTGACATACGGGTTTTAGTTCCTAAGTGAAGCCTCCTTTGTGGCACTTCTTCTTTCTGGGGTCTGACCCAGCTGGTTTTGTGTGGCCAGATATCGGAGTAGCACCAGAGGATCCACCTGTCTTCCAGCCAGATGGTGACTACCAGGCGTAACACTGGCAACGAGTGGGTTTCTTTGTCCTCCCACTTATTTGTAAAATTATCCTTTTGAGGCATTTAGCCGACGAGCACGTGTTAGCTCGGTTGTACCTTTGTTTACTGTCTGCCTACGGGCTGTAACATGATTAACAAATCCTAGGGTTGATCATGTATGACCAGAACTCTTACTAGTCTTGACATTTTGTACGACTAGCTTCATGATCATCCGAATATGTAATGTATGGGATGCCTTACTATTGTATATTTGGTGCTCTGACATCTTGTAACTGTTATTACTTGCTTGAGATTGAGACAATAGGCTTGTTTATGACCATAGGAGACTGATGGCTTGTAGTTAAACCCTCATGTATCTAGACAGCCGTGACCGTATAGCGAGGTGGGTTGCACTTCAATATACGTAGCTGGCTATGTACGCCCCTGCTCTCCAGTATTCTGGTTCTGGGGCGTGACATGGTTTAAGTGGTAGCCCATGCAGGTCTTGTAAATCAAGATATGTGCGGGTTTACCGAATAGATGTCACAATCAGTACTCTTCCTTGATCTCTGCTCGTATCCTCTTGATCCCTGAAATCTTGCCCTGATCACATGCTTGTATTGTTGATCTGTCCTGGTCCTTCCTTATTGTTCCCTATGTCGTCTTCTTCAGCGATATTGTTTCTGGACCTGCCGATCAGCAAGGCGGAGCACCTCCCGTGGACCAGCAGCAACCCGGAGATCAAGCCCAGCATTCCGTAGTAGCCTCCAGAGTCGTGCCTATTGGAGGAGAGCCACCAGTTCAGCCATCCAGCCTGCAGAACCTGATGATGGCACTTTGGTGGGTCTCATCAGGTCATTATTAGCTTCCCAGGATCGTCGAGGAGATGCCTTGTACCAGGCGGTGGTAGATGCTTTGTCCAGAGGAGGTCATCAGGGTAACAGCACGGCCAACAGCTTCAAGCGCTTGAACCCTCCATTCTTCGAAGGTAGTGAAGATGCTATCGCTGCTGATGCTTGGCTTCAGGACACAGAGGTGATTCTAGAAGCAATAAGGACTCCAGAAGCCGAGAAGTTGGCCGTAGTGCGCCTGCAGTTATTGTATCTTGCCCGCAGCTGGTGGATGGCACAGGTCGTTGGATTAGTGGCCCCTATTTTATGGCCAGTATTCAGGGAGAGATTCCAGACCAAGTATTTTGATGCTGTAGCTCGGTATGACCTACAGACGAGGTTCACCAATCTGAAACAGATGGATAGAACGGTTAATGGATATGCGGCCGAGTTCTCCAGGCTTAGTCGGTTTGCTTCCACCTTGGTGGCGACCAAGTTCGATAGAGCCCTTGCTCGGATTTCAGTGCCAATGACCCAGTTGACCCGTAAGGCTGTGCGATTTGCTTGGACAGCGGAATGCCAAGAATCTTTTGAGAGATTGAAGCGAGGCTTGATGACGGCTCCTATTATCACGCTTCCAGACAAAACCGGAGGATTCTCAGTATATTGTGATGCTTCAGGCAGAGGCTATGTGTTCTGATGCAGCATGGAAAGGTAATAGCTTATGCGTCACGACAACTTTGTGAACATGAGAGGAATTATCCAACCCACGACTTGGAGCTGGCAGCAGTAGTGTTTACACTTAAGTTGTGGAGGCACTATTTGTATGGAGATAGGGAGGAGATTTTCATCGACCATAAGAGCCTGAAGTATGTTTTCACCCAGAAGGATCTTAACATGTGTCAGAGAAGGTGGCTAGAGCTACTTGTGGATTATGATGTCAACCTGCACTATCACCTAGGGAAGGCCAACGTTGTAGCAGATGCATTGAGCAGGAGAGCTGGAGTTTATTTTCTAACAGCACAACCAGAGCTGTTACCAGATCTTCAGAAGATGGGAATAGAAGTTATCCTTCCTACCAGTGTGGCATTGATGGCCAGTATGCAAGTTCAGTCCACTATAGTCGAGAGGATCCGGATGGCGCAGTCAGCAGATTCCAAGCTTCAGCGACTCAGAGCAGAGTGTGAGGCAGGACGAAGACCAGAGTTATGTATCCATGAAGACGGTACTCTTAGGCATGGTAAGCGTCTTTGTATACCCAGTGGTGAAATCAGATAGGAGATCCTGGCAGAGGCTCACAGCTCGCAGTATTCCATTCATCCCGGTGGTACAAAGATGTACCGTGATATCCGTCAGCACTTTGGTAGAATGGCATGAAGAGAGAGATAGCCCGGTTTGTCTCTCGGTGTTTGGTTTGCCAACAGGTTAAAGCTGAACATCAGAGGCCAGCTGGACTTCTTCAGCCCTTGCCAATTCTAGAATGGAAGTGGGAGCATATAACCATGGATTTCGTGACTGGATTGCCTAGATCTCCGGTTGGCAGAGATGCTATTTGGGTTATAATCGACCGGCTCACGAAGGTGGCTCACTTCCTCCCGTTCATAGTTGGTCAGTCGACGGCTCAGTTAGCAGAAATGTATCTCAGGCAGATCGTCAGGCTTCATAGTGTGTGTAGCTCCCCTTCCCAAAATTTTTTGAAAATATTTATTTATTTATTTATTTGAGTTAAATGGTGATTTTTAGATTTTATAAATAATTATTTTGTTAATTATTACGGTAGATGACTTTAGCCATAGTTGAGTTTTGAAGTACAACACGACTAGGAATCATGGCACGGATAGTGCAGTGGCGTGCTTTGACTAGTGTTTAGCCATGGTAGGGGAATGCAAAGCTATAGGAGTGTCCTAACTAGGAAAATTAGGCCAAGTTACGACTTAACCCGTACCGAAGATTTTATTTATTTATTAATTATATTATTTGACATTTAGGAGACCCGGTTGTGCCAAACTAGTCAAACTGGACCCGAACTGAATCCAAGCCCATGTAGTCATGTAGTAGGACCAAATACGGCCTTGTAGACATGTTTGGTAAATGCAAAGATTTTGTATATATTTTAGGATTTGGAAATTATTTCCTAAATATTTATTGTATGTAAATTATAGGTATTATTAATATTAAATGGCATTTTAGAATATTTATACGATTTTCTGGGGCCTAGTAATAGGAGTATATGATATGCCCATCCAGGAGCTACTATTGAATTATTTTAATTACTAGTGAAATTATTATTATTAATAATATTATTATTGTGGTTATTGAAAAATAAACTATTTATTATTATTAGTTATTATTAATTTATTCTTTAACAAGAGAATAAATATATGTGTGTTTGTGTATTTATATAAAAATATATATATGTATATGGGTGTAGGTGTATTTATAAAAAAAAAAACATATATATATATATATATATATATATATATATATATATATATATATATATACATACAGAAAGCTTCTCCTACGGGAATAACTTACGGGACAAACTTACGGGATGAGAAAATATACGTATGGTTCTCTTCTTTATTTCTTTCACTTTAAAAATGTTAGATCTCTCCTTTAAAAAAGGAACCTATCTCTATCTTAAAGATAAGTCTATTTATTTTTTAAATAGTGAAAAATTTATTTATTTATTCAAAAAATAGAGATAAAAAAGTTAATTTTATAATTTTTTAAAGTAGAGATGGATTGTTTTAAAAAAAAATTATCTTTAAACGTAAATATCTTTTTAAAATGTTATTCAAAAATATACTTAATATTAATGTTAAATTTAATATTATTTCTCATGTTAGTTTTTTTGTGCTAACTTTATTGTTGATATTAATTTTAATTTTAATTTCAACATTAACATTAAGTTTAATTTAACATTAACATTAATATTAACATTAACATTAATATTAACATTAACATTAACATTAAAATATAATATTAAAATTACGATTAATATTATGATTAATAATATAATTTAAAATTAAGATTAGAATTTAGATTTAGATTTAGATTTAAATTTATTTAAAAACAAAAATAAATTTAAATTTAAATTAAATTTAACATTAACATTAAAATTAAAATTAAATTAGATTTAGATTTAAATTTATTTAAAAACAAATTTAAATTTAAATTTAGATTAATTTTAACATTAACATTAACATTAACATTAACATTAAAATTAACTTTAACATTAAAATTTAAATTAATGTAAAAATTAAAAATTAAAATTAATATCAATATTAATATTAAGATTAACATTAAAATTAATATTTTAAATATAATTTTTAAAGGTATATTTATTTCTAAGGATAGATTCTTTTTTTAAAAAAATATCTTTATTTAAAAAAGTAAATGGAATAATTCATCTATCTCTATTTTTTAAAATAAATAAATCCCTCTGTGTTTAAAACTAAATTGATAGATAAGCCTTATTTTTTAAGATAGAGATATGTTTCTTTTTAAGAGTAGAGAGTAGAGATTTAAATATTAAAGAGAAATAAATTTCAGAAGAGAAACATACGTATATTTCGGCCAGATATTTTGAGTTTCTTTTCTCTCCGTAAGAAATTGCTCTATCCCGTAAACTCTTCCCGTAAACTTATCCCGTATAAGAAGGGGGCTGATATTATATATATTAAAAATATATATATATATATATATATATATATATTTTTCTTTATATATATATATATATATAAATATATATATATTTTATATATATATATATATATATATATATACATATATGTGTGTGTGTGTGTATATATGAATGTATTTATATATCATTAGTTGCTAATAAATAAATAAAAATAGAGAAAAAGAAAAAGGAAAAGAAAAAGAAAAGGAAAACCAATTGAGCTTAATCCCAGCCCAGCCTAAACCCCTTTCCCAGCCTGTATGGGCCGAACCCCGCCCAGCCACCACTGTGGCCCAGGCCAATGGAATATGGCTCAGCCCGAGCAAAATATTTCCTCAGCACAGCCCGAGCTTCTCTTCAATTGTATACATATACGTAACCAACCGAGAGCCTTCCTCGACATAAACCATAAAACTAACCCGTGCAAACACCCACGCCGACTCCCACGATGCTGGCGCACCCCCAGCCACCTCCGCGCGCCGCCCTGGACCACAGTCGGCCGACAGACGCGCGGCCGAGTGCCTGAACACACACGCGCAGGGGCGAGCAACAACAGCCCGACCCCCTACTTTGTAGTTAAATTACTCTCCACTCGTTCGACCATTTCTCGTCCCATTTTCACGTATACGACCACAACATGACCACCTTGAAATACCCATAAACAGGTTAGCCATAGTTGTATAAGCCGTCCTAAAAAATCGACATGAAGTCGATGAAAATCCTGCCCCGAGACAGGACATGAATCAGTCCAATCATCCATATTGGAAGCCAGTTTTCGAACTACATATTAAGGTTTTTAAAAAACTAATTGAAGACACTAACATATAGGGCTTCCTAAACTATTTTGTATTTTCAAATTTTATTAATTATATGAAAGGAAATCAGTTTTCAAAGTTCGAGAAAAATAGGTTTAAAAACAGTTTTCAAAACTAGAAAAACCTTCGATACGACGTGCGTTCCGCCATTTCGGACGACGTGGTCACGAACCGAAAGCATCAAAAGCTGCGTAACGGCTTCGTAGACGTGTGGGCGTTGACGGAATTTAAATTGGTCGCGTGTGCGCGACGAATTTGATGCGTATCCGTCAAAATTTACCGTATCGGCCTCTGTGCAAATTTTCTAATTACTTTGTGCACGCTCGTCAGATCGAGACAAAACTTACGCCAACAGGACCGTATCATTTTTCTCATCCTGTATGCCAAGTTTGGTCCGATTCTGAGACAGTCGATTAGACCGCCGTTTTGTGGGCCCTACGGTCCCACTCAACGGGCGATTTTGTGTACGGCCTGCCGAAATCCAACTTTGGACGTACGGTTGGGTTCGTATCGAAAAACTGGACCCGTAGACATATAGTTTGACAACTTTAGAGACCATTGACTCTAGCACGCTTTTCGGTACAAAATGGGTCCAACGACGGACATCGTTTTTGCCTAAAATTACCGTTTTGCCCCTGTGTCCAGAATTGGACTTAAGGACAGACAATCCTAGCTAAGTTGACCATTCTGAGAATGTTGGCGATGTTTGTTTCAGCTTTCGGAGACAGTTGTGATTACTTGAACTGTACGGCTCACTAGTTGACTATATTTTTGTGGGATCTGCGTGCAACCTCCAGGCAAGTATATCTTGCCGAACATATACAGCATTTACATGGTTTCTCTTCCTTTATTGATTTCTTTTTATATTATCACATGATTCCATATTGTGATTGATTCGTCCTTGATTGCCTTACTTGTCCTAGATTACGTGCACGTATAGGGTATTTGACATTGCTAGATTATTGGTCTTATCATGTTACCTTGCTTTGCGATTGAGTTGTCAGTTTCTGTATCTGTTCTTGACTTGACTAATCTTGACTGGGAGTATCTTGCATTGTACTATAGTTGAGACATACTATAGATTGGGAGTATCTTACATTGTACTACGACCTATAGCCGATTCTTCTACCTTGATATCACCTGATTGACTTGACTTGAGACATGCCATAGATTGGGAGTATCTTACATTGTACTATGACCTATAGCATATATTGTTTGATTGATTGAGTTAACTTGCGACACTATAAATTGGGAGTATCTTGTATTGTACTACGATTAATAGGAGTCTAGTTGACTTTGTATCCTTTAGGAGAGGAGATCTATACTAAAATTAGCTAATCTTGACTGGGATTATCTTGTATTGTATTACAGTCAAAATCTACTATAGATTGGGAGTATCTTGTATTGTACTACAAGCTATAGAGGTTAATCGATTGATTGGTAGCCAAGTCTAGTATTATATTTCCACACGACTCGTCGTCCTTAGATGTTCTTCTTACAGTGTTCTTATCCTCCACACCTGTTATTTACTGTCATATTAATAGGCATGTTTTATGTATTTTACTAGTCCTCTGAGGACCTGATGATCTCTTCAGGTTTAGCGACTACATGGAGTTAGTTAGTAGAGCAGGATGGTAGAGGATTGCGATGCGTTATACAGGTATTTGCTTGTGTTATTTCTTTATTATCTTCTCGTGCTTTATATTTCATATCATGATATACTCTACTTATTTATAGACTTACATCATTCTTCGAGTCTAATCGAACAATATGTCAATGGACTGCAGACCATGACCCATACTTGTTCATTCTTGTTTATTTGATTCTTGTGGATTGAGATACAGTTTAGATTAGACATGTTACCTATGACCTAGACAGCTTATACGTACACGAGTCGGGCTGGAGTCCGCTCGATACGTAGCTGGCTTGCTCACGAGCACGCGTCCAAAAAGCGGGTACGGGTCGTGATAGTGTGTCAGTCAGTATCACCTCGGATCGAGATTCTAGATTTATATCGCACTTTTGGCACAACTTGCAAGAGAGTTTGGGGACTCGTCTCCAGTTTAGCTCAGCTTTTCACCCGTAGACAGATGGCCAGTCGGAACGCACGATCCAGACTCTTGAAGATATCTTGAGATCTTGCACACTCGACTTCGGTGGTTCGTTGGAAGATCACTTGCACCTGGTGGAATTCTCGTACAACAATAATTTCCAGGCCAGTCTCCAGATGGCACCGTTTGAGGCGCTGTATGGCAGGAAGTGCCGATCCCCGCTAGCCTGGGATGATGTTGGAGAGAGACAGATGCTCGGTCCGGAAATGATTGCCCCGACAGTTGAAGTAGTCAGAAGAGTCCGAGATCATCTTCGAGTTGCCCAAGATCGCCAGCGTCATTGGGCCGATTCTCTTCGACGCCCTCTTGAGTTTTCTATCGGCGACCATGTATTTCTGAGGATTTTGCCTAACTGTGGTGTCATTCGTTTCGGCGTACGGAAAAAGCTTAGTCCTTGGTATATAGGGCCGTTCGATATTCTGGAGCGAGTAGGAGATGTGTCCTATCGTCTCGCTCTTCCGTCGTTGCTACGTGAGGTGCATGACGTATTCCATGTATCTCAACTACGACGGTACATCCCGGACCCGGGCCACATTCTGGATCATTCGGAATTGGTTGTTGGTACCAACCTTTCGTATGAGGAGAGGCCCGTGTCTATATTGGACCAGAGGGAGAAGATACTCAAGAACAAGACTATTAATTTAGTCCGAGTTGCTTGGGGTCATCACTCTTTGGGTTAGTCAACATGGGAGCGTGAGGATGATATCCGATCGCGATATCCCGACCTATTTGACTCGTAAGGTATAATGTCTTCCTTATGCCTTATGCTCTAAAATTCATTGCTTGAATGAATGACTGCATGATAGATTGCTTGTTATAGCTTGTCCTCGTCTTTCTAGCCTCTTAATTAAATTCTAAGGACGGAATTCTTTTAAGGTGGATAGAGTTGTAATGCCCATAGTTCGTATTACGTATTTTGGAATACGTGTACGTATTTATCTTGTATTGCATGATTCCTTGCTTGGCTTATCTTGGCATTTTATGGCTTGGTTTATTTTGGGTTGGTTCGGCTAGGCTGGGGTTGCCTTGGTTCATCATGAATCAATGGGGTAACCCCTAACTACCCCCACTCCTTTCCATTTATAGCCGTCTACTCTCTCTCTTCATTAATTCTTCTTTTACTTCTTCTTCTCCACCATTTACTTCTTCACCTACCAGGAAGGTAGAGAGAGAGAGCTTAGGCAAGTACAGCTTGCTTCATGGATGAACCCAAATTTTATTGTTCCATTCTCTTCTTCACAGCCTTCTAACCCACTTTAGTATTTGGCATTTCTAATTTCCATGGCTCAATTTGTGTAGATCTAAGTTTATAGTATTTTCAAATTTCTTGGGTTTTGATCTACTTAATATTGTTATTTTCAAGTTTTGATGGTTTCATGTTGTAGAAAATTTCGTTCTGCCCTATTTTGACCTATGGAAGTCTGAATTTCGACTTCGGATGAAGGATTTATGAAGCTTTGGAGCCATGGACTCCATGGTTCTTCTTCTCGGACAAGCAGAGAAGAAGAACAGTTTTTGAGCCGCATGATAGTCCTCAGCCGCATGGAAGTGCTTGACCACATGAACTTTCATACGGCAAGTCTTTTTCTGTCGCATGAGACTCTGTACTTCCAGTCGTATAAGCTCACTTGAACCCAGCCGCATGAGACTCCTATTCTTCCAGCCGCATAAGGGCTCGGCAGGACCAGCCGCATGGCACTGTTCAATCGAGCCGCATAAGCTTGTATACTCGTTGTCGCATAAGACTTGCAATCTCTGCAGCCGCATAGGCTCATCATTCACGTAGCCGTATAACCCGCATCCTTTTGAGCCGCATGGCACAGTGTCTTCTAGCCGCATGAAGTCAACTCCTTTCAGCCGTATAAAGCCCTGCCCCATTCAGCCGCATGTGACTTGTTCGCTTGGCCGCATAAGACCTACCCCTTGTTCTGCCGCATGAGCTTGCCTGCACCCAGCCGCATAAGCCCCTTCCTTTCGCTGACGCATGTGCCTCTTCCTTTTGAGCTGCATGGCACATTACTTTCCTGAGCCGCATAAGCGCACATGCCCACAGCCGCATGAATCCAATTAGCCGCATGGTTCCTTCCTCAGTCTTTCTCTCTTTTATTATTATATTACTATTATCATTATTATCATTATTAATTTGAAATGTCACATTTATGCTTATATCATGTAAATTATGATACGATTCCAGGAACACGAAAGGGGCCTGTCGTGGCGCACACTTGACAAGTAAACTGACATAATATATTTCGACATGCTGTTACGACAGGTAGCTGGACATGACAAGTATGAATGACCTGGACACCGTGGGTGATTTCGTTTGTACAAATAAACCAGTACTGTCTTGCATCATATCTAAGATAGGGATCCCTTAGTACCACGGTCAGGGATACCTACAATAATTGACTAAGGTTAATAAATTAGAATAATTCAGTAGACATGAAGAGATTCTCAGCTACAGGCAATCCCATTATCTGGCGCATTAAGTGGACTTGTAGCCTACCGACGAGTAGGGCACATTTCCATCACACAGTCATGTGTTGCATTCTTCATAAACGGACATTCGACCTAGATAACCGGATAGTTTGCAGGGCTTGTGGCTGTTGGGATAATCTCATTGCATCTTGCTAGTAACTAGGCCTGTGATAACCCTAGTTAGTTAAAGTATCAAGCCGTACTCTTGCTTGGCCGTGATTGATTGGATGGAGTTTATTCCAGCTTAGTCTTATCCTGATCCTGTGCAAGACTGTGACAAGACATGATTATTGATGCTTGCCTTAATAATAACAATCAGGGGTCCAGTTCTGTTCAGGCGAAGGGTTACAATCCCGGTCCTTGTTTGGTTTAAGGGTTGTAACCTGGCTCCCGGAGCAGTTCTGTGTTCTCTCTTTGTTTATTGTCTTATTGCAACCCCATGCCATGTTTGTCATGTTTTACCTTACTTCAATACCATGATTATTTATACTGGTCTTAACAATAAAGATCAGGGCCGGGGTCCAGTTCTGTTCAGGTGAAGGGTTACAACCCGGTCCTTGTTTGATTTAAGGGTTGTAACCTGGCTCCCGGAGCAGTTCTGTATCATCTTTTCGTTTGTTGTCTTGTTGTACCAATAGTATACAAGACAGGGTTCTATTCAGGTGAAGGGTTACAACCCTGGTCCTTGTTTGGTTTAAGGGTTGTGACCTAGCTACTTGAATGGTTTTTTTGTACTCAGTTTACTGTTGTTATCTCTATTATTAGCAGTTCTTTAACTATTATCTTAATATTCAATTATGATATGCTGATTTTAGTTCCTAAGTGATGTCTCCTTTGTGGCACTTGCTCTTTCTGGGATCTGACCCAGCTGGTTTTGTGTGGCCAGATATCGGAGCAGCTCCAGAGGATCTACCTGTCTTCCAGCCAGATGGTGACCACCAGGCGTAATCCTGGCAACGAGTGGGTTTCTTTGTCCTCCCACTTATTTGTAAAATTATCCTTTTGAGGCGTTTAGCTGACGAGCACGTGTTAGCTCGGTTGCTCCTTTGTTTACTGTCTGCCTACGGGCTGTAACATGATTGACAAATCCTAGGGTTGATCATGTATGACCAGAACTCTTGCTAGTCTTGACATTTTGTACGACTAGCTTCATGATCATCGGAATATGTAATATATGGGATGCCTTACTATTGTATATTTGGTGCTCTGACATCTTGTAACTGTTATTACTTGCTTGAGATTGAGACAATAGGCTTGTTTATGACCATAGGAGACTGATGGCTTATAGTTAAACCCTCATGTATCTAGACAGCCATGACCGTATAGCGAGGTTGGTTCCACTTCAATATACGTAGCTGGCTATGTACGCCCCCGCTCTCCAGTATTCTGGTTCTGGGGCGTGACAGTATGCAAGAGTTGAAGCCTTGTGTGTATGTTGCTAATGGTGTATACGTGCTGCTAGCTTCAGTTACATCCTTTTCGAGTGTTCATCTGTATGTTTGGGTCTTAGCTTTAGAAGTACTAGATTTTGAAGTTGTGCTTGGTTGTGTAGGCTTGGCTTTATACATATTTTGATGTCAGTTGTAGTTATTTTGGATATGCTGGGAATTGAGAAGGAGAAGCGGCTGCTGAGTTCAGATTCATTTTAAGTGGGGGGCTAGGCTCAGTAGTATCAACTTGTTAGGTTCATTATTTTAACTGTACTGGATTGGGTGTGTAGAGATAGCTTATGGTTGGAAGCTGTATGCGGGATATCAGCCCAAATGTTACTGAATATTGGATGAATGTTCTATTGAAAATTTGGTTAGTGATATGTTGACTTATATATTTCTACAAATTTTCTAGGCTTTAATTCCTTATTCTGTGTTTGGACTGAGTATACTGAAGAGTTTCAGTTTATAATCTGTGAATGAATGTATAGGCTCGAGTTAGGTTCGGTAGTGGGCTTGACAATGTGGATTGTTAGTTTATAAAATTGGTGATGTATAGTTATGCCTAGTCTATTGGGCTAATTATGAAGATAATTTGCTAGTTAGCAGTATGTTGCTAAATTACTAAGTATTTATATCCCAGTTATTATTTTGCTAAACCCTTTCCTTGCTACTTTTATCTATTCAAATTGGTATATATATAGGTTAATTCTTAAGCTAGTTTGTGTATACATATTTTAGTTTTCCTAGTAAACCTTAGTATAGCACTATTCATTTCTAAACAAATATTTTACTTGAGAATACTTCCTATATTATTTTGATATGGTATTTCAATGTCAATCTTGTAAGAAAAGTTCTATTTATATATCTAGTTAGAGAGGAGTGTAGATTAGTGGTATATCTAGTTATTCATAGTTGGTTAAATGTACGGCCAGTACATTAATATAATTATACTATAGATAGTTGTTGTTAGAGAATAGATTGCTAATTGATATATGTGTAGAACTTAATCAACTTATATCATTAAACAGGAGGACATCCAGCTTTACTATCTAACCTCGATCACCCGGAGCAAGGCAAGTATACTCCTCGGATTTGTCCATTACTTCATGTCTTGTATATTCATTATTGTATCTTCTGGTTGACACGATATTTCACGAGATTGTCTTGTATATGGTTCCTTGAGTTTACTTGTGTCTGGGAAGGAAAATGCTACAGATGTGTGATCAAACCCGAGTTACTATTCATGTGAATAGCTTAGGCCCCACATCGTGCACGCTGGACCGAAGCCGTACCATTTCATGTTCCCTGAATCTACCCAAGCCGATCACACACTCTGGATGTATTTTGATATATTGCACACGTCAGGTTCATTGTGTATTTCATGTTCAGGTTTCATTTCATGTTCCCTGTATTTACTTTTCAGTATTCATGTTCAGGTTTCATGTCATGTTCTCATTTCTCGTACTTTATATTTTTCCTGTATTCATTTTCATACCATGATGTTCATGTTCATTTCCTTGGATATAGTTAGCTCCGCTCCTGACTGGATATGTTGCAGGTGTATTTGCAAGGTATCATTTTACCTTCTGGGCCAGAGCCCGGGATCTTAGCTGAGTAGGATGGAGACATGACTTAGCTAGAGGCTTCAGGTTTAGACTACTTAATTTTACTCCTAGATATTGTCTTTAGAGTTCATAGCATATTTTATTCCTGTTGACTCTGGTACCTTTATGATATATGGATTTATAGATTATGGTGATCTTTTGGGAATATTTTTAGATGCTGTGATTGTGCACATTTATGTTTATCTGGTTAAATTTCCCTAGCTTTGTACAACTTACTTCGTCGTGTCTATCGACGATGTCTGGGCGTGTCCGGCTCGTGTCTGATTATTCAGGAGCAGGTCGTGACATAAGTGGAATTGCATAAGAAGCACGTTTTCCATTTTCAATATTAGCAGTTTGATAGCAAGTGTTTCGTGAAGAATCATGCCATGATTTCTTTGATTCTACACTATGATGACAAGCATTCCTTTAACTTCATATTGATTTCGAAATAGAGGGACGAGGCGAAGGAGGTCAGCCACTCGTATGTTTGATACAGTTAGTCGATGCATCGAAATCCCTAAAGTTTAGAGCAGACTCCTTAGGATGATGCTAAGAGAGGAGCCCGGGTCGATGTGGATGCGATCGACTTTAATGGCACCGACATACCCTGTATAGTACAGAGGCCTATTATGCCGATTGATCTTCAACAACATGTCTTGTTGGATGAAGGTGATACTGGAGATCACTTCGACCATGCTGTGATAATGTGGGCAGGCCGCAGGGTCTTCCTTTGGTGGTCGCACCTGAGTGAAGAAGGGCTCGGTGTTCTGTAAGGCTTCACTGAGTGCATCCTGGCTCTCTTTGGAGAGATAGAGGATCTCGAAAAGTGACAATCTAGCCGGGGTATTGGCTAGCTGCGCCAGTATGTCGATATTGTAGGGTTTGATAGGCCCTACTGCCGAGTCTTTTCTAAGAGGCTTGTCAAAGCAAAACTCCTTTTGCTTCTGCCTATCTGTAGCAGGAGTCCGAGATGGGCCTGCCTCGGATACATCAGGAACATGGGCTATAGTTGGTGGAGGCGCTGCCTCCTCTGGAGCCTGGTTCTCTTCTTGCCGCTGCGTCGAGCGAGTGGTCACCAAGGTGTCATCGGTCGAAGCCGATACCATGCGGCATGTCCTGACCTTTTTCTCTTTGACAGAAGGGGTTGTAGGTACCATCATGTCAGAAGTTAGGTCAGGGTGGACCCATATAACCTTGCCTTGCTGTATGGAGAACAGGATGAGCCCTTGAGCATTGTCCCACACTGGTAGAAGATTGACTACTTTCATTGTCGCCCTTGGGATGGGGACGACCCCGTCCTTGACTCCATGGTTGGGAAACTTCTAAACTGGAGAGTAAGCATGTTGGTCGTGACAGTCTTTTCTTCATAGTCAAGTGATATGACTTTAGCGTCGATGATGCATTAAATCTGTCCTTTCAACATGTAGCAATCTTGTGTTGAGTGGTGGACATATTGATGATAATGGCAGTATTTAGGGTTGTCCTCCTTCTCCACTTCGTCGGGGTGCTTTGGTGTTGGGAGAGACATCTTGCCACTCTTCGTCAGCATATTGAAGAGTTCCATCATATCCTCGTCGTTGAAGGCGTAAGTCGCCCTTGGCTTATGCGCTTCTGCAGACTTAGGGTTCATGGTTATCGAACCTTTGGAGATGTTGACGGTCATGGCCTACTTGCTTTTTCCTTCCTTGGGGTTGTTTCTAGACGAACGTCTCCCCTTGTCTTCGAGAGAAGAAAAGTTCAGTCCCAGAAGCTGCATATCCTGGGCTTTCTTCTGTAATGAAAGGCGTCCACTCTGTGCAAGGAGCACTGTGCAACAATTTTATCGTAGGCAGCATGTTCTTGTGACATGAGTCCATAAGCATGGGCTCGGGCATACCAAGCGGTAGCCTTAAGGCTGTCTGATGGAAGCGCTCAATGTATGCACGGACAGGCTCCTTCTCTCTCTGGACGACCTCCATGAGAGTTGACATTGTCATGTCCATCCCCCTGTTTGCCATTGATTGTAAAAGAACAGAACAATTATCGGAGGACTGAACTTAGACTCACAATACAAACTCGCTCGCACAAAGAAAGCCTAGGGACGAAAACCTAGGTACAGCAGACTAAGTGCGATTGTTTATTTTTGATTCTGGGGGGTGACGATAGAGGCTCGGGAAAGCGACGGCCGCTCTGCCTTACTCCTTGGACGATCAGTATGCAGTCTTGACTCGGGGAAGATTTGCTCGGCGTTGACGAAGAAAGGCTCTTCTTGCTCCTCTCTGGTTGCTCTCTGGGCTTCTCTCTCTCTCTGATTGTCACAAAAAAAGGGGAACTCTCTCTCTGTGGGTATCTCTCTCTTCTTATTTTTTTTATTATTGCCGCCCTCTTTTTTTTTTATGGGAATGCTGCTGGCTATTTATAAGGGTGGGATGTGATTATTAGGGTTTGCTATCTGTTTGGAATGTCGGCGCTCCTTCATTCTATCTGGACCCTTGATCTTGATCATAACGAATCTCGGCCACTAATGCGGATAGCACCAAATCTTATGAGCAGTTAATGCTGATTGCTTTAAATCTTCGTGATTGGTTATGCTAATATCTGATTGCTCGCCACGTGTCTTGCTGATGATGTCAAATATTCTCGTTGGGATTCGGTCAAATCTTCAATGCCACGTCTTTTGATTGAAGATCCTGCCAGGGCCGCATAGAGTGGCCAATACTTGAACCACAGGGAGATACCCTTCATGAGCCGCATGAGTCAACATCTCGTCGAGCCGTAGGGGACGAACTTTCCGTGAGCCTCATATGCGTGGTCTTTGCGAACCGCAGGAGACGACCTCTCCATGAGCCGTATAGTTTCTGTGGGCCGCATGTGGTATTGAGCCGCATAGGCCGGGCTATGAGTGGACCGCATATGGCAGATTTCTGTTAATCATATTAGAATGACGCCTCACGGAGCCGCATGAAGCTGTTCTTTAACTGAGCCGCATGAGACTTCTGCCACGTGGCAACATAGGATTTCTGACAGATCGGGTCAGAGATCTTCTTCTTTTTCCGAAGAATCTGTCATTATGGCAGAGCCATTATGACACTTTATGTCAGTGACGTCGCAGCCGTCGAGTCGTGTCAGAGCATTAAATGAGGCCATTACTCCAATGGCCAACTGTAGGGGGGGTCACACGTGGCATCGATTTGAGCCGCATGTCCCCGAGCCGCATGAGTCTGGTGGTCTCCTTTTTGGCCGCATAAAGCAACTCCAGTATGAACCGCATAGGCTTGCTGTCCAGAGCCGCATGGGTCATTATGCCTTTATTTCTAATATTTTCCATGCTTCTACAGGACCCCCTTCAAAGTTTTTAATTTGTAAAATTGGAACACTTTGAATAAGAAGCATGGCCCCGTTCATGCCGCATAAGTGTCTCAGCCGCATAGAGTTAGCTGTCCGCATAGACTCTTTTCCATATGTCCTGATTAAATGCTCTTGATTTGTTTTGATTTCATGCCGTCTCTTGGGGGAGGATCCTAAGGGTTTTTTCCTTCTGATTGTCCAGTTTGCCTCGATAGCCGAAGGGTCGATCATGTCGTTCGAGGCGTCGTTCAGTAATCCTTCTTTTTCTATAAATAGGCGGGTTTTAGATTTTTCTTGACTGAAAACTCCTGTCTTGTTTTCTTCTTCAACTGACAAACAGTAATGGCGCCTAGGGTTTCCAAGATTGTGAAGAAGGCCGCGACGAGGAGAAAGAAATCGGCTTCGTCGTCGACCGTCGCACCCCCCATCTGCCTTGATGTGCACGTCGCCATCGAAGGTAATAACCTATGTAGAAGATTGGGTATTTTGAAACCCTAACAGGGTCTGCTCTACTGTCTCCTCCGTGCACGCAACCACGTGACCCACATACACGTTCCCTGATTGAGCCGCATGGGGTATACCCCATGTCTGAGCCACAGACGAGTTACGTGATTCGCATGCACGTCCATGAAACCCTAATAGGGTCCGATCTACTGCTTACTTTGTACACGCAACCACATGACCAGCATACACGTCCTTTGATCGAGCCGCATGGGGTATACCCCATGTCTGAGCCGCATACGAATTACATGGTCTGCCTACACGTCTCATGCATGGGAGCCGCCTGTGAGTTGTCTTTAAACGTGCCGCATGACTATTTTCTGAATATCTTTTTATTTTGTCTTTCCGTCTTTGATTCTTTCAGTATCTTCGCTGAGCGCTGAGGTTGCAGTCACAGAGGAACCGCCACCCCCTGTCATCGACCAGGGGTCTCCCTCTGTTAAGGAAGAAACGAAGAAGGAAGACTCGTCGTCTGCACAGGATAGTCTCTCTCCGAGCGTCGAAACAACTGGGGGTGATAGCTCGGGGAATTCTGATACTCCTATTCCAGATGAGGATCTCCTTCAACTGCATCCTTCCTATGTAAGGTGGTTGAGGGAGTGGTATGGGCGTTTCTGTAACTAGGTTTTAGGAATCTCTTGCGGATATCTATTCTCTGTCTGCATGTTTCTATCTGTTTAGCTGTGGTTTGTGTCTTTCCTTTCCATCTGAAGAAGTGGTGAAGAATTTCCTTTAGTTTTGCTTGTTAATTGCGTGAATGTAGCTGAACTTTTTAATGAAAGAAATGTATTTGCTTCCCTCCTTTCTTGTCATGATTTACTTTCAATAGGATATTCTGTGTGAACTTTGTATCCCTGGTGTACCCCACGATAATTTGGATTATGACTGGCATGCTTATCCTGAAAGAATGGGGTTATGTCAAGTCTGGGGACTTTATTTCCCAACGGGATCTTTTGCTCATTTGGGCGACGTCGTTGCCTCCAGAGCCGGTGTATCGAACTAGTCAGTGGTTTGAGCGGTCGACTGCCTCGCTGAAAGACCATTTCTTGACGTTTTGTGGCCTCCGGATCATAGTTGTTCCTCTGTCTTATCCTGCTTATTTTCTCTTTATTTCTATCTTGTAGCAGTGATATAATCCCGGAGGATGTGAAACTTCGAAAATGGATATATTTCATCTTCATCTTGTACTTGCGGTGTTTATGGAATTTGGACTTGCTGGAGGATTTATTTGTGGACCTGTTATCCTAGGCGTACCTTGGTTTTAGGTACGGATAACAGTTTAGATAGGATGTCCGGGACAGTCACAACAAAGTAGTCATGGATGTTTTTGGTACTGGGGGAAGGAATGCCGTAGAGCAGCTGGGCTCCCGGGGTGCGGTAAGATGGTGGATTTATGCTAAGAAGCTTAGCGAATGAATATTTGTGGACCTATTACCCTTGGCGTACCCTAGTTCAGGATGCGGATAATAGGATGAGAGGGAACCGAACACATTTGCTCAGAGGTTATGATGACATGGCAAACATGAAGGTTTTATCCTGAAACCTTCCTGCTCAGCGGTAATGAGAACATGGCAGGAGAGACTTTTCGGAAGCTATTTGTGGTCAACAGAGGACATTTGTGGTCAACAGAGGACATTTGTGGTCAACAGAGGACATTTGTGGTCAACAGAGGACATTTATGGTCAACAGAGGACATTTGTGGTCAACAGAGGACATTTGTGGACCTATTATCCTTGTCGTACTCTGGTTGTGAGTACAGATAATAGATTGAGAGGGAACCAACATACTTGCTCAGAGGTAATGTGGACATGGCAAATATGGTGATTTCTTCGACGGAGCCTTCCCACTCAGAGGTAATGAGGACATGGCAGGAGTGGGCTCAATGAAGAAGGGGTGCATAGAGCTACTCAGAGGTAGGAGGACATGGAAGTTCTATGCGAGGGGGCGGTTTGTTTTTTGGTGGTAGTGAAAACGACTCAGAGGTAATGAGGACATGGTCGTTTCGGAGATTGGCGGATCGATTACCCTTTTTTGTGCACTGGGAGTACGGGTAGTGGATCATGAGGGAGGATCTCTTTCAGGAAGAAAGTTCAGAGGCGTAATTATACGTGACTTACTATCTGATAGAGTGACCGGGATGTAAGTTCAGAGGTACCAGCAGGTACATAACTTGGTGATTTAGAATATTGAGGAAGTGAGGGTTTAGCGACGCCAGCAGGTGTATGGCTCGGTAATCTAAAATATTGTCGATGTGGGTTCAGTGGTATCAATGGATACATGACTCGATAATTTGGAAAATGTTGTCTAAACATAGTATTTCTTCAGAAACTTGCCGTTGACGGGCAACATAAGTAAGTCCCCATTCTGTTTGGCGAGACGGTAGGCGCCGTTGGAAAACACGGCCTCAATGATAAATGGGCCTTCCCATTTTGGCTGGAATTTGCCTGCGGTCTTGTGAGTCATGACCATTGGCCTCCGGACTGCCAGAACGAGATCGCCTACTTGGAATGTTCTGATTTTGACCTTCTTGTTGAAGGCCCCTGAGACACGTGCTTGGTATAGCTCGATCCTTTGCTGAGCTAAGAGGCGTTTTTCATCTAGGGCCTCCAACTCTTGTAGTCGGCGTCGGTAGTTATCATCTGTTGTCAATTAATAAGTGAGGGCGACGCGGAGTGAGGGAATCTGAATTTCCAGTGGGAGGACTGCCTCGCTCCCATATACTAGAGAGAATGGTGTATTCCCAGTAGCTGTTCGAATCGTGGTGCGATAGGCCCATAAACATTCGCCGAGCTTCTCGTTCCAGTCGCGTTTGTTGGAAGATACAAACTTCTTGAGGAGTTTGATGATTGTTTTGTTGAATGCTTCTGCTAACCCATTCGATGCCGGGTTGTATGGTGTTGAAGCAACATTCTGAATGCGGTGCTTATCGCAGAATCGGTAGAATGCGTGGCTTATAAACTGCGGACCATTGTCATGGATGATCCTTCGTGGCAATCCAAAGCGATATATGACGTGATGCTTGAGAAAGCTAATCACGTTTGAAGTTTTGACTTCTGCGAGTGGGATAGCTTCCACCCATTTGGAGAAATAATCAGTGATCGCAAGTATGAAGCGATGTCCTCGAGAGGAAGGTGGGGTGATTGGACCAATGATATCCATTCCCCATGCTTCAAATGGCCAAGACGCCACCGTTGGATGTAGAAACTCGGATGGTTGGTGAATAAAGTCTGCGTGGACTTGGCAGGCCTTGCATTTTCTGGCGTAGTCTATTGCGTCTGCCACCATCGTGGGCCAGTAGTAGCCCATCCGGCGAAGGCGGTCTTGCAGTTTAGGGCCAGGCTGATGGGCCCCACAGACACCGTCGTGAGCTTCTCGTACAGCTTCTTTGGCTTCTGCGTTTGATAAGCACCGGAGCAATAACCCGTCGTAGGATCGTCGATATAGCATCTTTGTCTCTGTGTCGTAGAAGAATCTGAGGGAACGTCGTCTGATGGAGGTGGCTTCCCTTGGATTCTCGGGGAGGATGTCGTATACGACGAAGTCAATGAACGGCTGCCTCCAGTCTGGTGTTTCGTCGATTGACTGGGCAGAATAGCTTGCCATGAATTGGATATTGTTCTTGGGACAGACCAGTTCGTGGCCTATCACGTCAACCGAGTGATGGGCTTGGTTCGGCACTGCTAAGGAAGCGACAAGGCCTGCTAGGGCATCGGCTTCGATATTTTGAAGTCTGGGGACGTGTTCGATGAAGAATCCCTCGAATGAGGAGCTGATGTTGATTGCTATTTGGTGGTAGGGGATCATGTCTTCATGGCGGACCTCGTACGACCCCCGAATCTGGTTGACGATTAATTGTGAATCGCCGTATGCTTCAAGATATTCTATCCCCAGCTCCTTCGCGAGTTGGAGGCCAATGACCAAAGCGTTGTACTCGACCACATTGTTGGAACAGGGCTCCGTGAGAGAGTAGGCACGATTGATCACTAGCCCGGTAGGAGAGATCAATACCACTCCGACCCCGACGACGATATTTCCCTTGGGTCCAGTTCTTGAAGCGCCATCGAAGAACATCCTCCATATGTTATCGTGGGTGGTTGTATTCGAATCGGCGACCTCATCTGGGATTTCCTCGTATATTTTGGATAGCCCCGATCCTGGATGGGCTGCCAAAAAGTCTGCCAGGGCTTGGCCTTTGACAGCCTTCTGTGGGACGAAGATCATATGATATGGGGATAGTAGTATCGCCCATGTAGCGAGGCGAGAGCTAAGCGCCCCTGGTTTAGTCATGAGGACCCTGAGGGGATTTACCCGTGAGATCACATGTATGGTTTGTCCTGTAACATAATGCCGCATCTTTTGAATGGCGAATACCAAGGCGAGGCATTCTTTCTCCACGGCAGTGTATCGATGTTCGGGCCCGACCATCATTCGGCTGAGATAGTATATAGCTTGCTCGTGGCCTGCGTCGTTGTTTTGTGCCAGCAGGGCACCGAGGGAGTGTTCCATTGCTCGTACATAGAGTAGGAATGGTTTTCCAGGGACCGGGGCCACCAGGACTGGGGGATTTGACAAATATTCTTTGATGTCGTCGAAAGCACGCTGGCATTCCTCGTCCCATACGAATGAGACTCCCTTCTTCATGAGGTGTGTGAAGGGTCGGCATCGCCCGGAGAGATTGGAAATGAACCTTCTGATATAAGCTAGTCTCCCTTGGAGGCCTCTAAGTTCGCGGAGATTTTTTGGGGGACCCATCTCCATTATTGCCTTGGTTTTCTCAGGGTCTACATGGATACCCCGTGCAGTGATGATGAAACCTAAGAACTTCCCGCTGGATACGCCCAAGAATGACTTTGTAGGGTTCATCTTCAGATTGTGGGCTCGCATCAGGTCGAATACCGTTCTCAGATCTTGAAGATGATCTTCCTTACGGCGACTCTTGACAGCGATGTCGTCGACGTAGCATTCCACTGTCTTACGCAAATGTTCTCTGAAAATGATACTCATAGCCCGCTGATATGTGGCACCAGCGTTCTTTAGACCGAATGGCATGACTGTGTAGCAGTACGTGCCGATCGGTGTTCTAAATGATGTGTGCTTCTCGTCATCGGGGGACATCTTAATTTGATTATATCCCGAGAATCCATCCATGAATGACATACGTTCGAAGCCGCATGTGTGGTCAATCATGATGTCCGTGATTGGGAGGGGAAATTCGTCTTTCGGACATGCCTCATTCAGATTACGGAAGTCGATGCAGATTCGAATTTTTTCGTTCTTCTTAAGGACCGGGACTATATTGGCGACCCAATCAGGGTGCTGCTCCTCTCGGATGAAGCTGCTGGCTATCAGCTTGTTGACTTCGGCTTCGATTGCGTCCATGACTCCTGGGCGGAAACGTCGTTGCTGTTGCTTGACTGGCTTTGTATCCGGCCGTATGTTGAGTTTATGAAGAGCAATATCGGGATCTAATCCCGGCATATCTTCGTAACTCCAGGCAAATACGTCAATATATTCTCTGATGAGTTCCAGTAGTGATTCTCGTTCCTCGTCTGTTAGGCTTTTACTGACGAAGATTGGCTTTGGAGAGGATTCGGTGCCGAGGTCGACCTGCATAACTTCATCCTCTGTAGGAGGTTCTCTCAGCTTGAACCGCTTTTCCCATTATGCGTCTAGCTGTTGGGCCCATGGCTCAAGCTCGAGGATTTCAGAAATGTCCTCGTTTTCTTCGTAAGCGTCGGCGAATGCCATGTTGGCTGACAGGACCTGTCTGAATATGTCTCCGATGCTGGTATCCGAGTCGGAAGTTGGTGACCCGGTTGAATGTGACTGGCAGTCGCATTCTTCATCTGAATTCTCCGGGGTCGTCGTAGGAGTTACGTACCCTAGTCCGTATCGAGTTTTGCTATAGTAGTCCCGTGGCTTACCAGACGGTACTGGGGGCTTTAAAGGTAGTCGCCGTCCGGTACCGTAATTCAGACCTGGTGTAGTTTCTAGATCATATCCTTGCTTCTGCATGAGATATTTGGACTGGGGACTATAAAGGTATAGAGGCAATCTCCCGGCATCTGACTCAAGATTGACTTCTTTTACGGTGAAGGGGTACGGATTGTCTTTTCGGCCGAAGATAATCGGGTGGTCCCCTCCCTCGATTATTCGGTAAGTGTCTTCTGCTGGAGTAAGCTGGATTGTGGTATATACATTTACCACTTGTGTGTGTAGGTGAGTGCCTATACCGTGGTCCATAGCATACATTGCACATAGCTTATTCAGCTCGGCGTAGTTCAAAGATAGCCCTTTATTGACAAAATAAGGTATCTTCTCGAGAGGGATTATATCATCCGCGGAAGGGGTATCGGAGTGGGCAGCCACATACTTGGCTAATTCTGGTTCTTCTTCGGCCACCCCCTGTATAAGTGAAGATAGAGAGATCGACCTACTCAGCTTGATCTTCAGAGGCTCGACTGGCGGAGCAGGTCGTGGAGTTGTTGGCAGACTGGCAACCCCCAGTTTGGCATCTAACGCAGGGCGAGGAGTGGATGGTTCGCTAGAAGCGTCTGACTTCGCATCGGGGTGATGTCCCTTTCTAGGAAGACGTATCGTAAGCGGTCTATCGGAGGGTTTGAGCTTCTCCGTTTGGAGCTGACCGACTCTCGGTAGTCTGATGGTAAGTGGCCCTGGTGTGGGTTTTGGCGCTTGGCCAGACCTTGGTAGCCGGATTCTCATTTGTTCTTCTTGTGCCGACAGACTGATTGCGTCCTTACGTAGAGTAGCCGTAAGGGGTGCAGAACAGCCCGGTTTGCGAGCCTGGAGGTGGATCGTCAGAGGTTCTTCTGATCCTGTGGTTGTCTTGGTGTGAGCTTGCACCTCCTCTTCGACCAGGTGCTTCTTTGATTTTTCGTACAGACATGAATCTGAGTAATAAGATTCGACTCCTTTGAAGGGATCGATATCAGCAAACTCTGTCCTCACGAAGCCGTACTTATCGACATATTTGAAGCACTGGTGTAGCGTGGAAGGCACGATCATGTAATCGTGTATCCAAGGCTGCCCCAGAAGGATATTATAAGATGTGTCGGCATCTATGACGTAGCAGGTGACTTCTGATTGGAGATCGCCGATCTGACATTTCAAGCGTATCTTCCCTATTGGGTAGCTCCTGTCCGAATTGAAACCGCTAATGGCGGTACTTGTAGGTGTTAGGCGGTGCATCGGAATGCGAAGATGATGTAGCAGACCCTTCGGAATGATGCTTATGGAGGATCCAGGATCAATGTGCATTCGGTCCACCTTCACGTCGCCGATGTATCCAGTGTAGTACAATGGGCGATCGTGCAGGTTAGTTTTGATGAGCATATCCTGCGGAGAGAAGACGATATTGGGCATTGCCCCTGTACACGCACTATCTTGGAGCTCTGTAGGTTGGTTATCTCCTGTAAGGTTGACCTGAGCCAAATATGCGTCGACATTTTGGAGCGCCTCGCTTAAAGCTGTGCGGACATCCTTCGAGAGCCTCAGGAGTTCGTATAAAGACAATTTGGCCGGTGTATTGGCCAATTGAGCCAAGATGTCGAAGTTGTAGGGTCTTTCTAGCCCCTGAGGTGTCTCCTTTCGGAGGGATTTGTCGAAGCGAGTCTCCTTTGGCCTAGGCTTGTCGGTCGTCGAAGGCTGAGCCGGTCCCGGAGTATCAGCGTTTGTGGGTTGCTGATCATTAGTCGGATTCTCGGCCACTGGTTGGGCTTGTGCTCCAGATCGAGTAGTGACAGCTGAGACTTCCTCCTTCTCTGTCGAGGTGGTGAGGCATGATCTGACCTTTCCACTTTTCTTTTTAGAAGGTAAAGTGGGCTGAGTCACCTCGTGGATTAGGTCCGGATGAACCCACATGATTTCCCCTCATGATGTGGTGAGAGGTACTAAACCGGGAGTTTGATCACGGGTGGGCGGAAGATTAGCGATTTCTATCGTTGCCAGAGGGATGGGTATGACACCGTCTTGAGTCTCTGTTGGAGGGAAATTGCCGAATTGTGCGGACACCATATTGGCTGCTACGGTTACCTCCTCGAAGTCGATAG
Organism: Iris pallida; assembly: GCA_029216955.1. Lineage (NCBI taxonomy): Eukaryota > Viridiplantae > Streptophyta > Magnoliopsida > Asparagales > Iridaceae > Iris > Iris pallida. The sequence continues at coordinate 2,167,352 of JANAVB010010193.1, read as the reverse complement.
CCAGAGCGTTCGAATCGATGAGGTTCTGGATATACCGTTTCAGTTGGTAGCAGTCGTGTGTAGCATGGTGGACATAGCGGTGGTAATGGCAGAATTTTGGATTTTCCAAATCAGCCGGCCGAGGTTCCCGCCTTGGTGGAGGAAGCTGAATTCTGTCCCCTTGTATAAGCATGTCCAAGATAGGCTTGACGTGGCCGTCTTCGAAAGAATAAGTGATTTGAGGCCATTGTTTGTCTGTTGGCTGTGGCTCGGGTTTCTGGGCTGTATCGGTCACCATAGCCTGCTTGCCTCTGTTGTCCCGGTTGTTGGAGGGGCTACCTCTATTGTCGCTGCTGGCATTGGGACGCTTCCCCTTGTTCTCTCCCTCTGAGATATGCAACCCCAGCTGGCGAGCTTTCTTCAATCGTTCTTCGGCACTTGTAGCGCTGATGATAAAAGCCTTCTAGTCCTTGAATTGGCTTTCGCCCATCCAGAGACTAATTGTCGGGAGTAATCTCTTTTGGCAAATTTCAATCAAGGAAGAGTCCGGGTTGCCAGATGGCAACTTCATTGCGGTTTGACGAAACCGCTCAATGAAATTCCTCGTCAGCTCTTTCTCTCCTTGAACGACGTCCATGAGGGTAGACATCGTGACGTCCTGCCCTACCTCGTAGAACCTCTCCAAGAACAAGCGCTTGAAGCCAGCGAAGGAGTGAATGCAATTGTCTGGCAGGTTGCGGTACCAATCGAAGGCGACTCCTTCCAGTGCCCCAATGAATAACCGTGTGAGGATGGCGTCATCATGGGGCAGATGGTCGGTAGTGACCTCAAAATAAGTGATGTACCGGCTTGCTGAAGATTTGCCGTCATATGGGTTGATATTGAACGGTTTATATCTTGGGGGAAAGGAAACATCCCTCCATTCAGCAGGATATGGTTACCGTATTCTGAGGTCTTGAGAGTTTTCTCGGGCTTGGAACATTGCTCGGAGCTCCTGAACCTCTCTTCTTACTTCTCGAGCCTCATCTGTCGCGGTAGGAGCCGTTATCTCGGGAGCATTATTGCCCGGGTTTGGTGCCGCTAAATTTGAATCTATGTTGTTCGTAGGACCTACGCTTGTCTGACCAGGTATCACTCCCTGCAAAGTAGGAAGCGCTGCTTTGATCTCGTCCACAGACTTGACCAAGGCGTGCAGTATGGCCTCCAAAGTGTCGATACGTTGGCGATCGCCGGAACCGCCTTGGCTGTTGTCCGTCATGAATGCCGTCCTCACGTGAGGAGTGACAGAAGGAGTGGTGGCGGACATGCTCTCCGAGTCATACTCATGCATCGAGAAATCATCAAGATATGTGGGTATGTTTTCTTCAGGTTCGGACTCGGAAGGGGCAGTACCCCCAGCTTCTGAGCCTGCTTCGTTTAGGATGTCCTCGGGGACGTCGGTATCTGTTGTACCCGTTTGAGGATTTGCTTCCTCCAGTCCGTCTTCTTGGAATGTCGGGTTGTCGTGGATGTTCGGAGGAGAGCTACCCCCAGTTCCAACCACCCCCAGTGACGTGGGCGGTGAACTTCCTACTACAGCCGTTTTTGTCTTTAAACGGGTGTGTTGGAATACTCCAGCAGAGGATGATCCTTTAGACGACGGCTTCTTAGCTGCAATAGTTGACACCTTTGGACTGGAGATGCTGGTTTTCTTTCCTCTCCCCTCAACAGGGGCTTTCCGTACGGAATTGCAGGAGGCCACAGGGGGTGCCTCGTCTTCCGAGCTCGGATGTCGTAATCTTTGGAAGGCGGATGGCCGGTTTGCCGTGTTGCTGCAACAGCAGTTGACGATAATCTGGGCGCAGTGACGTCCCTGCGAGGACTCTCTGCACGCCGAAGCCCCTTCTCTTTCCTTGCGCTTGTGGAGGATTACCTCACGCAGGTCAGAGGGACCACTCTGTCCGTTCGCCGTCGGGGTTTGGACTTGAGCGGTTCTGTATAACTTCCCATCAGGGGCCCGTGTGATAATCAGTGGGATGCCCTGATAGTCAGAGGTTGGCGCAGCTATCTGGGCTTGATGAGCCCGTGCTGCCCTAGACTTCTTCTTTTTAGCACTTGTGGGTGCATAATAAGAAGAGTCCAAGTTGAACATCACAGAGTCTGGCTTATCATCCAGAGAGTCATCAGGGTTCGGGCCGTACGAGAGACGGTCGAAAACTGATCGAGAGAAGCATGGAGCGGATGCTATGCGGCTGGGAGTGGAAACCGTGCAGGCTGTCTGTACGCGGTTGTCTCCTGTCGTCGGACGAGTTCTTATGCGGCTAGGAGCCATGACCGTGCAGGCTGGCCGCATGCGGTTGGCATCTGTGGCCGCATGGGTTTTCTGTAAACGATTGACTTTTCTAGCCGCATGAGTTTCATCCATGCGGTCGGGAACTGTAGTCGCATAAGTTATGCGGCTGACAGAAGTAGCCGCATGAGTTTTCTTCATGCGGTTGGCGGATGTAGCCGCATGGGCTTTCTCCCTGCGGCTAATACTCTTCTGCGGTTCGGACCGCGTAGAGTCCCTCTTTGTCCCTGCAAGTCCAGCATCATAATGTTTTCTTCTATCGGACTTGGGGGTAGCAGAGTTGTCTACGATCTGAAGTGGGACCGCAGGGGAATCCTTCTCGCCGTCTTGAGCAACAGAGGGCATCCCATCGAGGGCTTGAGGAGGAGCAAATGACTTCGGTCTCCATTCTTTGCGAGCCTTCGTGGTGTGGGTGCGCTTCTGGGCCGGGCCAGCGCTGCCTTCAGAGAGCATCTCTTCGAACGCCTGTTGGTCGAAGCGGACGACCATCTTCTTTTGTGTGGAGCCAAGTTTGGCTGCATCTGATTGCGTCACCAACTCCTCAGCCGTGGAGAAGTTAGTCCCCAGCAGAGTCGCCATCGTGTTTGCCATTGATTGTAAAAGAACAGAACAATTATCGGAGGACTGAACTTAGACTCACAATACAAACTCGCTCGCACAAAAAAAGCCTAGGGACGAAAACCTAGGTACAGCAGACAAAGTGCGATTATTTATTTTTGATTCTGGGGGGTGACGATAGAGGCTCGGGAAAGCGACGGCCGCTCTGCCTTACTCCTTGGACGATCAGTATGCAGTCTTGACTCGGGGAAGATTTGTTCGGCGTTGACGAAGAAAGGCTCTTCTTGCTCCTCTCTGGTTGCTCTCTGGGCTTCTCTCTCTCTCTGATTGTCACGAAAAAAGGGGAACTCTCTCTCTGTGGGTATCTCTCTTTTCTTATTTTTTTTTATTATTGCCGCCCTCTTTTTTTTTTTTATGGGAATGCTGCTGGCTATTTATAAGGGTGGGATGTGATTATTAGGGTTTGCTATCTGTTTGGAATGTCGGCGCTCCTTCATTCTATCTGGACCCTTGATCTTGATCATAACGAATCTCGGCCACTAATGCGAATAGCACCAAATCTTATGAGTAGTTAATGCTGATTGCTTTAAATCTTCGTGATTGGTTATGCTAATATCTGATTGCTCGCCATGTGTCTTGCTGATGATGTCAAATATTCTCGTTGGGATTCGGTCGAATCTTCAATGCCACGTCTTTTGATTGAAGATCCTGCCAGGGCCGCATAGAGTGGCCAATACTTGAACCGCAGGGAGATACCCTTCATGAGCCGCATGAGTCAACATCTCGTCGAGCCGCAGGGGACAAACTTTCCGTGAGCCTCATATGCGTGGTCTTTGCGAACCGCAGGAGACGACCTCTCCATGAGCCGTATAGTTTCTGTGGGCCGTATGTGGTATTGAGCCGCATAGGCCGGGCTATGAGTGGACCGCATATGGCGGATTTCTGTTAATCATATTAGAATGACGCCTCACGGAGCCGCATGAGGCTGTTCTTTAACCGAGCCGCATGAGACTTTTGCCACGTGGCAACATAGGATTTCTGACAGATCGGGTCAGAGATCTTCTTCTTTTTCCGAAGAATCTGTCATTATGGCAGAGCCATTATGACACTTTATGTCAGAGACATCGCAGCCGTCGAGTCGTGTCAGAGCATTAAATGAGGCCATTACTCCAATGGCCAACTGTAGGGGGGGTCACACGTGGCATCGATTTGAGCCGCATGTCCCCGAGCCGCATGAGTCTGGGGGTCTCCTTTTTGGCCGCATAAAGCAACTCCAGTATGAACCGCATAGGCTTGCTGTCCAGAGCCGCATGGGTCAGTATGCCTTTATTTCTAATATTTTCCATGCTTCTACACCCCCCTTCATAGAATCGATCCATGAATAGATTTTTCAGGTCCTCGAATGATGAAATACAGTCGTCCGGAAGGCTGTAGAACCATTCATAGGCTACTCCTACAGAGCTTCTATGAAGATGTTGGTAAGGAGGGCGTCATCCTTCGGTAAGTGCTCTGTTACTGAGGCAAAGTACCTCAAGTATCATCGGGGAGACTCCTTTCTCTCCTAGGCTGTGAGCGTCTACGGATTGTAATTGGAAGGATAAACTACGTTGTTCCACTCGGTAGGATATGGCTGCCGAATCCCCATCTTCCGGAGTGCTGCTTGCTTCTCTTTGGCATCGTAGCGAGCATACAGTTCCTTGATGGCCAGCTGCATCTCGGTTGACATTGTCGAGCCTGTAGTCGATGGAGTAGACGACGATGGTCCCGCTTGATGGACGACGGGCAGTTTGTTGGATCCATTATTAGCTGCCGAACCAGGCATAGGTGTGGAGGTAGTGGGTTCCAAATTCTCCTTGATCTCCAGCATGAGAGAATACAGAGTCTTTATTATGACATTTAACGTATCTAGGCTCATCTCGAGAGCTTCGATGCATTTCAGCTGGTCAGGTACTTCGTATTGTCCACCTTATCACCCTCGGCCATAAATACGGACCTTGTGTGTGGATGGGTGGAAGGGACAGTAGATCCCTCGTTATCTGGCTCAGATGTCCGAGCCTCGTCGACCTGAGGATAGACTGGGAGGTTGCAGTCTTCCTTAGACTCATTGCGGTTGCTACCCCCAGTCTGGTTGCTAGCTGCGCCTTTGGAGGCATCCGTGTTGTATGTCTCTTCCTCAGATCGGAACACAGCATTGTCATAAATAGTGGAAGGTTGGCTACTGCCAGTATCTGACGTGGCACCCAACGGATATTTGGAACGTGTGCCTTGGAACACACATGTGCTGGGTACCTTTGCCTTGCTACTCTCGGACCGCTTCTTGGGCTTGGTGGCCGATACGGGAGGATTCTTGGATGACTTCTTGAGAGTTTTAGAACCCTACGCCGTATTGCACGTGGCAACACGGAGTTCATCTTCTCTCTTGCTTGTCGACCCCCTATTGAGTCTCTGATGTGTAGTCGACGTAGGATAAAGTCTTTGAAAGATGGAGCGCCTTCTCGGTGGTAGTACAGTCGCCTGTTGACAACAACAGTTGATGGTAATATGGGTACAAGGATACCTTGATTTAGGCATGCCCTGCGCCGTCGATTCTTTTTGTACTTAGGACAGCACCCGGTCTTCTGTCATGATACCCCCATTGTACGCGCATGAAAGCTGCACGTGGGTACGATCAGAGAGGGTCTAGCAAGGCAGACTCCTATTATGCTTGCAGGAACGCTGCTCGTATGAGTCTCTCTACAGGATGTACCCCTGGATTGTATCACGCACATGAGTGCTCAAGCGACAGAGGGTTTCAACTGGTCGAGGCATCGGAGCACGGGGACCTGTCTTATATAACTTCCCATCGGCAGGTCAACGCAGGCCTTTGGTCGGTCATAGGCATGGTACGTTTGTTGCACGAGGCACGTACTGCCTTAGATTTCTTCCTACTACCCCCAACGGGTGCATAGTATTCAGAATCCAATGAAGGTTCGCCTGATGGGAAGGCAATTCTGTCGAAGACGGATCTTCTTGCCGATAATGCTCCCATCATGAGGGGTTAAACCAGTGCACGCTTCCTTCGGCGTTGTGCCTTCGTCAAGCCCGCCATAGAGACACCGTTTTCCTCACCATACTTTCCTAAGGTGGGAATCGAGCGAGGAGATATGGCTGTAGCAGCCAAAATCTTCTCCGGGGCTTTAGCGTTGAGGGGGTTATGGATCGCACTTTCCTCTGTCCTGTTGCTCGTCATGGCCACCTTGGGCCTCCAGACACGTCGAGTCTTCTTCGGTTTTACGAACCGCTTCGAAGGATTCGACTTCTCATCAGAAAGGAGATCTTCAAAAGCTTGCTGGTCGAAGCGTACAACCAGCATCTCCTGGAAAGATCCCAGCAAGTCGTCGTCAGATTGCATCACCGCCTTCTCGTTGGAGGAGAAGGTAGTCCTCAACAGAGTTGCCATTTTGTTCGACATCACAAAAGGTTAAACAAACTTTTTGTTTATTGAACGTAGACCTGTGTACAGAGAAGGAAGTGCTAAATAGGATATTCTAAGTACAAGGGGAAGACTTTCTGAGAAAGTGTGACGGTGGAGATTGAGCACTGCAGTGGCTCCTTTACTCCGTTGACGATCTGACGACGGGTTGAACTTGCTCTGACTTTCTGATGCCTTTGATGAAACTCTAGGGTTGCCGGTCAAGGGGATGACTGGAGCTGGAGATTTGATATTCGGTGGTCTCTCTTCTTCTTGTTGAAGGAAAACACTTCTATTTATAGGAGAAGAGAGCACATATACGATGTGCATTAGGGTTTTGAGATGTGAAGAAATCTGCCGTCATTGTACGGTGCAGGCTTCTGCGGCGCTAACACATGGTGGATATTGAGATTCTCCTCAATAGAGATCTCTTGTGGTTATCAAAATAACCGAAGGAGGAGACACGTGGTGTGTGCCAATTTTCTTGTTCGATTGTAGCCGAGTAAATCTTGGAATTTTATCTCAGATTTGGATTCTGATTGGTCCTCGTCTAAGATTTAAATCAATTTGATAAGATATCAATCATGATAACCCCAATCCAATCTTTAAGAGAGTCGGTTTAAGCAAATCGACTGGGTGGAACCATGCTTCCTGCGCCTCTGGCGAGGTCTGAGTACTGTTGCACTTCTGGGGCGACGAGTAGACCGTTCATCTGGAGACAACGGAGCCTTTGTGCTTTCAGGCGACGAGTGGACAATGCTTGGAAAACGACAGAGCCTCTTTGCGTATGAGCGACGAGAAGGCTATGTTTCGAGCGACAAAGTCACCGTGCTTTAGGACGACGAGTAGGCTTGTGCTTCAGGTTGATGAGGTTACTGTGCTTTTGGAGCGGCAGGCGGACTTGTGTTGGATGCAATGGTATCTCCCAAGTCTCTGACGAAAGGTAGTTAAGCTTTTTGGTCGGAACAGAGTGCGGCACCATTGGAGTTGAGGTAAAAACATCACCAGTCTGCGCCTGAGGTTGGTGCAGAAATGTAGCTGCGCATCTGGATTGAAGGTATTAGCTTTGAAGTCTTCTTTTAAAGAGCACTGAATGACCGATCCTTAATGAATGACTCCCTCTTAATTGCCACCATTACTTGGGAAATTTTAAGGGGTTCTAGGATAGTCTAAGACTTAGTCGAATGAACTTTATTTAATGAGGTTTATCGTGCTGAGTCCTAGGTTCATCCCATTAATGTGGGAACTTTGACCGTCGGCCACGTGGCCTGTATTTTGGACCACTTTCGTCCTATATAAAGGGGGAGTTTCTTCTGAAGAGTCACGTCTTCTTCTTTTGCTCGTCCTTCAACAGCATGCTAGATCCAGACTTAGCTTCGAGCGACGGTTGGCATTGCCTAAGTCCAATTTTGGTTGAGGATTCCTTCGTTCAAAGGGGCTTTGCCTTCGTAGAAGAACTGTTGATGAGCCTCAGAACATGATGGAACGCTTCTCATGAAGAGTTCGAACCTGGGCGACGCCTTGGAGGTCTTGACGACCTAGCTTGTGGGTAGATGGCCAACCCGGAGAGCCACAGGTTGTGCTCTGCCCTGCTCATTGGTGGCGGCGTGCTTTTGTTAGGCTAGAAGAGGCTCAGAAGCTGATGCCCTTTTGAAAAAGGGCCTTCCTGCTGTGCTGTGGCCTGAGCTTTCGACGGGCCAATAGATGCTTCCGAAAGTGCTGCACATTTGGAGGAAAGAAGCTGTAGTGGAGACTTTGATGGAGACTGTATTCACATCTTCTATCCACAGTGCCTGTCTTCCTGACGATCACTCTGTGAAGAGTAACCCTGACGTAGATCCGTAGGAGTTTTCAATTCGGCATATGTAATCATAAAGTCTTTTGTAACAGATCCTTGTAATTATGTCTTTATGCAGCCTTTTATGTAATCGTGAGGTGTCTGTAGCAGACACTTGTAGCCATGATTAATAAAAAAGGACTTATGAGTTTTCATCTGTTTATGACTTTTGTCTTTGCTGTTAGCGTGCTTGACCGCCTGCGCCTTGTATTATTATACTGAGATTTTTCATGCTTCTACAACACGGAAGAGATAGCCAAGCTTAAAGTAGACTATCATGAGGCTATCCTCACTATTGAGAAGAAAGAAAGAGACTATGTCAAAGTACAAGAACTTTATGACATAGAGAAGACACTTAGTCACTGAGCAAAGACTCATAGATATGACTGCCAAATATGAGGAGTCTTATGCGGTCTCTAAGAAGTTAGAGATCAAATTAGGCAAACAGGTCATTCTTGTTACACGGCCTCAGGTTAGTCCTAATACAAAGAAAACATCCCAAAGGACTAAACCAAAGAAAGCATCTAAGCAACACGTTTCTCACAATCATGCTTTCACTTATAGGTTTCCAAAAAAGACACACAAGAATGTCAACACAGAAACAAAGAGCACATTTTCAAAACTAATATGCACATTTATGGTACACATGGGCACATATCACAATACTATAGAGTTAGAACGCTTGTTGACAATAATTTTCTTGCTTGGATTCCTAAGACTAATCGTAATGGACCCTCGAAGAAATGGGTACCAAAGGATTCATTTACTCATTTTGTAGGTGGACCCTCAACCCCCTCATGCTAGAAGTAATTGGATATTCGATTGCGGATGTTCGCGGCACATGACTGGTGATGCATTTTTATTCACTATGCTATCGATGAAAAATGAAGGATATGTTTCCATCGGCAACAATCTGAGAGGTGATATTATTGGTAATGGTACTATTGGTATGTCTCCTATCCAGTAATAAAAGACGTCTGTCAAGTTACATAATTGAAACATAACCTATTGAACATAAGTCATTTGGCAGATAATGGTTACGGTATCAATTTTGTAAAAGACAATTGTTCTATATATGATATGTCTTCTGGTAATCCTGTATATGAAGGGATTAGGGAAGACAACATTTATGTTTTATTTTTAGAAAGTACTAACATGCAAGAAAGTGCATGGTAGCCAACCAAGATGAAAGCTGGCTATGGCACATAGGACTAGGACATGCAAATATGGACGCTATCTCACGGCTATGCACCAAAAAGCTGGTAAAAGGACTCCCAGAGATTACATTCAAGAGGGATATCGTATGTGCTGATTGTGAAAAGAACAAAGCAACTAGGTCTTCTTTTAAATCCATCAACGTTGTAAGTATTTTTAAACCCTTGGAGTTGATTCATATGGATTTATTTAGTCCTAGTAGAGTCGCCAGTTTTGGTGGTAGACTCTACGCTTTTGTTATAGTCGACGATTTTCTCGATATATTTGGTTTTCTTTTTATCAAACAAAAGTGATGCCATTTTTGAATTTAAGATATTTTATAAAAGGGTACAAAACGAAAAAGGCTTCATGATTACTCGAATCCGAAGTGATTATGGTGGCGAATTTGTAAATGCTGATTTCAAAAAGTTTTGTAATGATAGTGGATACTACGACGAGTTTTCTTGTCCTAGAACCCCTCAACAAAATGGTATTGTGGAGCAGAAGAATCATACTCTAAGCAAAATGGCTAGAGTCATGCTGAATCAGCATAGTCTTTCTAAGTATTTTTGGGTAGAAGCTGTTAGTACAGCCAGCCATGTTTTGAATAGGGTGTTAATTCGACTACCTATCTCGAAGAAAACCCTCATGAATTATGGTTTAGAAGGATTCCAAACATTTCTTATTTCAAGTTTTTGGTTGTCGTTGTTTTATCCTGAACACCAAGGACAACTTAGGTAAGTTCGGCTCTAAGAAAAACGAAGACATATTTCTCAGGTATGCTGCCAATTGTAAAGGATATAGGATTTTTAATAAAAGGTCTATGATTGTTGAAGAATCGATTAACATTATTTTTGATGAGCTCAATAGTCAAAGATCTTGCGATAGTGACGATGAGGATGTACAAGGCAAAGCCAAGGCACCAAAAGATACTGCTACCAACGAGAGCTATCTGGAAAGTCTACCAAAGAGGATGAAATTCATGCCAGACCATCCAGAAACACTCATAATAGGTGATGTATCCAAAGGCATAAGTACACGTTCTTCTACTAGAAATATAGTAGCGAATGTGACATTTATTTCTCAAGTAGAACGTAAGATAGTAGCAGATGCTTTTAATGATAAATTTTAGATTGATGCTATGCAAGAGGAACTTAATCAATTTGAGAGAAACCAAATTTGGAAACTTGTTCCTAAACCTATTGGTCAATCGATAATTGGTACCAAATGGTATTTCAAAATAAACTTAGTGAGGATGGACAAGTTCTATGCAATAAAGCACGTCTAGTGGCACAAGATTATAATCAAGAAGAATGAATTGATTATGACGAGACATATGCTTCTATTGCTAGACTAGAAGCCATTCGCATGTTATGTGCATTTGTATATTTTCATGATTTCAAATGGACGTGAAAAGTGCATTTTTAAACTGATTTTTGAAGGAATAAGTTTTTGTGTAATAGCCCCCTGATTTTGAAGATTTTTAAAAACTTGATCACATTTTCAAGCTTATAAAAGCGCTATATGGTCTTAAACAAGCGCCTCATGCTTGGTATGAACGCCTAAGTGCTTTCTTACTTGAAAATAGTTTTTCAAAAGGAAGAGTTGATACAACCTTGTTTATCAAATCTTCAGATGACAATATTTTACTTTACAAATTTATGTAGATGACATTATTTTTGGTTCTACTAGTCAAAATTTTGCTATGTGTATGCAGAGTGAGTTTGAGATGAGTATGATAGGAGAGCTCAACTACTTCCTAAGACTTCAGATCAAACAACACTCGCAAGGAATATTCATCAACCAAGCCAAGTATATGAAGGATTTACTGAAGAAGTATGACTTCGACAACGTAAACCCTATCGAAACTCCAATGGCAACATCAACACAGCTTGACATTGATGAAAGTGGAAAACCAGTCGACCAGCGTAAGTATCGAGGTATGATTGGTAGTTTACTTTACTTAATTGCTAGTCGCCTTGATATCATGTTTAGTGTTTGCATTTGTGCACGATATCATGCTAATCCTAGGGAAACACACCTATGCGCCATTAAGCGTATCTTTCGATACCTTAAAGGAACTTCTACAGTCGGCTTATGGTATCCCAAAACTATATTGTTTCACTTAGTCGGTTAATCAGATACTAATTTTGCTGGAAGCAAAGTAGACCATAAAAGTACCAGTGGTACGTGTCATTTCCTACGAAAGGATTTAGTCTTTTGTTTTAGTAAAAAATAAAACTATGTAGTGCTATCAACAACTGGGTTGAGTATATTGCCGCAGGATGTTGTTGTGCTCAGATTTTGTAGATGAAGCAAACCCTATAAGACTATAATCTGCACTACACAAAGATTTCTATTTATTGTGACACCACTAGCACGATTAACTTAACTAAGAACCCTGTATTTCACTCACGCACAAAGCACATAAAAATACGTCCTTATTTCTTGCATGATCACCAACAACATGGGGATATATGCTTATAATTTATTAACACAAATCATCAATTAACTGACATTTTTACAAAACCACTAGCTGAAGATCGATTCAATTATCTGCGTCAAGAGTTATCCATACTTGAATTTTCAGAATCATAATGTGTTATGATTAATAAAAATGCTTAAAACTTGATATTTTGATATTTATTAGTTGAAATTATTTTAGGTACAAGCTGAAACTGCTCTTCTGTCATACAGGTGTAAATAGCCTGAAGCGACATGGTGCATTAGCCTTCGGACTACCGCTAGCTGGAATCCGGCTCCTACAGCAAATGCTGTGGACACACACAAAAAAGAAGAAGAAACGCTGTCTTTTCTTATTAGCGCAAGGCACCACAAATCGAGTACGCCTGAGAGATCCTACACTGAGGATCCCCTAGTACAAAAAGAATTCTGGGGAATGGGACGATAGAGATCGAGCGACAGTTGCTCCTTTACTCCGTCGACACTCCGATTTGCAAAAATGGGAGAAAACCTAAGAAAATTGCTAACTCTCAGCTCACTGGCAAGAAGGGCATAAATTTGGCTCTTGTAATACTCTCCGTTCTGTATGTTTTTGAAGAGGTATGAGACCCCTATTTATAGTCACGTTGTACTGAAATGACTATTATGCACCCGTAGGGGAAAATATACTAATTTTCCATGTGGGTGCATAGACTTCCTTTGGGCGCATAAGGTGTAGGCACATGAAAGCTGCATGATCGTGGGTTGATCGTGGGGTTGACGTGGCCGCATGCTTTGGTGCACGACTGATCATGGATGTTGACTGAGTCGTAGGGATCTGCTACCTTAGGCGCATAGTGTGGGAGCAAATTTATGTACCCACACTTGGGTGCATGTTTGATCTGCATGAAAACAATATGGGCGCATAGCCCCTCTTTGTTCATGTGGGCACATAGCCTCCCTTTGGTTATGTGGGCGCATAGGCTCCATTTGGTTATGTGGGCACATATTATTCTTCTTCATGTGGGGTACATAGTCTTGTATTTTTTATGCTTCTACAAGACCCCCTTCAAAGTTTTTGAGACTCAAACGAGTATCGGAATACTTTGAAAGAAGCATAGGAAAAACTGTCTTCACTAGCTTCATGGCCGCATGATGGGTATGACCCCTTTGGGCGCATGGATGTTTGCCAGGCTGTCGAAATATGGCTGTTGAGATCTTCCTTGGAAATCTGAAGCGATAAACCCGTTTTAGAATGGAATTTGAAAAGGTCTGCTCTTTATGCGATGTCTATGCGTAGTTCGCATCAGCAAATAGCAGGCGCATAATCTGCAAATGACCGAGTCTCCACGTAGGCGCATAGACCATATGGGCGCATAGATCGTGTGGGCACATAGGCCATGTAGGCGTATAACTCCCCGTTCGTGCCTATAAATAGGCCTTGAAGAGAGAAAACGTTCATTCTCTCTTCTTTTTCTTCAGAAAATTTGAAAAGTTTTTTCTTTTACTCTCTTTCGAGCAATCATGTCTCCCAAGGCTGCTTCGACTCCCAAGAAGTCTGCGAAGGACAAGAAGGCTGCAGTAGCTAGTTCTCTTCCTTCGGCAGCTTCTCATCTGGTTCAAGACCCCATCCTGGGTGAGACAATTTATCAAAAAATGAAATCTCGATTGTTAATTTGTGACGCTCGGACTTTTCTCTGCTTGGGCGCATAACCATCGATATACGCCCAAAGCAAACACGCTTCTTTTATGAGCATTCTTATGTGCCCACAGATGCATGCGGCCACACACTTTGTTGTGTTATGCGTCTACACATTTTGTTGTGTCATGTACCCATACAAAACACGTGCTTTGAAGATGCTTATGCGCCCACAGGCCTTTTGGGTGCATAACATCAGAGCGCATAGAATTTCTCCAGCACTTAGCTCTTTTTTCTGTAGATTCTAAGTCTGACTTTTTATTCTGTCTTTGCAGTTGACATGGTTGTCCCGGCTCTTGGTGGGATTCCTCTCGGCTCTGCGTGCCATGCTCTAGATTCAAGCCTCATCACCGCAATGGTCAAAAATGCACAGGTGAAGATCAGCCATGACCAGCCTTCGGTGCGGACGATCGCTCTGCTTGAACAGGTCAAAATATTCTTGAAGCAGATGATGAACGATGAAAAGTTTACGCTCGAAGGGGCGCAGAGCTTTAAGAGACCGCACTTCTTGTTTGGTAATAGCCTGGGATTTGAGGACGAAGTGACAATATGTCTAGAAGACCCTCTGGTGGTCAGGTTAAATAACCAAAGGATATGGTTACCATCGATGAAGCGCCAATACCCTCTATCGGCATTTACTAATCTGGCTGTGCGGAGAAAAATGAAATAGGATCTGACCACTGAACTTCATGGAGTCATTTTTGGCAGAATCCAATTTAACTCCGGTGACCAGAAGAAGGACACTTTCAAGTGTGTCACGGGCTCTACGTCCTACTCCATGAGGGGCTGCATCCTGGGACCATAATAAACGATGTCCCGACTGATCTTCACCCTTATGCTGCTAAGACTCTCTCCAACCTGATACTGTCAAAGAAGAAGTATCCGAGAGGGAAGCTGTGGATGGAAGGTTGGAGATACTCTGTCCCATTCTGGAGCGACCTTACTGAATGGGTGCTCTCGACTTTCGAGGCCACCCTAAAAGCTACCGACCTTTTTTATGCCGTTAGAGCCACCCAATATGGCATAAAGGTTAATTGGCCTATGTTTATCTCGTTGGTGGAGTTGCATAACTATCACACATGTACCTTATTCACTTCGGGTGGAGAGATGGGTCTGGCTCTTCACGAGATGCAGGCGATATCAAAACTTCCCTGGGGGACCGAGCCATACGAAGAATACGTCCCCTGTGATGAGGAGCTCTTGGATTTGGAGAGAGAGAACTTCGAGATGATGGAGGTGTACAAAGAGTTACTCTGTCACCTTTTCATTTATCACCGGGTCATAAAGAAGGGTAAGACTGAGGGGTCCCTTCCTCATATGAGAGCTTGGACCAACTACATCTTCATTAGAGAAGAAGGAGACGGCCCAGTCTTTTTCTCGACTCGCAAGTGTAGGAGCGTAAAAAGTACCTCATAAATCAAGTCAAAGAAAGAGAGCTCTACGCTCAACCAGGCTACTTTATGCCAGAATTATTTTGTATTAAGCTTTACGCTAGCTACTCTGTACGCTGGCTATCCTTTACGCTAGCTACTCTATACACTGGCTAACCTTTACGCTAGCTGCTTTACGATGGAAATAGGCTGTCAGATCATGCATTTAATGCATCTGACATAATGATTTGTTGACAGCGTATAAACACAGAATTCGAAGAGATTTGATTTATACAGAAATCGATATTGTTGTTTAGTACAAAACAGGCCACTTTATGCTCAATAAAATTACTTCTTTTTACGCACGATAGTTATGTGAGTTTTTTACGCTCAAAACTATTGTGAGTGTAAAGTCTATTTGAGCTACTTTACGCTCAAGGCTATTTTAGCCACTTTACGCTGGGAAGTTTATTTGGGCTGTTTTTACGCCAATTTGCCACTTTACGCTCAGTATATGTTTCGGGTCATTTTTACGCCCGATTGTTTCCGGCTACATGAGAACGTGGTTTGTCCACGTGGCTTTCATGCCACACTTATTGAAGAACGTGTGTACGTGCTTCCTGTTTTTGTTGATATAATGGGACACGTATCAACGTATGTAGAGAGTAACTTCCATCGTGGGTGACAGTTGCCAGCGTAAAAACTCAAATGTGTTGCTTTTTACGCCCAAGGAGTCATGTCTATAAATAGACTTATTTTACACATCAAAAGCATCAAGCACAGAGAGACGGGAGAGAATACCTAGAGATCAGAGCCCAGAGACTTTGATTTTCCGGAGCATTCTTCTTCAACTTTTCTTCCAGAACAGAGTGAAGCAAAGCAGGAAAGCATTCGGCCTCGCCATCAGTGCCTAAGTGCGTCGATACCTTTCTGGTGACTTAGTTCTTCCAGCTGTTCATCTTCTAGCAGTGATCTTCATCATCTTCGTATAGTCCAAGGAACAAAGTGATCGCCTTCAGATCAGACTTCCATAGCAATAATTCCCAGAATATTTGTACTCTTTTGTACTCATTCAAGTTTTATTTTCAAAAGTCGATTTTAGGCATTTTATTAAGTGAAACAAAATGGCGACTCTTCTGGGGATGACCTTCTTCTCTGACGAGGAGGTAATTCCTCAATACGATGATATTTCGGTCGGTTCGACCAAGAAGACTCTGGTTGTGCACTTCGACCAGACGGCCTATAAAGAAATGCTCCGGACTGGGGGTAGCACTCGCTGCTTCAATATTCAGAAATCGCAGAAGGCACAAAAAGTTTGGGTTCCCAAATCCAAGGCATTCTCGGATTTCCCCACTGTCTCTGCAGACAAAGGAATCCTTCCTACTCATGTTGTAGATGCTCCCATCTATGATGAGGCAATCTCTACTTCGGTAGCACGCCATGGGCGTAAAAACAAGTCTCCCGTTTGTAACGTAGCAGACCCTTCAGTGTTACGCTCTGAGCGTAAAAATCAGGTTTTACGCCCTGGGCGTAAAAATCAGAATTTACGTCCCGAGCGTAAGAACATGTCTCCCGTCTGTGACGTGGTAGACTCAACAGCTGTACACTCTCAGCGTAAAAATAGGTTTCCCGTCTGTGACATGGCAAACTCTAGTGCTTTACGTTCTGAGCGTAAGGACATGTCTTCCGTCTGTGACGTGGTAGACACACAAAATTTATGCTCTATGTGTAAAGAAAAATCTTCCGTCTATGACGCGGTAGATACTCATGTTTTGCGCTCTATGCGTAAAGGTAAATCTCCTATCTGTGACAGTGTAGATAAAATTCACAATGATGCTTCTGCATCTAAAGTGAATGCACCTGCACATTTGAAGCATAAAAACATAGTTGGTAAAACTTCTGTTTTCAACCAACAACCTTCTTATACTACTGTACGCAAAGTACCAAACCTACAAATTACACGCAACAAAGATGGAGTCCTTCGTGCTCAAAAATCTCAAGATCTATGTACGCAACTCCAAGCGCGTAAAAATGTACAGTTTGGTTCTGCGAATGCAGCCCGTAATCTCCTTTATACACACGGGACTAAACTTTTTTCTACCCCTAATATAATAAAGAAGACTACTCCTTCTAATCCTTCTGATTTACGTGAATTGCTAATACAAAAGCATAAAATAGACAATCTCCCGTGACACTCCCCCAATAAAATTACCATTGTGAGTGTCACCAGATTGTAATTAAATGTTGTTGTTCGGCTTCCAAACGGTCAGTTTTTGATCGGTTAAGTTTCAATGCGCCTCAACAACAAGCTGATGAACATGAACATGAGTTGTCATATGCATCAGTCAACACGGGTCTCATACCAACAGAGGACGACGTCCAAGACACAACACGTCCCAAACTCCAGGTCAACAACAATTTAACAGACTTCTTGATTCCTTTGAAGGAGTATATCAGAACACTCGATCAAGAAGACAAAGACAGTTGCAGACTTCTGATTCAGAAGCTGGGGGTACTCAATCTTTTGAGTCCAAGACTGATAGTGTCGATTCATACCTCTATACTAATCCTTCTGTGTCTTCAAGAAAGGTTGAATCCTACGCTAGTGGAGATGAACCGGAGACGTCATCTGCTAATACAGAACAATGTCTCACTGCCGTTGAATAATTACTGAAAGACATGCTTACCATGATGCAAAGCATGTACCAGATAATAACAGCTTAGCAAACTGCTCAACCGGCAATAATCACACCGGTGCAGATAGCAGCACAAACTCAAGATAGTCAAGGGGTTGAAATACCTTTGAATAGTCAAGAGCCTGCTATTAATCAAAATTCTGCATCTCCAGATCCCATCATTCCAGAAGATGTACCACCTCCGGTGGGGGTTACCGTACATCCAACAACCATTCAATCAAATGTGCTTCCTCAAACCAGTAAAGCCATTCAAGCAGTGCGTGAGCTCAAAGCACAGTTTGAAGTTTTGAAGCACAAAGATCATCTCCAGAGGTTAGGGATTAAGCAACCTTATCCTCCTCATTGGAATGATGTACCCTTTCCACCGAAATTTAAGCCACAATCTATGGTTTTGTTTGATGGAAAGGCATCTCCCAGTCAGTATATCAATTACTTTGATATTATGACTGTATATCTACAGAAAAATGATGCTCTTCTCATTCGAGTGTTCGTCGGGTGCTTATCGGGTTCAGCTTACGACTGGTATCGTAGTTTACCCGACAATTGCATTTCGTCTTTTGACGAATTTAAGGCAATATTTCTGTCACGCTTCTATGAAGAAGGTATGGACATGAACATGTCCTCCTTGATAGAAATCAAACAAAAGGAGAAAGAAGATACTCGGATGTTCATTGAACGTTTCCGACAGGCAACTCTAAAGATGCCTCCTGGTATGCCAGATTCAGTATTGATTGATACATGTAAGATAAATCTGCGACCATCTATTGCTGTCTTCACAGGTTTCCAATTCACAGATTGGGTTCGTTTATCATAGCAGCAGTTTCTGTCGAGACCAATGGTAGGTTGGCTCGTGAACATGGGATGATTTTTGCCTCACAAGATAAACGAAAGAAAAGTAATCCTGGTAATAATTCTGGCAATCGTAATATGAAAGGAAAATACACTCTTATGGTCAATCTTTCCAAGAACAAAACGATGCCGAATAATCAAAAGTCTTCCAAGCCAAAAGAACAATACTCTTTTGACGAAAGCGACATCCCAAGGATATTCCAATGTCTGGTAAAGAGTGGCAAACTCCAGATTCCAGAACCAAAAAAGGCCTAATGAGGTAAATCTGACTGACAATCCCAAATATTGTATCTATCACAGGTACAATAATCATCCTACCAGTGCTTGCTATGTCTAGAAAAAGAAAATCCAGGAGCTGATAAATGGCGGTGCTATCGCTTTAACCAATGATGACCATACGGTTACAACCAATATGGTTTCTCTTCAATTCGAAGATTTTCCTCCACAACAAATCCCAGATGGAATTATCCCAATTCCGAAGGTGACGATGAAGATTATGAATATCCCGCCTGCTAGAGAGAAAAATGAAGGATTATTGCCTCTAACATTAAAGAATGGTGAAATTATGTGGGTGCATCTTGACTTAGTACCTGAGTTGGAAAATGAAGGTAAAACTTCAAAATCCAAGAAAGGTAAAAAAGTCAAAACCTGTAACATGATTTCTCATGTTATTCCAGATTCTGATGATTTGGATCATCTATGGGATGGCCTTCCTTTAGAAGATAGACTGAGAGGACTGAACATATGTCCTCCAAGTCTAGCTCCTCCTACCAAGCTCAAACTTAATCATCAGCAGTAGCTAGCCATGAATAGTATTCCCTTATACCGGGCACAACAAGTCTTTGCTGCTTATAAAAAAGTTCCTACATGGATCTTTCCTCGTATCCCGAATCCTTCTCATCTCGTAGCTACAGAGACGTCTATTCCTCATTCTCCTGTAGTTACAGAGATCTCTTCTTCTTCCTCTGTTGAATCACATGTTGAAAGTCCACTGTCCATTCATTTATACAGTCAGCAATCAGTCCTTCTCATGAAGGCAGAAGGTTTGAATTATGATAAAGGAATACGACTTCCTTTACAGATTCAAAGTAAAAAATCTACTGTCGGGTTGGGTTCTGAAGTTCCTCACAAGAAGAAGACTAAGAGAAGTAAGACTAAATCCTGCAATATGGTACTTCCTTCTTCTGAGTCTGAGGAAGAAACTTTTGCTGGTACAAGGTCTGGGAAAGAGTACCACAAAGATTATGAAGGATCCTCCAAAGAAGCAGAGGATGTTGAACCACCACCAACACAACTGTCTCCTGTTCCTGCTAAACCATCTGTGATTGAGAAGGGAAAACAGAAAGCAGTACGTTTCGACGTCCCGTTGAAGTCTACTTCCAGTCAGGGGGTGGTGATGAAACCCTACAAATTTGATATTCTAGCCCAGTTAGCCAATACTCCGGCTAGACTATCTATATTTGAGCTGCTTCGTCTTTCTAAAGAATGCAGGAAGACTTTGAGTGAAGCCTTGCTACAAGCAGATTCATGCTTAGCTCAACTCAAGAGTCCTGATAATACACCAGTGTCGTGTCCACAATGTCATAGTGTGATGGAGGCAATTCCTAATATTACCTTCACACAAGAAGACATGCTATTGAAGCATAAAAGTACGACAGGCCTTTGTGCTACAATGGGTATATTGGATCCACTGAAATTGACAAGATTTATATAAATCATGGGTCTTCTATTAGCATTATTCTTCAGAGTATGCTAAGACCGTTGAGGATTCCTACTAGTAATTTGACTTACACTAGTACTACGATAGTTGGTTTCAACTCTGGTAATAGTAAACAACTGGAGAAGATTCGTCTAAAGATTCAGATTAGTGATCTTAGAACTATGGTAACCTTCTATGTTATCAACTCAGACGTATCCTACAATATCCTTCTTGGAAGACCGTGGATACATGAGCATAACATTGTGCCTTCAACTCTCCACCAATGTTTCAAGTACGTGGATTCCAAAGGGGTTGTGAAAACTAAGTTTGCTGATATCAATCCTTTCAAGGGTGTCGAAGCCCATTTTTCTGATTCAAGGCTCTATAAACAAGAACATGTGAAAGAGATATTAGACATAGCTGAAGATCAATCATCTATCGAAGATTACTCTATTAATGAAGATCTGCCAGAAGAGCAACCTTTGAAGATCAAAGTCAAAGGACGAATCCAGCCCCAACCTGTCAATGATCAACCTCTGATGATCAAGGTCAATGGAAGAACTCAAGCTTCATTTGAGGAATCAGTAAATGTTCCTACTAAGAGCCAAGTTCAACCTTTTATGATCAAGGTCAAAGGGCGTACTTCTCGTACGAATAATCCAGAACCATCATTGATCATCAATCTTGACAAGTCTACGCAGAAGACGGAAGACGGTCCACTAATGATCAATCCGAGGCGTAGTAGTCAAATTGTAAATGATGTAAATATCGATCATTCTGTACTTTCTGATATCAATGAAGATTTCTTTTTCGAGTATATGGCTGTCAAATTTATTGAAAGAATGACTTTATCTTCTGATAATCAAAGTCATCAATATAAAGACAACATAGAAACAGAAGAAACTTTATACATTGATTATAAGGAAAATTCCTTTCCTCCTTATGTAGATGTTGGACCTTATGCTCAAAGGTTCTTAACATCTTCTCCCTATCTTCTTCCTGTAGCCGCTTCATCACAAGCTTGTGTAACTTTTAGACATCACGAAGAATATTATTTTGTGATTCCGTCTGATAAGAAAAACAAGCGCCAGATTGTGTTTGGCCTGGCTAGAAATATTTCTGTTGCTCATACAGATGATCTTAGAGATAAAGATAAAGGAAGAATCCGAATTGACAAATATAGTCAACAATCTCTCAAGATTATCCAGAATATGGAATATGATTTGAAGACTATGCAAGATCTTAATCAAGGCAAGGGTAGACGATTACCATTATGTGGTGATCCATTTTACCAGAAAACTCGTCATGGGTTGGGACATGATCCGTCCCATATGTTTAATGATGATATACAAGAAGAATTCTTTTCTAGCTCTTCACAATCATTAGATTCGGAAGAAATCCAATTCATCGAATCTGATACATCTCACCCCTCATATGTTAGAGGAGATTATTACGATGAATCTGGACAAATATTCTCAGTTAATATGGTTCAAACTGATGGTGAATCTGAGCCATTGGATAATGATCCTTGGGCTCAACAAATGGACACTCAGTGGGACCTTCGTTTTGAATAGCGACAGCCACCTACAGAGGATGAGATTGTCCAGATTGATGTTGGGGATGGAACTACATCCAAACCTATATTCATCAGTAATAACCTTTCTGAGGATAAAAATGAAGAGTTGATAAAACTGATCAAAGAATATATTGATATCTTTGCATGGAGTTATGAGGATATGCCGGGTCTAGACCCCAAAGTTGCTACTCATAAACTCAATATTCTTCCTAATGCCAAGCCTATAAAACAACAGCAACGGCATTTTCGACCAGATATAATGGATGCAATTGAAGCAGAAGTCAAAAAGTTGATTACATGTGGCTTTGTTCGTGAAGAACAACACCCAGACTGGGTTGCCAATATTGTTCCTGTTATGAAGAAGAATAGAAAAGTCCGAGTTTGCATAGATTTTCGAGATCTTAATGTAGCTTGTCCAAAGGACGAATTTTTAATTCCAATTACTGATGTCATGATAGACAATACATGCGGTTTTGAATGCATGACTTTCATGGACGGATTCTCAGGATACAATCAGATCAAGATGCATCCAGAAGATGAGAAGCATACTGCTTTTCGTACACCCTTTTGGGTTTATTGCTATACGGTTATGCCGTTTGGTCTTAAAAATGCCGGTGCTACGTATCAACGGGCCATGAGCAACATATTTCATGAACATCTATGGAAGACAGTTGAATGTTATGTAGATGATATTGCGGTTAAAAGTCGATCAAAGGATGATCACATTCAAGACTTGAAGACAGTATTTAAATTGATACGTCAGCATCAATTGAAAATGAATCCTACTAAGTCTTTCTTAGGGGTTTCCAGTGGAAAGTTTTTAGGATTTGCTATTACTTCTCAGGGTATCCATGTTGATCCTGATAAGGTTAAAGCAATTCTTGAAATGCGTCCTCCACGCAATTTAAAAGAACTCCGTGGCTTCCAAGGTCGCATTGCGTATATCAGGAGATTTATATCCAATCTCTCTGGAAGTTGCCAACCTTTCTCCCATCTATTAAATAAGGGTGTATCATTTGTTTGTGATAAAGCATGTCAGAAAGCCTTCAATGATATCAAGCAATACCTTACAAATCTACCTGATCTGGTACCTCCAGTGGTAGAAAGACCATTTTTACTATATGTTCGAGCCTTGGATCATTCACTTGGTGCTCTTCTTGCACAAAAAAGTGATATGCGGCATGAACAAGTAATTTATTATCTTAGCAGAATGATGGTTGGAGCTGAACACAGGTATACTCCTGTAGAAAAGGAATGTCTGGCTTTGGTTTTTGCTGTCCAAAAGACAAGATATTATGTGACAGGACAGACTATTCATGTCATCTCCAAAATAAATTCCATTTGGGTATTGATGAGAAAACTGAGCATTCTTAACTCCAGGTTAGCTACCTGGGCGATGTTGCTCACTCTTTATGACATGGTTTATGTACCTCAAAAATCAGTGAAGGGTCAAGCATTAGCTGATTTCTTAGCTGCTCACCCTATACGTGAAACATCGAAGATATATGAAGACATTCCAGATGAAGTTGTGGATTGCAACATAACTTTGAAAAATGACATCTGGCAATTATATTTTGATGGAGCATCACGGGTTGGACCTAAAGGTAATATTGTCTCTGGGTAGGAATCGTCTTGGTTTCTCCTGACAAAATGGTCATATACCGTGCCTATTCTGTCAATGAGCCATGCTCTAACAATGTAGCAGAATATAATGCTTTACTGATTGGTCTCCAAGTCGTAAAACAATTGGACATTGAATTCTTGGAAGCTTATGGAGATTCTCAACTGATTGTTAATCAGGTTAGAGGGACTTATGAAGTCAGAAATCCTGATCTCACCCCTTATCATCAAGTGGTAGTCGAATTAGTCCTTTCATTCAAAGGATTCTTTATTGAATTCGTACCACGTTCTCAGAATGTAGAGGCTGATGCTCTTGCTAGCCTAGCTGCAGACTTGGCTGTTCCAATCCGAAGACAAAATACAATTACTTTGTTGGACCGAGACTTGTTCTATGTCAAGAATAATTTGTATATTGAACAAAGTTATACTACAGAGTCAAGTTCCCAGCAGAAGGATTGGAGAATTCCATTCATTGATTATGCGGTTCATGGGATTTTACCTGAAGACCCAAAAGAAGCTGCATCAATTAAGAGACGATCATTTCGATTCTATTATGATTCATCTTTACATATGTTATATCGTCGTTCATATGATGGACTCTTGCTGCGCTGTCTCTCAGAAAGTGAAGCCAAACAAACACTCCGAGAAGCTCAAGATGGTGTTTGTGGTGCTCATCAACCGGGTCCGAAATTACAAGACCGCATTCGAAGAATGGGGTATTATTGGCCATCTATGATAGCGGATGCTGTAGACTATGCCAGAAAGTGTAAAGCATGTCAGATTCATGCTGATTTTATTCATCAACCGTCTGAATTTCTACATCCTACTGCAGCCTCTTGGCCATTCGAAGCTTGGGGTATGGATATCATTGGTCCTATTAACCCTCCTTCTGTTAAAGGACATCGGTTTATATTAGCTATAACCGATTACTTTTCTAAGTGGGCAGAAGCAGTTCCTTTTGCTGAAGTAAAAACATCTAATATGATCAGCTTCATCAAGCACCATGTCATTTATCGTTTCGGGATTCCTCGACGGATAATTCATGACAATGGACCACAATTTTTTAGTCAGGCATTTTATCGATTCTGTGATAAGAATCGAATTCAAAATTTGGCTTCTACGGCTTATAATCCAGCTGCTAATGGTTTAGCCGAAACTTTCAACAAGACAATCATCAAACTTCTCAAAAAGTTTGTCTTTTCTAATAAACGTGATTGGAATGAAAAACTTGGAGAATATTTATGGGCTTATCGAACAACAGTCCGAACTCCTACTGGTTTTACACTATTTTTACTGGTTTATGGATGTGAGGCTGTCCTTCCATTAGAAATTCAGATTCCATCTCTTCAAATAGCCATTGCTAATGAGCTAACTATAGAGAATAATGATCGCTTACGACTCCAAGAACTTGAAGGATTGGATGAAAAGCGTCTTCAAGCACAACAGTATATTGAGCTATATCAAGCCCGTATATCTCGAACTTTCAATCGTAAAGTTAAAGAGAGGGTATTCAAGGTTGGCGAGCTGGTATTGGCTGTTCGAAGACCAATGGTGATGACTCACAAAAGCAAAGGGAAATTCTAAGCAAAATGGGAAGGCCCTTATATGATTGAGACTGTGTTTTCCAATGGCGCCTATCGGTTATCCAAGCCTAATGGAGATCTACTCCTGATGCCGATCAATGGCAAATTTCTTAAGAAGTACTATGTATAAAAAAAGAAGACAAAATGAAAATAAAATCTCCTTTATTATTATTTTCGTTCAGAACAAAGGATTAAGGACGAGGACCACTGCCTTCCTTATTAAATACATAGTCGGCCAATGCATCAAAGGCATCGTTGCCTGAGTTCACAAAGAACTTGCATGCAGCCATCCTCAGTGTTTCTTCTTTAGGAGTCTTCCCTGGTTCTACTAAGAAAGCGAGGATGTCTTGTGGTGGCTTGGGCGTAGAAGAGATTTCGCATATTTTGATTGGGTCTGACACAATTGGCTCAATGGGACGCGTCTCGATGACGTCCTCAACCTACATGGAAACTTTATTCTTTTGCTGCACATCCTTGGAAGACATTTTTCGATAGAGGAGTAGAAATAAGAATGAAAATTTACAAAGAGTTCTCATCTATTTATAGGAGGAGAAAGCTATTAATGGATTGGTCTTGGAAATTGAAACAACTTGTCATTTTCGAAAAGACTTATCCATTCATCTATTTTTAGGAGATGAGTTATTAATAGTCCATTCATTTTAGATTCTTTCATTTAATTATGGAATTAGATTGACCTTTCGTTTCCCCAAAAGAAACGCTGGTTCATTCATTCTTTCATCGATATTGGCAATGACATCTGTCTTCTTATTCCCCAGCTACCAATGTTTGGTTAAGCTGATTATTTGTCTCTTTGGAGAGAAATTTTAGTCTTCTATCTTATCAGTTGACTAAAAAGTTGGATTTGTTATTTATCATGTTCTTTTGACCTCTGAATAAATATTAAATCTGCTTGTGTTTCCTATCTATCATGTCCATTTGGCCTCTGAATAGATATTAATCTATTTTTCTTTGAGTTGTTACAATCTATTATGTCCATATTACCTCTGATAGTATACTCTAAATAGAAAAAGGATTTTACTATCTATCATGTTCATATTACCTCTGGATAGATACAATCTATTGAGTTTATAAGATTTATCATGTCCATATCACCTCTGATAAATATTTTCTATCTCATACCTATTGTTTAAATTCAAATGATAGGATCACAAAACAAATATTTTATTCATTTCTTGAATAAGATAAAAGGCTACAAAAATTCTTCATTTGCCTAAGGTGGAGCAGATATATCTTTCAGCAATTTTTGGAGTTATGCTAAACGCTTCTCGCGAGAACCCATTACATTTTCAGTAGCTATCTGTCTTCGGGCTTCTGGAGTGGAAATGAAAGAAAACTTAGCAAAAATAGCTATTAGATTATCTCTGGCTTTATCAAGGTGCTTAATAGTAGATTCAGCGCCAAAAACTTGCTCTTCCAAAATTGAGCTCTGTGTCAGATATTGATCACGAGCTATTATTAATTGCTCCTTTTCAGCCTTCAGACGAGCCAATTCAGCCTCCACTTCACGAATTTTATCATTTTGTTCCTGAATTTTCGTATTTGAAGTGTCATAGGCTTCTCTATAACTCTCCAATCGAGGCTTTGCATCCGCCAATAAAGCTTTCTCTCTGGCAACTTTGTTACTGTGTTCTTTGAGAGATTCGTTGAAAGTAATCTCTCGAGCGGTGAATTCAGCAGATAAAGTTTCATACTCAGCTTGAATGAGATTCTCGGTAGTTTCACTTGTCAGCCTCAAATATTCTCCAATGGGCTGCTCAAGTTCTTCTACCACTCTTTCTAAAACAGTTGCTCTTTCAACATCATTAAACATGGCGACGTTCCTAATGGTGGAAACAATCGCCCCTTTTAAGCTTTCATAAGTGAGACCTCTATTCAGCACCATGTCAATTAAAGCTGCCAGGGTCTTATAAAAAGCTTCAGTATGAATCTCAACTAGGAGGTTCATTTCTGCATTGGAGCTCGGTGTCGCAGCAATCTCTACCAAGTCTCTTTTCCTCAGACTAGGAGCAGATGTGGTTGCTCCGGTAGCAGATTGAGATAAAGATGATGTAGTTGCTACTACCATAGCCAATTGATCTCTGGGAGCTTCAGAGATTATGTCTTTAAAACTTGTCACTCCAGCCGTTTCTGGAGTACCGGTGGCAGTGATAGTTGTGGATGGAAAGATGGTAGTTGCAGCTGATTCGGATTCAGGCATAATCTTCTTCGGAACTTCTACTGGATCGGTAGTAATAGCTGAGGGTGCTATCACGACATCTTCAGTTTTAGTAGATTTGATTACACCTTCATCACCTTCTTGGGTTTCTGGCTATTCAAACTCTGAAAATACTTCAATCTCTTCATTGAGATTAGTTGCTTCTTCGGCAGCTATTTCTTGATCTGCAGTTGGTCTTTCTGCAGTTTGTTCTTCTGCCTTAGTAGCCTTTTCATTACCTACAGTTAGATCTACTGTAGTTTCTTCCTTTTCCTGACCCTCAACGGGAGAAGACACTTCTAAGGGAGCTTGTATTTCTGGTTCTGGTTGTACCTCCAGTGATTGAGGACATTCTTCTCGGAACCCTACTTCAGGTTCTCGCGATACTTCTTCTTGAACATCTTCCTCTTCGGGAGAAGAAGCCTCTTCCTCGGATTCTTCATTCTCCTCATAAATATTTTCTGGAAGAGGAGGAGGAGCCATAACCTTCGGGGGAATGATAACACCTACAAAATGTTTTTAACAAAACAAATTTTATACAAAAGTCATAGTCTTATATGGATTTTGTATAAATTATATTTACCTGGAGTAGGTGTAGTACGCTCCAAGTATGTGTCATAATCCCCATTCCAATCTTCATCATCAAAATCAAGAGATGGTTCATCTAATGGGATATGCTCTGGAGTAACCCTTTCAACCATTTGTACCTTTTGTAAGGTTAAATGAAGTGAAGTACTAAGGCGTCCTGGAGATAGCATCCCTACAGTTTCAGTTGGGGTGGCTGTTTGGGGAGCTGAAGATCTTTCCCCAGGATGAACTGAGGAAGATGGTATATGTTGCGGTTCATCCGCCTCAGTGTCACTTTCTGGAGTGGCGGCTCTTTGTCTTGAAGGCCCTTTGATAGCGACTTTCTTCTTCTTTTCCGGAGTTTTCTCTGGAAGCGTGACGGCTGCACCTTGTTTTCTTTTTCGGCCCTTGCCAATGATGATAGGTTCTGCAACCGGCTCCCCAACTCCTGTAGGGATAACTTCCAGAAATAGATCTGGAATGCCAGTATCGTCAGGGGTATCTGTCGGTACCCTGACCGGCTCTTCAATATTTCCTTCTTTAGGCCACCTCAGACTACCTCTCATATTGTAGCCGTAGGCAAAAGAACGAATTAAAGCATAAAAGTGAGCATACGTATGAAGTATACGTAGCTCTGTAGTACTGGTGGCGGTTGAGACTCTAAATTTGGCACCAGTACGAGCAGTACTGAAATATCTCCAACCCCTAGCACCGTCAAGTAGTTTCCCATAGTTGACAGAAATTAGTAGAGGGGTTACCAATATGAAGTTGGTCGTACCCAAATTAGCGAGCAAACCTACTGGGTAGATATGGTTCAAATGCACAATTATCTTCATTTCTGTACATCAGATGAGAAGGTCTGATGCACTGAAGCCATCTGAAGACTGATGGTGGCAATACAGCTCTTCCTTCAACTTCATCTTCAAACTGAATGCCAAAGCAGTCTGCTGGAACTTGTGACCGAGTACAGAAGAAGTTCCAACCATAAGAATAGTTCAAAACTGCCCGGGTATCCGCCACAGTCATAGCAGTCCATGTAGCTTTGCTAAATTTTTGAAGGAAGACTTCCTCATTATCTCTCGGGCCTGGTGGCAACAGATTGCAGTTGTGGTGCAACAACCAGCCCATTAAATAAGTAAAGGGCATTTCTATCCTGGGGAAAACGTTCCGATGAGGTGCATTGTTGATTAACTCTTCACCGAAAGTCCTTAAACCTGCATTTGTACGGCACACCATGGCCGATAGCAGATTAATTCTGACTTTAAAAACCAAGCGTACTGCTGGCCATAGTACGCTACGGTGGATTCAGTCAACAGTACCAGTACCCGGCACCACCCATCTTCTCAGCCATAAATAAAGGAAGCCTACCAGTAAAGCTCTCCTAGAGATTTTCTGACTGCCATATCTAAGGAAGCTCAAGGCTTCAGTTCCGGCAGGGAATTCCCCAGTCTTCGTAGACAGATATTTATTCGAGAATTTATAGGCAATCATCATATCCCGAATTTTGTTAGAGGGAATTGTCGAATCTATATTGATTGCCGGAGCTTTGTTTTCCTGAAACATTTCTTTGTCATCTTTGGATATCTTATCCTTATGGAAGAAGAGATAAGTCGTCCACTTGTTGATGTACGCTAAATGAGATGTACTTTCATGCATTGTAGTACAAATCATGTAGTGATACATCAATTCTTTATATACCTCAATCAACTGAGGGTTAGTCTCTCTAATTTCAGCAAGTTCCCTGTTGGAGGGAACGTATTCCTCATATGGGGCTTCCCCCATTGGCAGCTTCGAGATAAAATGCATCTCATGAAGAGCAAGGCCCATTTTGCCTTTCGGGGTTCCAAAAGTTCCAGTTGAACTAATGTATATCTCCATTAAGGCCATGAATAGGTTTTCGTTCGAGGGAATACCCTGACTGGTGGAAGCTACCGCTTCATACAAGCTAATATCTTTCAGCTCTGTCTCGAAGTTCTTCATCATCCAAATACTTATCTGGATCCAGTTTTGGTTGAATGGAGTCAACCATCCCGGCAGCCTGGGGTTTGTTTGGGGATATAATACAGCAGCCCTTATGAATTTGTTGACGAACATCTGGGTCTGCACTGGTTGCATTAAACCCGAATCTTCCCTAGGATTAGATCCTGGCATGAGGCCAGAAATAAAAGTGACACCGCCATTGGGAACACTAGCAAAATACCCCATATCATTGGCATGCTCTCTTGAAAATAATTCTACCCGGTCTTCCGTGACTGCTGGGAGTCAAATTCCACAGCATTTGTCGATGGTGGGTAGCATGGAACAATGCTGTCAAAGGATAATCTCTGTCCATATCCGGGAGATACATGGCTCTATCTCCAAATTTGAATAACCAAGACTCCTTCTTGGGGTGTGTCTGGGACTTACAGTCAATTACATCCCCAAACAAGAAGGCTGGTTTTGCAAATTGTTGTGCATCTAGTGAAGTCAACAATTCTCCATTTATCATGGATAGCAGCATCCTATCCCCTTGGGCTGCTATCAATTGTGCTCTCTCTATAGGGTAATCGGGGTTTGATTGAGGAAATACTATGTGAGACAGATTCTCCAGATAATTCGAACCCACTATGCCTACTGATGAACCAAAGACTTCTGCGAGAGGGTGAATTTGCAAGTCCACTGCAAAAAGAAAAAGAAAAAAATCAAGTTAGAGAAAATCTAATTTGATGTCATTTATGCAGATAAATTGATCTGAATTTTACATATAAGATAAAAAAATTTCTAAATGTAAAAAGTCTTTGTTTTACCCAAAGTCTTTTCATTTCTGGAAAATTTACGTTGGCACCTTAGATGTGGGCGTATTTCAGTTTTTACGCTGGCACATTAGATGTGGGCGTATTTTAAATTTTACGCTGACACATTAGATGTGGGCGTATTTTAAATTTTACGCTGACACATCTCTGGGCGTATTTCAGTTTTTACGCTGGCACATTAGATGCGGGCGTATTTCAAATTTTACGCTGACACATTTGTGGGCGTATTTCAGTTTTTACGCTGGCACATTTGTGAGCGTATTTTACGATAACACGTATAAACGTGGGCGTATTTTTAAATTTTACGCTGACACGTATAACGTGGGCATATTTTGATTATCTCAATTTCTACGCTAACACGTATAACGTGGGCGTGAAACAGAGGATCTTTGGTCTTTTTCTTCTCCGATGAAGTTTTACGGCCATAAGGGAGTGCTTTACCCCTCATTGGAGGAGCCACGGCAGGATGACTTTGCTGAGATGCGGCTGATGACAGGACAGGGGTTTGTGCGCGGTCGATCGATGAAGAATCGACGGCGGGCTTCTTGCCTATGCTGCTGCCGGCGGTGGACTTCTTGGGGGCTATTGAATGGAATACAAGAGGAAGGAGAGAGTTCGAGAAGGATCGGGATTATGAGAGCAAGAAAACAAAGTAAAGTTCTCTCTCTCTCCGAAGAACCCTATTTATAGGGAATTTTCAAATCGGTTCAAATTCCAGATTTTACGTCGACTGTTGGACATCCCAACTTTTACGTGGATGACTGTTGTGTAACCCGAATTTTACGCTGACTGGTCAAAATCCCAAATTTTACGCTTTTGTTCAAAGTATTTCAAATTTTAAAAATATTTGAAAACTTTGAAGGGGGTCTTGTAGGAGCGTAAAAAGTACCTCATAAATCAAGTCAAAGAAAGAGAGCTCTACGCTCAACCAGGCTACTTTATGCCAGGGTTATTTTGTATTAAGCTTTACGCTAGCTACTCTGTACGCTGGCTATCCTTTACGCTAGCTACTCTGTACGCTGGCTACCCTTTACGCTAGCTGCTTTACGATAGAAATAGGCTGTCAGATCATGCATTTAATGCATCTGACATAATGATTTATTGACAGCGTATAAACACAGAATTCAAAGAGATTTGATTTATACAGAAATCGATATTGTTGTTTAGTACAAAACAGGCCACTTTACGCTCAATAAAATTACTTCTTTTTACGCACGATAGTTATGTGAGTTTTTTACGCTCAAAACTATTGTGAGTGTAAAGTCTATTTGAGCTACTTTACGCTCAAGGCTATTTTAGCCACTTTACGCTGGGAAGTTTATTTGGGCTGTTTTTACGCCAATTTGCCACTTTACGCTCAGTATATGTTTCGGGTCATTTTTACGCCCGATTATTTCTGGCCACATGAGAACGTGGTTTGTCCACGTGTCTTTCATGCCACACTTATTGAAGAACGTGTGTACGTGCTTCCTGTTTTTGTTGATATAATGGGACACGTGTCAACGTATGTAGAGAGTAACTTCCATCGTGGGTGACAGTTGCCAGCGTAAAAACTCAAATGTGTTGCTTTTTACGCCTAAGGAGTCATGTCTATAAATAGACTTATTTTACACATCAAAAGCATCAAGCATAGAGAGACATGAGAGAATACCTAGAGATCAGAGCCCAGAGACTTTGATTTTACGGAGCATTCTTCTTCAAATTTTCTTCCAGAACAGAGTGAAGCAAAGCAGGAAAGCATTCAGCCTCGCCATCAGTGCCTAAGTGCGTCGATACCTTTCTGGTGACTTAGTTCTTCCAGCTGTTCATCTTCTAGCAGTGATCTTCATCATCATCGTATAGTCCAAGGAACGAAGTGACCGCCTTCATATCAGACTTCCATAGCAATACTTCCCAGAATTTTACGCTTCATATCAGACTTCCATAACAAAATGCCTAAAATCGGCTTTTGAAAATAATACTTGAAAGAGTACAAAAGAGTACAAATATTCTGGGATGTATTACTATGGAAGTCTGATATGAAGGCGATCACTTTGTTCCTTAGACCATACGATGATGATGAAGATCACTACTAGAAGATGAACAGCTGGAAGAACTAAGTCACCAGAAAGGTATCGACGCACTTAGGCACTGATGGCGAGGCCGAATGCTTTCCTGCTTTGCTTCACTCTGTTCTGGAAGAAAAGTTGAAGAAGAATGTCCTTGGACAAACCACGTTCTCATGTAGCCAGAAACAATCGGGCGTAAAAATGACCCGAAACATATACTGAGCGTAAAGTGGCAAATTGGCGTAAATACAGCCCAAATAAACTTTCCAGCGTAAAGTGGCTAAAATAGCCTTGAGCGTAAAGTAGCTCAAATAGACTTTACACTCACAATAGTTTTTAGCGTAAAAAACTCACATAACTATCGTGCGTAAAAAGAAGTAATTTCATTGAGCGTAAAGTGGCATGTTTTGCAGTAAACGACAATATCGATTTCTGTGTAAATCAAATCTCTTCGAATTCTGCGTTTATACGCTGTCAACAAATCATTATGTCAAATGCATTAAATGCATGATCTGACAGCCTATTTCTATCGTAAATCAGCTAGCGTAAAGGGTAGCCAGCGTACAGAGTAGCTAGCGTAAAGGATAGCCAGCGTACAGAGTAGCTAGCGTAAAGCTTAATACAAAATAACCCTGGTATAAAGTAGCCTGGTTGAGCGTAGAGCTCTCTTTCTTTGACTTGATGTATGAGGTACTTTTCACGCTCCTACAGCAAGCCCACGACGAAATCTGAGATAGAGCAACTGATAACAGATC
Organism: Iris pallida; assembly: GCA_029216955.1. Classification (NCBI taxonomy): domain Eukaryota; kingdom Viridiplantae; phylum Streptophyta; class Magnoliopsida; order Asparagales; family Iridaceae; genus Iris; species Iris pallida. The sequence continues at coordinate 2,134,093 of JANAVB010010193.1, read as the reverse complement.
ACAGGGCAGTAGACAATAAAGATAGTGATGATCCCGAGGGAAACTTCCCTGTTTATCATTTCTTCAGGCAGGCTGAGTTTAAACTGTCGAAAAGGCTGTGCTAGCCGCCTTTCTGATGACATGGCTTCGCGATTGTGTAGTCCCTGGTGGTTCGGGGTCTATTGAAAGGATAAGCCGAGGTATGTTACTTCTGGCTGTAAAGTTGACATTTGGATACCATCTTGCCCTGCTTCCTGCGATAGTCTGTGCCATCCAATGAGGCTTGCGATATTTTGTTGTTAACGCGGTGACGCCTGATGGTAGAAAGGACTTTGTCAGGACTGAATTTCCCTTTCACTACTTGATGGGATGGCTGGTGCTGCACTATCCCAGATTAATGAATGTTGGGATGATGGCAAACTCTTTGGCGGGAGATGCCTTTCTTCAGAGATTGAAAGATGCAGACTGGACCGTCACAGGGGTGCCTGTTTGCAGGAGGGCTTTGAGTTTTCTGCAGAATTATGAGTTCTTCAGAGTGTCGCCTCCGTCTGGTAGTGGCCGTACAGGAGACACTTTAGTAGATAAGGGAGCACTCACTACTAGCCTTCCTATTGGGGCATTCCGTTGGCTCCAGTCCATCAGTCCTTCCCATCTGGTGCTCAGGAATAGGAACCACACTTTTCTGGAATGTTATCTGCCGAGTCGCTTTCTACGGCAGTTCGGCTACAGCCAGCTTCTTTTGGACAACCCCATTCCTCATCTACAGTCGATAGGAATCCTGATCGACGGGGCACGTGTATGGGGTTACTACAACGTCGGATTACTGGGGCAATTTTTACCTTGCCAGAAGATAAGCCTGAAACCCATATGCTCTTTGCTACTGCCAAGTTCTATATTCAGGTCAATACCCTTCATCCTTGGTATGACCGTGAGCAGAGTTTAAAATTAGGGACTAGGCTTGCCCCCACTCTTGTCGATATAGGACGAGTGCGCACAATGGGGGGTCACAGAAGGAACGGTGCCGCACCCTCAGCTGAGCCGGCTGCAGCGCCACGACAGAAAGTCACTCTTGAGGAGCCTGTTGTTACAGTACCTCAAAGAAAGGATACTGAAGATCCTCTTCCTGATACTCCTCACAAGAGGAAAGCTTCTACTAAGCTGGTTCAATGGTCCAAAAGGAAGAAGATTGTTGTCTCCAGAGGAAGAAAGAAGGTCATGGATGTGAGCGCCAGCTTGCCTCCTCCCAGAAGATCTTCTCGTCAGATTCAGAGGAGTGAAACAGTGTCACAGGCCGATATTATCTCGAAGGTAGACCCCTTTATGGATTCCATAGCCGTTTTGGTAGAACCAGTATCCGTGCTATCTACAAATAACGCTCTCTCATGCTTGCGTTTGTCCTTTGCACAGGACGTTGAAGTTACGGCCGCGGCAGGCGCTTTTTTTCTGAAAAATGGACATAACAACAGTTTTCCCTGCTCATCCTCAACCGATGGATGAAGGTGGGTCTTCTACAGTTGTAAGGTTTGAGCAAAAGGATGATCAGGACGAAGGCCCAGACCATGATGGCGATCAGAAAGCCAATCCCTCCTATGACATTTTTTTAGGGGATATGTCTACAATAGGAGCTATGATGAAGGATTTGGATAAAAATCAAGTCCAATCGGCTCACCCTCCTCTGGGTATGTCATTCTTGCACTTTTCTTCAGATGAGATTTTCTGACTTTAATTTTGCGTGCAACTTGTGTGGCTGACTTCCATCGTATATTCCCTTATAGACAAGAAGAGGGAACAAAGTACAGAGGTTGCTACAGATACCGGGGCTAGACAGGAAGCTGCCCTTGGTTCTCCCAGTAAACCGACATCGGTTACTGAAGAAGTCTTTGATCGGCCCGTTGAGACGGCCATTATTGAATCTGCTTCGGGTCCGGCTGGGACCGTAGAAGGCAAGCAGGATGATGCTGCTTTGGCTGATGTTGACAGTGAGCGACATGGTTCTACTCTCATTTCCCCAGCTCCAGTTGATACTAAGCCGGCATAAGGTATTAAATTACAACTCCTTCATACTCTTTAACTAAGTTTTTTTGTTACTGATATGTATATTGCTTTATTTGTCAGGTTCGGCTTCCTCCCAAGTAGCTCTCCCTGGGACAGAAGATCCCCATCAAGCTTCATCTCCAAAAACCTCATCTGAAGATGATGAGATGGCTCTGGAAGTCATAAGAGCTTTCTACTCCATTTTAAAAGTAAATCTTTCTAGAGTTTTGAACCGAAATACCGCCTTCGGGCCTGTGAAGGCTGTTGCTGAATGCCAGGTGACAGTCCTTGAAAGCGTTGCTGGCTATGAAGAGCGAGATAATGCTTTAAGGAAGGTCATAGCTGACCAGGAAAATCAAGTGGCCAAACTCTGAAAAGTTAGCCAGCGAAGCCCAACATCATTGTTTCTTGAGGAGGACGTGGCTCTGAACGGCTCTTGAGGAGGAGGAAGCTAATTTTCAGGCGAGGAAGGAGGCTATGGCTAAAGAGATCAGTGAGCTGGCTAATCAGTATGAACAGTTTGGTGCTGTAGGTAGGGCTCGTATTTCCTCAAAGAATAAGCTGGCCATCGAGATCGCTGAAAAGTACAATCAGATTACGCAGCTTCAAAAAGAGATTGCCCAGCTTGAGGCCGACTTATGAACAGTTGCGTCTGACTAGGAAGATTACGTGGTTTAGGCTGCTGCGATTGCCACAACTTCAGACCAATTGAAGGCTCAGCTGGGGAAGTTTGAAGAGGAGCATATGAAACTGATTCCTTTCAATGATGAAGCTGCTCGGCAGGAAGAAGCACGTCGTCGTGCCACTATCAAATCTCAAGCTGAAATCAAGGCTTTGAGGGATAGCATCAATCGATTGTGTATTCCTTAAGTCTTTTGTTTATAATTGGCTCTTTTTAGTCGAAAAACTCTTGTATTCTGCCTTTTTGAGAATGATTCAATAAAGAATATTTTGGCTATTTGAAATTCAAGAATGAAGTTTGTGAAATATCTGAACTAGAGGTAATATGGACGTAGTAAGGATACTTCTGGTGGGTATTTTGCTGGAGAATTGGATGTGGACTCATTACCCATTTTATATTCAAGGTTTTTGAATATAGATAATAAGTTAAAAGAAGCTGCTAATAGAGGTAATGTGGACGTAATAGCAGATAATATTTTATACCTCAACCAGAGGTAATATGGACGTGGACGGGTATATAACATTTAAATAGGAGTCAGTAAATAATTCAGAGCTCATATGGACGTGATTATCTTTGATGAAAGGATATTTTCGGCAGGTATTCCACTGGAGAATTTGACATGGACTTATTATCCGTTTTATATTCAAGGTTCTTGAATATAGATAATAAGTTGAAAGAAGCTGCTAATAGAGGTAATATGGATGTAATAGCAGAGAATATTCTATATCTGACTAGAGATTATATGGACGTGGACGGATATATAACATTAGGTAGGAGTGGATAATTCAGCGGTAATATTGATGTGATTATCTTTGATGAATGTTTTGCTCAGAGGTTATATGGACGTGGCAAAACATTTCTTAATTATCCTACTGGGGAAATAATGATCGAAAAATAGTTCAGAGGTAATATGGACATGACTGTTTTCGTAAGACCAATTTTGGGCAGAGTCCAAAACAAAAGTAACTCCACTGGGGAATCTTTTTTAGAGGACCTATTATCCATGGCGTATCCATGACTCTTGAAATACGGATAATAGTTAGATGATTTTTCGGTTCACATAAATATTATACTATACATTTACATGATTAAAATGGGTATATGTGAACGCTGTACATGAAGGTTACACATAATATTTCTTCTGGAACTTGCCGTTGATCGGCATCATGAGCAAGTCACCATCAGGCTTGGTTAGTCGATACGTACAGATAGAATACACTGATTCTATAACGAAAGGACCTTCCCATTTAGGCTGGAATTTTCCTTTCGTCTTGTGCGTCATGACCATTGGTCTTCTCACCACTAAGACCAGATCACCAACTTGAAAGATTCATTCTTTCACCTTTTTATTAAAGGCTCTGGAAAGGCGTGCTTGGTATAGCTCAATACGCTGTTGAGCTAATAAGCATTTTTTGTCTAGCGCTTCCAGCTCTTGTAGTCGCAGATGGTAACTTTCTTCGGCAGTCAACTCACTGGTTAAGGCTACTCGAAGAGAGGGAATCTGGATTTCTAGGGAAAGAGATACTTCACTCCCATAAACTAGAAAGAATGGCGTACTGCTTGTTGGAGTCCAGACCGTTGTACGATAGGCCCAGAGACATTCGTCGAGCTTTTCATTCCAATCGCGCTTGTTTGAAGACAAAAACTTCTTGAGAAGTTTGATGATAGTCTTATTGAAGGCTTCTGCTAATCCATTAGCCGTTGGATTGTAAGCAATAGAGGCTACATTCTGAATTCGATTCTTATAGCAGAACCGATAGAATGCATGGCTCGCGAACTGTGGACCATTATCATGGATGATCCTGCGAGGTAGGCCAAAGCGGTAGATAACGTGATGTTTGATCACGTTTGACGTCTTTACTTCGATGGGCGGTATAGCTTCGGCCCATGTGGAGAAGTAATTGGTTATAGCTAGGATAAACCGATGTCCTCTGGAGGATGGTGGGCTGATTGGACCGATGACGTCCATACCCCAGACTTTAAAAGGCCAAGATGCCACCATCAGGTATAGAAACTCTGAAGGTTGATGAATGAAATCAGCATGGAACTGACAAGCCCTACACTTTATTACATATTCAACAGCATCTGCTATCATCGTAGGCCAATAATAACCCATTCGTCTAAGGCGATCTTGTAATTTGGGGCCTGGTAGATGTGCACCACAAATTCTGTCGTGAGCCTCACGGAGTGCATGTTTGGCTTCTGTGTCTAATAAACATCGTAACAGTAGCCCGTCGTAAGAGCATCGGTATAGCATTTTGGTAGCTGTATCATAGTAAAATCTGAGGGATCGCCTTTGGACAAACACTGCTTCCTTTGGGTCCTCAAGGAGGATTTCGTAGACAGCGTAGTTTATGAAAGGAAATCTCCAGTCTTCAACGTCAACGTTTGTTTTTGTTTCGTAACTGTGGTGAATATTCAAGGCATATTTCACACAGAATAACTTTTGACCAGACACTGTGATCGAATGCTGAGTGTTGATAGGAACGGTCAGGGAAGCAGCAAGATCGACTAAAGCATCTGCTTCTATATTCTGTAATTGAGGCACGTGCTCGATGAAGAATCCAGCAAAGGTAGTGAAGTACGTGTAGGCAACTCTAAGGGGGGTCAATAGAGTACTTGTGACAATAATGAATAGTTAAAAATTCAACACTATTCAATCCCAACTAGTAATCAATTAATCATAGTATAATTGCAAAAATTAAATAAAGATCAGAAAGCATACGCGTACACAATAATTTTTAACCTGGTTTCTCTCATGGAGGACTAGTCCAGGCCTGAGAACTCTAGCTCAGGATTGAAATCTACTATTTATGAAATAGCTTCACAACCACGTGCCTTTACTCAGAAGAGCATGCCAACTTCTTGAAAGATCGCTGAGGCAAAACTTAGAATTTTCCAAGTGACTTCTTCAAGACTCTTGCACAAAACTTCTAATTGACTCGCACCGAGCACCTTGTAGGCTTGGGAAATTTTGTGGCTAGTAGATGAGAAGAGTATGGCTCTTTAAGATGTATATGCTATAAGAGTAGAAGAGAAGAGAAGATTGGATGAATTGAAATGAGAGAAAAGGGTGCCTATATATACTAGTTCTGGGAGGCAGAGTTCAGCCAGAACTCCGTCCAAAAATTCAAAATTATGGCCGTTGGACAACTTGCAATGAGCAATCCCTAAAAATTAGCTCCTGGAAATTAGGAGACAGAGTTCGGCCCAAACTCTGTGTGGGGGCAAAGTTCGGCCCGAACACTGCCTCCTTGGAGACAGAATGCTCATGTGCTTTATTGGGCTTTGGCAGATTGGCTTTTTATTTTATGGAGCTTGTTGGTTATCTAGTCTATGGTTGAGGTACTCAGTGCGACTCAACGTATAATAGTCTAGACTCAATAAAAGAATAAAAATTATAGACTTTCGATGACATGTTCCAGCAGTATTCGTCGAGCAGTCGTCGATGATGATTGTCTGACTTGATATATGATAGTCATCTGATTTGTAGCTTGATGACGATTTATGTGTCGAGTTGGATCATGTCAAATATCGATTTGTTAATTATCAAGATTAGGTTGACTGCGATCCAGTTTGGGTCAACAATCTCCCCTATTTTAATAATTGACAAAATTATGATATTTGCGTATCGCAACATTTATACCTGGACACATATATAGCTCCCCGTAGATAGACATTTTGGCTTCCCTATAAATAGAGAAGTCCTGAAACAAGTACTAGACCAAACAATGCATAGCACAAATATTTATCCAAAATGGTTAAGCAAATATCACATATTTTCCCCCTTTGACATTTAGCAAAATGAAATATAGGCTCCCCCATAAGAACATAACCATGGTGAAAATATGAAATCACACAACCAAGGCTCAAATATAACGTAAGAGATAACTATCAAATAATCCAAATAGAAGCAATATAATCATAAAGTAGTACAAAGCAAAGAGTTCAACTATATAACCACTGAATGAAAATGACAAAGTGCATAAACAAAAGAAATCCTAAGCATCAGCAGCATCATAAAAGGGACCACGACCGTCACGGAGCACGGAAAGGTCCAGCAGAGTCAGATGGGCCGCTGGCAGCACGACGAGGATCAATAAACGCTGCATTCGGATCCAAATACCTCCTGACCCAGGTGTCATTGATACGGCAACCTTCGCGAGAAGGGTCCCGTACCATAGGGTAAGATACCGTAGGATGAGTAGCCAGGGAGTACTGGATGTCATGCATGGTGTTACTGATGACCATCATCTGTAAGTTGTGCGATAATCCATCTGAGTCCAGCGATCATCCTCCAAGTGGAAGCGATCACGAAGCATAGTCTGAATGGACTCAAGGGTAGCAGGAGGCTCGGGTACAGGTTGGCTAAGAGCAGGAGGATCAGCATGAGCATCAGACTCGGAGTGCTCAGACTCAGTAGAGGACTCAACAGATGCAAGAAGCCGCCGTGCCTTAGACAGATAGGCAGGGGCAGGAAGGAACTGACACTCATCAAGAGGAATATGGAACGCATGAAAAATCATCGACAAATATAGGGCGTAGACCAATGATCTAGGTCTCTTTCATGCACTAATCATCCAGTCCATCATAGTGCACAAAAAGTTAAAAGGGACATGGAAGTGGAGATGATAAAGGGCAGAGATCTCAAGATAAGATACTTCATCGATCGATCCCGCTTTGGGCAAGATCGTGGAGAAGGTAATGCGATGAAGTTCATAAAAATACGGGTTAAGATATTTAGCTTATAGCTTGCATGGACGAGTATTGGGAGTACACAAATCATCCTTGAAACTTTCCAGTGACGATCCATCAGGAAATTGAAACTTGCGGGCATCGACAAGTTTTCCCAAGAATTGGGTTCCGGGATCTCAAGATATTCTGCAAGCTCAAAATCATCAAAAGTAATGTCGATACCGGCGACACGAGAGTAGATCCGTGTGTCGTCAAAGGTTAGATTACAATAGAATATTTGGATAGCATTCAAGTAAACTATAAATGAGGTAGAAACTAACTCATCTAAACAAAGATCATGGAACAATGAGTCATAAGCTAAAAATATAGTAAAATTAATCGGATGACCCGCATACACACTCCATGAACAAAAATCGGCAATCCATTCATTGGAAGCCTCCAATGATACAAAAATTTATTCATTGAATGTGTTGGGGTCTTGACGTGGAGGTGGATTAAAAAGAGGATGGATTGGAGGAGCAAGAAGAAGAGGAGGATTGGAAGATGATGCACCTTCACTCCTTCTTCTCTTACCTCCTCTAAAGAGTCTTGGAGCTATGGAGAATTTTAAAAAAATTGAAAAGGAAATAGAGAAGAATATGAAATTATACCTCACACAAATGAGAAAAGATGGAAGAGATCCCCCCAAAAGCTTTAGATCTTGAGTTTATGATGAAAAAGAGCCCTAAAAGTGGAGTTTCTAAGGTTTGGGTTTGAAAAAATTGTGTTTGGAGGAAGGTGGAAGAAGAACAAAGTGAAGAGAGAGGGTTTTCTCTCAGGTTTAAGGTGTTTAGGAGCAGCAAGTTGGGTTAAATCTGGACTGTCGGATCAAAACAATGGGTGGCTGAGAATCAGAGAAGGTTTTGTGACCAAGGATACAGAGTTTGGCCCGAACTCTGCCTCCATGGGCACATAACACAGGAAAGGTTAAAAATGGCTAAGTTTTGATAGAAAATGAATAGAATTTAAAAGTTTGAATTAACTAAGTCATAAATGTAATTAAACCATATAATAAATAAGGATTTAAGACAGCGACCATTACGATGACACTGCCATGGGTTAGCTGTAGGGACCGGATCCCAGCTAGCGGTAGTCCGAAGAATAGTGCACCGTGTCGCTTAGGCTTTTATGCCTTGTTGTCAGAAGGACCCTTTCGGCTTGTACCCATAGCAAAGTTACCATAAAGATATATGTCATAATCATTATTTATATATGCAGGCCAATTTATTTTATGACCGTTTTATCCAAAATTTCTAATTCACGACAAAGAAAGTTGAAGCGCTCTTTGGCCAGTGGTTTGGTAAAGAAATCTGTTAGCTGTTGTTCAGTGTCTATGAATTCTAAATTAATCGTGCCTTCTTGTTGATGATCACGCAAAAAGTGATGTCTAATCTCTCTGTGTTTAGTGCGTGAGTAAAAAACTGGTTTCTTGGTCAGATTAATGGCACTAGTGTTATCGCAGAAAATAGGTATGTGCTTGAAATATAAGTTGTAGTCTTCAAGGGTTTGCCTCATCCACAGAATCTGTGCACAACAACGACCAGCTGCGATGTATTCATCTTCTGTTGTGGATAGTGCGACAGAGTTCTGCTTCTTGCTAAACCAGGAGACTAATGCCTTTCCTAGAAAATGATATGTACCGTTGGTACTCTTACGGTCGACTTTGCATCCCGCAAAATCAGCATCGGAATATCCGATTAAGTCAAAGGAAGTGGTTTTGGGATACCACAAGCCTACCGTAATAGTTCCTTTAAGGTATCTAAAGATACGCTTAACTGCGGTCATGTGTGATTCCTTAGGATTGGCTTGGTATCTAGTACATAAGCAAACACTGAACATAATGTCGGGGCGACTAGCAGTTAAATATAATAAGCTACCAATCATACCTCGATACTTACGTTGATCGACCGGTTTGCCGCTTTCATCAGGTTCCAACTTTGTGGTAGTAGCCATAGGGGTGCTGATTGGTTTGATGCTGTCAAGCTCAAACTTCTTCAGCATGTCCTTTACATATTTCAATTGACTGATGAAGACGCCTTGCGAGAGTTGTTTGATTTGTAATCCAAGGAAGTAGTTGAGCTCCCCCATCATGCTCATCTCGAACTCATTCTGCATACACTTGGAAATTTTTTTGCATAGACCCTCATTAGTAGACCCAAAAATAATATCATCAACATATATTTGTACTAAAATAATTGTGTCATCAAGATGTTTTATAAACAGTGTAGTGTCGACTTTCCCTTTTGAAAAACCTTTATCTAGTAAGAAAGTACTCAGACGATCATACCAAGCTCGAGGAGCTTGTTTGAGGCCATAGAGAGCTTTCCTAAGTTTAAAAATATGGTCGAAAATTTTGTGATTTTCGAAACCAGATGGTTGTTTGACAAAAATCTCTTTCTTGATAAAACCGTTTAGAAAATCACATTTCACATCCATTTGGAAAAGTTTAAAGTTTTAAAAATTTGCAAATGTGCAAAACATCCGAATGGATTCAAGTCGGGCAACAGGAGCGTATGTCTCATCATAGTCGATGCCCTCTACTTTATTGTATCCTTGGGCTACGAGACAAGCTTTGTTGCAAGTGACTGAACCATCCTCATTTACTTTGTTACGAAAAACCATTTAGTGCCAATTATTGAGTGGCCAGTAGGTTTAGGAACAAGTTTCCAAACTTGACTTCTCTCAAATTGGTCGAGTTCTTCTTGCATTGTAAAAATCTAAAATTCATCATTAAAAGCTTCTAAAATGTTTTTGGTTCTATTTGAGAAATGAATGCAGTGCTAACTATAGTGTCTCTTACAGAGGATCGAGTAGTTACCACTTTTGATATTTTACCTATTACCAAGTCCTTTGGATGAGATGGAGTGAATTGGAACTTCTTTGGTAATTCCTTCGAAGAGCTGGTTTCAGACGTTACATTTATGGATGTCGAAGTTGATGGTTCATCATCGTTGTCGGGAATGACAGCTGTACTATTGTCCTCATTAAAAATTATATTAGTAGACTCTTCAACAATCATGGATCATTTGTTGAACACTCTATATCCCTTACTCTTGGCCGCATAGCCAAGAAGAATACCTTTGTCAGCTTTGGCATCAAATTTGCCTAAGTTGTCTTTGGTATTCAGGATAAAGCAGCGACAACCGAACACTCTAAAATAAGAAATATTAGGAGTCCTACCAAACCAAAGCTTATAGGGTGTCTTCTTCGAAATAGGTCAAATTAATACTCTATTCAAAACATGGCACGCTATGCTGACAGCTTCTGCCCAAAAGTATTTCGGAAGAGAGAATTGATTTAGCATAACTCTAGCCAACTACACCATTTTGTTGAGGAGTTCTTCGACACAAAAATTCATGACTAAAACCATTTGAATCACAAAACTTTTCAAAATTAGAATTTTCGAATTCGCCACCATGATCACTTCGTATACGAGTAATCATGTAGCCTTTTTTGTTTTGGACCTTTTTAGCAAATACTTTGAAAATAGAAATTGTATCACTTTTGTTTTTAAGAAACAAACCTAAGTAAATCATGAAAAATCATCTACAATAACAAAAGCGTAGAGTTTTTTGCCAAGATTGGCTACTCTACTAGGACCAAATAATTCCATATGAAGTAATTACAATGGTCGGGTAGTACTTACAGTGTTTATGGATTTAAAGGAAGATTTGGTAGCCTTATTCTTTTTATGTTCGGCACATAACATGTCTTTCTTGAATTGATATCCGGCAGACCTCTGACTAGCATCTTGGTTGATAGTCTGGATATAGTATCCATGTTGGCATGACCAAGACACTGATGCCATAGGAGCTTTTCGTCTTTGTGGGCGTAAAGGCATCTTCCTGCACTGTTAGTATCACTAGATAGATAGAAAATATAAATGTTATCTTCCCTTATTCCCTCAAAGACGATGTCTCCAGTTGATCTATCATAGATAAAGTATTTAATTTTTCCGAAGTTAATATCATAACCATGATCAGCAAGATGACTAATGCTGAGCCAGTTATGCTTTAACTCGATCACTAAACAGACATCGTTAATGACAGAAGAGGGAGGATAACCAATTGTACCATTACCTACGATGTAGCCTTTACGGTTATTGCCGAAGAAAATGTATCCTTCCTTTTTCATCGATAGTGTTGTGAATAGTTTTGCATTTCCAGTCATATGTCGCGAGCACCCACTATCGAGAATCTACTTGCTTCTAGTTGAAGAGGGAAGGTCCACCTACACCATGAGTAGATGTGACCTTTGGTACCCAGATTCTTTTAGGTCCTGAGAGGTTAGACTTTGGTACCCATGCATATATATTTCTATTAACTAATCTTCTAATCCTACATTATTGAGAAATATGTCCATGTAGGTTACAATAAATACATCTAGCATGCATGTTTATGCTAGGAACATGTTGATAGTGATGTCTATAGATAGGGTGATGATAGATACGTGCAGCAGTAGAGTGAGTATGGTGACTGTGTGCAGTAGCAGGGTAATTATAATGATTATAGTGACAGTGTGCAGCAACATGGTGATGATAATGATTACGTGTATATGTCTTACGTGCTGCATGTGAATAGGTGTACATGAAAGCATGATTTTGTGTAGCACGTGGATGAGTGTTCTTGTGGTGACGTGCCTTTTTGTATTGAGTTGGCACGTGTTTGTACGTGTTGTGACTATGAGACTGAACTTGCGGTTGAATAACCTGCTTGCCCTGTTTAATCTCTAATTTCTTAGAGACATCATTTAACTCATCACATTTAGTAGTAAGACCGTGTATTCTACCTGTAGCAATTTTGAACTTATTTTTCTCTTCAGCAAGTTCTTTGTTTAAAGCCGTGATGTCACGTGTTTGTTTCTCAATGATTGATTTGGCATCGTGTAAGCTTATTTTAAGCTTGGATACCTCTTCAATATTTTTTGTGGGTGTAGTGTTTCTAATATATTCTAGTAAACATGAAAGTCTATGGATCTCGGTTTCGTAGTCCTTGTTCTTATCCTTTGCATGTTTATATTTATTGATTATATTTTTGTGATCTTCAAGTATATCACTTTAAGCATCACCAAGTTCATCAAATTAGAAATCATCGAAGGAATCTTTTACCTTTTCTGAAGTCGCCATTAGACAGACGTTAGCCGTGTTTTATGGAAAGTCTTCTTCCTCGTTTGAATCACTAGCCTCGCTTTCATGCCAGATGCTAGTGTTGGCGTACTTCTTTGTAGTTGGCTTCTTATACGGCTTCTCATATCTGCTTCCCTTCTTTGTTAAGGGACAATCTATCTTGACATGTCCCATCTTTTTTGCATCCGAAGCAGGTGGGTTCTTCCTCATTGTCTCTTTGTTCTCTCTTCTTTTTGTTGAAGTGTAGAAATTTTTTGAAGTTTTGAACTAAGAGAGCTTGATCGTCACCTTCGGAGTCATCGTCATCAGTTGCTTCTGGGCTGGTTCTTCGGCGATGAGCTCTCAATGCAATCTCCTTCTCTTTTGGAGCTATTTCTTCGAAATCTTTTAGATCGAGCTCATGCGTCATTAACTTACCCATCAACGTTTCTAGTGACATTGCCGTGAGATTATTGCCTTCGATGATCGCCGTGACTTTGGGGTTCCAGACCTTCGACAATCCTCGTAGCACTTTACGTATCTTCTCATGGTTGGAATAATCTTTTCCAAGAGAAGATAGCGGGTTGACGATGTCGAGGAATCTGGTGAATATTTGAGTGATCGTCTCATTTGGCTTCATCTGGAAAGCCTCGTACTCCTGTGTCAGACGATTGACTTTTGATTCTTTGACTTGAGTGGTCCCCTCATGAGTCACCTCCAAAACCTTCCATATTTCATACGAGGTGGTACATGTAGAGACCCTGTTGAATTCAGTCCTGTCTATGGCACAAAAAAGAGCATTAATAGTCCTAGCGTTTAGACTTGCCTGTTTCTTCTCCTGATCAGTATACTTGTCGTGGGGCTTCTCGACGAGACTCCCCTCGACAGTTATTCTGGGAGGTTTCTTGTAGCAATCAGTGACTACAGTCCACAGGTCAAAGTCTAGAGACTTAAGATAAAAACTCATTCTAGTCTTCCAATATGTGTAGTTGGTCCCATCAAATAGGGGTAGCCTATTTGTTGATTGACCCTCACCATAGTTGGTAGAGATGGGTTGTGTGGTTGCCATGGATCAACTCTAGGATGTAAATCCTGTATCAAGAGTACATGGCTTTGATAACAATTGAAGTACGTGTAAGCAACTCTAGAGGGGGGTGAATAGAGTACTTGTGACAATAATGAACAATTAAAAATTCAACTCTATTCAATCCCAACTAGCAAATAACTAATCAGAGTATAAGTGTGGAAATTAAATGAAGATCAGAAAGCATACGCAGACACAACAATTTTTAACCTGATTTCCCTCGTGGAGGACTAGTCCAGGCCTGAGAACTCTAGCTCAGGATTGAAATCCACTATTTGTGAAATAGCTTTACAACCACGTGCCTTTACTCAGAAGAGCATGCCAACTTCTTGGAAGATCGATGAGGCGAAACTTAGAATTTTCTAAGTGATTTCTTCAAGACTCTTGCATAAAACTTCTAATTAACTCGCACCGAGCACCTTGTAGGCTTGGGAAGTTTTGTGGCTTGTAGATGAGAAGAGTATGGCTCTTTAGGATGTATAGGATATAAGAGTAGAAGAGAAGAGAAGATTGGATGAATTGAAATGGAAGAAAAAGGTGCCTATATATACTAGTTCTGGGAGGCAGAGTTCGGCCAGAACTCTGTCCAAAAATTCAAAATTATGGTCGTTGGACAACTTGCAATGAGCAATCCCTAAAAATTAGCTCCTAGAAATTAGGAGATAGAGTTCGACCCGAACCCTGTGTGGGGGCAGAGTTCGGCTCGAACTCTGCCTCCTTGGAGACAGAATGCTCATGGGCTTTGTTGGGCTTTGGCAGATTGGCTTTTTATTTTATGGAGCTTGTTGGTTATCTAGTCTATGGTTGAGATACTCAGTGCGACTCAATGTACAATAGTCTAGACTCAATAAAAGAGTAAAAATTATAGACTTTCGATGACAAGTTCCAGCAGTATTCGTCGAACAGTCATTGATGATGATTATCTGACTTTATATGTGATAGTCGTCTGATTTGTAGCTTGATGACGATTTATGTGTCGAGTTGGATCATGTCAAATATCGATTTGTTAATTATGAAGATTAGGTTGACTGTGATCCAGTTTGGGTCAACAGGTAGAAGCTAATTCGATTATCGTTTTGTGATATGGGATGAGATCTTCGTGACAAACTTCATAATCCCCTCGGACCTGACTGACTATTAGCTTAGAAACATCGTAAGCTTTTAGATAGTCAACTTCCAGTTGTTTTGCCAATTGAATGCCGATCAGTAGGGCGTTATATTCGGCCACGTTATTGGTGCAAGGTTCTACGAGAGAATATGCACGGTGAATAACCAAATGGTCGGGTGGCACAAGCACGATGCCTACTCTGGCCATAATATTTCCTTTAGGTCATGTTCTTGACGTACCATCAAAGAACATTCGTCAAATGGGGATTTCCTTAGTTGCGGTGTTAGACTCCACTACTTCATCCGGGATTTCATTGTAGAGTTTGGAAGATTCTGGCACCGGATGAGCTGCTAAGAAATCAGCTAATGCTTGGCCTTTTACTGCCTTCTGAGGGACGATCAACATATCGTATGGAGTCAACAGCATTGTCCATATAGCTAAACGGGAATTAAGACAACCCGATTTAGTCATGAGTATTCTGAAAGGATTGACTTTAGATATGATGTGGATAGTCTGCCCAGACACATAGTGACATGTCTTCTGGATAGCAAATACCAGTACGAGACATTCCTTTTCCACAGGTGTGTATCTGTGCTCGACACCCACCATCATGCAGCTGAGGTAGTAGATTGCCTGTTCATGGCTGCCTTCATTCTTCTGAGCTAATAAGGCACCAAGGGAATCATCCATAGCACGGACATATAACTAGAAAGGTATTCCAATTATCGGAGCTACCAACACCGGAGGGCTTGTGAGATACTTCTTGATGTCGTCAAATACACGTTGACATTGTTCAGTCCAGACGAAATATACTCTCTTTTTTATGAGCTGAGTAAAAGGTTGACACCTTCCAGAAAGATTTGAAATGAATCGTCTGATGTAGGCTAGCCTTTCTTGAAGTCTACGTTGCTCTTTAAGATTTCTAGGAGGATGCATATCGAGGATAGCTTTCACTTTCTCCAGGTCAAGATGTATAACTTTTGAAGTGATAACTAAACCAAGGAACTTGCCGCTGAAGACTTCCAGAAAAGACTTGGTTGGATTCATCTTGAGTTGGTGTGCACGCATTAGTTCGAACACTGTTCTCAAATCTTGGAGGTGGTTGCCCTTTAGACGACTTTTAACTGCGATATTGTCTACATAGTATTCTACTATTTTGTGCAAAAAATTATGTTCATAGCTCGCTGGTATGCCGCCCCTGCATTTTTCAATCCGAAGGGCATCACCGTATAGAGTATACCCCCAACGACATTCGAAAAGATGTGTTTTTTTCATTATTGGGGAACACCTTGATCTGGTTGTAGCTTGAGAACCCATCCATGAAGGACATCTGTTCGAAGCCACAAGTATTGTCGATCATGACGTCGATGATCGGTAGAGGGAACTCATCTTTTAGGCATACAGAGTTTAAATCACGATAATCGATACAGACTTAAACTTTACCGTTCTTTTACATGACTGGAACAATGTTAGCGACCCAGTCAGGGTGTTGTTCTTCGCGAATGAACCTACTTGAAATAAGCTTCTTGACTTCACTCTCGATGGCCTCCATGATATCTGGTCAGAATCATCGTTGCTGCTGCTTCACTGGCTTAGCTTTGGACGAGATATTTAGGCGGTGCATAGAAACTTTAGGGTCCAAGCCTGGCATGTCCTCATAGCTCCATACAAAGACATTAATATATTCTCTTATAAGCTGTATAAAAGATTGTCGTTCTTCACCAGACAGACTTTTGCTCATAAAGATTGGTTTAAGAGATAATTCATCTCCCAAATTAACTTGGACAACTTCATCTTCAGTAGGTGGTTCACATTGTTCAAAATATAACTCCCACTTGGTGTCCATATTTTGAGCCCATTGTTCGAGCTCGATTGATTGGACACCTTCTACAATTTGGTCAACTGACACCATGTTGACAGACAAAGTTGCTTTGAACATGTCTCTAATGCTGGAGTCTGAATCCCAGAGGCAGGAATCAGAAGAATGAGAACAATGATCCACTTCGACGTCTGATCCTTCAGGAGTTGTTGGAGGAGTAACATAACTCAAACCAACACTGTTTTGTTGATAATAGTTCTCGGGTTTGTCAGGAGGAGCAAAGTGAAGTATTGGCAATCGTCTCCCTTGACCGTAGTTTAGTCCCTGGTCGTTTTTATATCATATCTCATGTTTTGGATGATATTCTTGGCCTGCCAACTATATCGGTAAAGTTGCATTTTTCCAGAATCATAGTCAGCTTCATTGTGGCGATTGGGAGTAGTAAAGTCCAGAATGAACTTTCTTTTGCCAATTATTCGACCGAAGATGATCAATTCTTCACCCTTGTTTCTAGATGGAATGATGAAGTAGTGGATATCTTCTGGCCAGACTTTTTTCCGCAGACGAGACATCATGACCGGCATGCGGAGATGCAGTCCTATGCCATGCTCTAGGGCGTATAACGTATTTATGTACTGGTTTACAGATCGGTAGACATCGGAGTAATTCAAAGATAAACCTTTACTTAGAAAATATGCAAGATCTTCTTAAAGGATAACATCATCCACTGAAGGTACATTATTTTGAGTTTTGATATACTCATTGAGAGGATCATTGTCCGGAATAGGAGCCACAGACATGATTAAGTTCACCACATAGGGTAACTCGTCAGGATTGGGAGGACGGACTTCAGCAGGTTCCACCCGAGTTGTTTTGCTGAGAGTGATGGTCAATGGTTTGGCAATATTATGATTCTTCTTTTTGACCCGGATTGTGAGAGGCTTTGGAGTACTTTTGGATTAGTACGTCCTTTAACTCGGATAACCAGGGGATCGTTTTTTTGCAAAAACAAAAGTTGATCTTTATTTCACAAACTTTGTAAGAAGATTACAAGAATTCTGGGAAAGTACAACTGTAGGAATCCGATCTGAAGACGATCGTTTTATCCCTTGGACGATGTGAACTTTGAAGACGGTAGCCTCTGAAGAATGCAGTAGCACTTTGGCAAGAACTCCTGATCTCTGGTGATGATCTCTGATCTGATCTCTGTGTGTGTTAATGAAGACTTGAAACTCTATTTATAGAGTTCTGGAAATAACTAATTTTTAGTTATTCTGAGTTGCATAGGATGGATTACACAGACATTGGACTGCGCAAGCGACGAACTGCGCTGGCAGTTACTCGATCGTGGACCACCTGTATGTGACGCGTGGTATTGTTTGATTGAAATACGCTTGGTCGTGTACAGACGGTTGCCACATGGTGAGTAATTGATGGCATGTAGGCCACGTGTAAATTGTCAGTTGTCTTGATAGAATGTGCCACATGAACTATGCTGGCTTCAGATTGCACTAGATTGAATTGCGCTGTAGAGAGTCTGGCAGATTGCGCTTCGATTGAGCTGGTAGCTTGCGCTGCATGTACAGCTGTCCTCGAGCGTTGTACTGTATGAAAACGAACAGTTTCCTCGTTCTTCGGGCTGTCAGCCGTCAGAAGATCTGATTTTCTGTCAGATAATGATGGCGAGGCCACGTCAGCTTGTGCACTTGGATGAGTACATAGTTCAGCCTGCACAATTGAGGTGTTGCACAATCTATCTCCTGTGCAGTTCATTTGAAGGATGCACAATTTGATTTTTAGGACCTACTAGACCCCCTTCAAAGTTTTCGAAGTTTGAAAAGATTCAAAGCTTCGAAATACTTTGAATTTTGATTTTAAAATCAAGTTGCGCAAGTAATGCCCTGTCTGCGCAATTGGAGGAATTAGTTCCTATTTCTTCGACATAATCTGAGGCGACTGTTTACTCTCGAAAAACTATAAATAGTTCTCATTCTTCTTTCTGTCATTCTTTACTTGTTTCCAAACGTTCGAGAGAGAAAAAGCTCCTGAGCCAACTCCGACCTTTCTCCATCTTCTTCGTCGACACCAATGGCTCCGAAGCGCTCCGCCGTCGAGAAGGGAAAAGCCCCCGCCGAGTCTTTGACTCGGGCTCTGCCTCGCATTTCTCGTCACGAAATCGGTCAAAAACCTTTTTTAGGGTTCTTTAACATTGTTGAACCTTCGAACCTTTCTCTTTTTAGAGATTTGGTTGTATTGTGCCGTCCTGTTTAGGGTTTTGGTTGCATAAACTCAATAGTTTTTATTTTTATGAAAACTATTTTCTTGTGCAATCAGTAGAAAGCGCTGGCAAATATTCAGCGCAATCTGCTGATTTGTGCAAGGCTGTCCAGCGCAAACTGATGCTTTGCGCAAGTTGTTCAGCACAATATGATGGCTTACGCAAGTGGATGAGTTAGCACAGCTGGATACTTTGTGCATGTAGACTGCATTAGCGCAATCTGATGCCATGCACATGGCATAATCTGATGCTTGCACAATTTGCTAATCTTTTGAATAGAATCTTTGATTTTACATGTACTGAATTCTGTCTCTTTGTTTGATGTAGTCAACCTCAGGGAAGACCCGAATTATGAAGTCTTTACAGGGACTTTAGATGAGCCAGAGTTTAAGAAGGATCTGTCTTATGTGATATTTTCTCAATATGCTCTGCCATCTTCCCGTCAAGACATCTTAGTAGCACAAGGAACAAAACTTTATTGAGTCTGATGAACGGGCAGCCTCTGCAGACTGCCGATGCCATTACTCATAAGGAACCCCTATTTGTATTTGGTGAGGCTATTGATAAGAGTTCTCAGCCGAGACCTCGTGTTGAGCATAGACTCTTTCAGAGAGACGAAAAAAGAATACTGTTACCAGACCTTGCCAGGTGCCTCCCTCTATCTCGCTATGCTCATGCGAGTTATCCCAGGAGGATGGACTGGGATATTACTCCTCTCCACCAAGCCAGAACAGGAAATATTTGTGTGAAAAAAGGACCGAATAGCAAGGATATGTTCTATAGCTCTTCTGAGCGTCACAGCTCCTTGCTCAGAGGATTGAAGTCTGGCTGCATTCCACCGGAAAACTCCTCCCTGCTGCTGCCGGTTAGAACACCGATCTTTACAAATGAATTTGCAAAGGTTGATGGAAGATATCCGGATCAAGACATCCGATTGACAGGTCTGGTGAACCCAGATAACAAGAGATGGAACTGCATAACCAATTGGATATTGGTTCAATTCGAAGAGAAGCTCAAAGAGATTGAGCTGTACCAGGCGGTATACTCTACCGTATACGGATTCCAACCCAACCCTCATCTGTTTCTCGTTTTGGCGGAGAGGTACAATTTTAGGACAGGGACTTTCATGATACCTTGTGGAAAGATTGGACTAGCTCTTCATGAGATGAAGTATATCTCGAGCTTACCAATGGGAGACTTCCCTTATGAAGAATATGTTCCAACCAATGATGAGTTGGACCGACTTCGACGAGAGAATGCTGATATGGTGGCCATTTTTGAAGAACTACTATACCACTATAAGATTTGCTCCATGTATTACAAGAGTGGTTCCTCTGGCACTTGCTATTCGTCAAAGTGGTTGCCCTATCTCTTCCTCAACCACATCATCGAGAAGAAGACAAAGGATCACGATACGTGCAATCCTACTTTCTTCAAACCACTCAGCCATAGTGAGGTGATAGGATTGATATAGGAAAACAAGGAAATGGACATCAAGGTTGACGATGAACTTCAATATCCTCCTTTCAAGACAGGAGATATTATTGAAAGTTTCATGAGAATAGGATATAGGCCCATGACAAAGGAAGCCCAGCTGGCAGGTTTTCTTACCTATTGGCTTCGACGATTCGTTGTCCCTGGAGCGAGCGCCATAGATCGCTTCCATCACGGCATGCTCTTTGCTGCCGTCCGTCTAGTCTTTGGCTATCGGATGGATCTACTATCGGCGATGACCTGCAGAGTGAACGCGGGTCTTCGTCTTTTTGTTGATTCAATGCTCAAGGGGAAAGGAGGGAAAGGGAACTTCCCTCGGCTGGAGCTTCCCTATACTTATTTGTTCGGATGGTTGCTTCTGCACTATCCTTCATTGATGAATCCTGACATGGGAGCGATAGGCGACAGCTTCTTAAGAAGATTCTCCAGGAGCAATTGGATATATACCAGCCTAAGAGATTGCAGACGAGCTTTGAATCTCGGGAAAGGGTGGAATTTCTATTGTGTTCCCCCTTCGACTGGTTATGAACATATGTCTACAAATCTGGTTGATCTTGGGAGACAGCCTTTGGGTCATGCAGCATTTGATTGGCTGAGGACAATTAGGCCGTTGCACATGGTTTATAGATTTGAAGATGAATGTTATTTGGAACCATATCTTCCCAGCCGCTTTGCCCGTCAATTCGGCTATGACCAGTTCCACGTGGGTAACGCCATAACGTGCCTGCAAGGACAAGGTTATTTGATCGATAGCGCCCGGGCTTGGGCTTATTATAACGCTCGAGATACAAGAATAATGTTCTCGATGCCGACGAAGAGCGACCATGGCCCGCGGATGTTGTACACATATTCAATCTTCTACACATCGACGAACACCTTTACGGAGAATTTCAGTCTTGCCGATAGCTTCGTGACAGCGACCAGATTAAAGAAGGAAACAACTGTTGTGGTGGCTCCTGGCAAAGAAGAAGAGCGTGAACCGGCCGATGCACCGTTGGAAGCTTCAAGGGAAGCTAACTTCTCGAAATAAGTCAACGAACCATTGCGCATCTCTTTGAAAGTTGTCAAATCTCCCGCCAAGGAGAGGAAGAGAAGGAGAGAAGAACCTTCTTCTCTAGTTGCGAAGAAGAAACTTGTCTTGGAACTATCAGAAAGGGTCACGACCCGATCACAATCTTGACAGCAAGCCGAATCAACTCAAAGAGAAGAGGCGGCGACCCCGACCTCTATCCAAAGACAAGACAATGTTATAGGTGTAGAGAGTCCAGAGAGACCTCTACATAGAAAGAAGATAGTCTTCCGGAGAAAGAAGGTAGTCACTCCTCGACCTATGTCATCGGTCGTAGCTAGTGCTATTGCCGGAGTTACAATGTCATCTCCTACTCCTGCCCCTGAACAGAGGGATGAGGCTGTAGAGCCCAGGGAAGACACTGTGGAGAGAGAGGATGAAGTTTTGCGATCTTCTTCACTCGCAGTGGAAACCACACAGCTTCCTGCTACACTAGGAACACTCCGTGAAGAAGAAGATCGTTTAATGATCGATGCATTGAATGATTACGACTTCGGCCTGCAGGATGATGTAGATCCGATCGTCGCAACTGACAGCGAAAAAGCACCAGAGGACAGTGAAGATACATCAACAGAAGCTGTTGATGATACTTTAAATCTAGAAGAGAACGCTAATGTCCATGTATCCTCAGAAGCTGTTGATAACACGCTGAATCCTAAAGAGGATGTTGAGGTGCATGTGTCTCCAGAAAAGAATGCGGGTGAAGAAGTAGCACCCGAAGAAACTACTCCTGCTGATCCCAAAGGTATTAAATGATTTTATCAACCTTCTTTTCATAGATTAAATAGCTGACATCTACATTTTTTATCCAAGCAGGACTTGAATCTTCCCCAGTTCCTCCCGCATGCACAGACATAGTGCCAATAACGGCTATAGCTAGTGGTAGTCGACATTTTTCGGGTGGCTCTGAGGCAGGTAGTAGCCAGGCAGTAATGTCTGAGGCTACTTCTGCTAGATTGGAACCTGTGCCAACAGATGATAGACTTGTCGCTGGGGCAAGCCAAGGTAAGATTATCTTTTACTTTTGATCCTTTTCGATTGGTTGCAAATGAAACCAAAATGATAAGGTTCATTTGATTTTACAGAAGAACATCCGGGAGGGGCAGCTAGCTCTACGATGGCTCCTCTATCCAGAGAGCCCTCCATTCATATGCAAAAAGCTGCACGTCTATCCCAAGCACCTGCCGCTTCATCGTCAACGGGAGTAGCCGCTACACCGGGTGCTCTGGCTACTAACCATTTTATCATAAGCTCCTTTACCAACTATTTCTTTACTTCGTTGGGACCCTTAGTGGATAGGGTGATAGAGAAAGAAGATACTGGTTTCTCAACAGTTAGAGGTCCAACCTCCTATCTGATCAATGCCATCCGCAGTCAAGGCGACGAAGCTCAAGCTGTTTTTCTTGAACATGTACTAGATGAGTTGGAGGCATCGGTTAAGATTTATAAAGAGCTTAATAGGAGGGAGGTGGAGCCTTTGGTACAGGCTAAATTTGAGAAGATGTCACAAGAGGTTGCAGTGGCAAAAGTTGATCTCCAAGTTCTCTTGGACACTTTCTCTACTAAGTCTGCTGAGTATAATTCCCAAGTAGAAACAATAGCATCTGTTGCTGAAGAGAAGGAGAGGAAAGTTGCTGAGCTACAAGCAGAATCTGCCCGTCTTCAAGAAGAGCTGAGACTTGTTTAGCTTGCTTTGGAGGATGAGGCCACAGAACATCAGACTGCAGTTCAACAACTGAACGTTCTGACTCAGAAAAGAGACGAGTATGTCGCAACTCATCAAGCGGAAATCTCTCGCAAATTAGTAACCATGCCATCTTTTGACGATAAGTCTGGGATGGAGGAAGCTAGAAAGCGAGTGATGGACTCTCGTGAGGAGCGACTGCAAACTTTAAAGCAGCAGATGACTAGCTTAATGACTCCGCCAGCAGAATGAGAAAGACTTTTTGTATCTTTAATTTTTGTGATATGTAATTTTGTAATGTCTTCTAATTTTGATCAATAAAAAGACATTTTCTTTATGGCTCTATTATTTATTGTATATCTTATTCAGATATAAATAATAGCGATAGAAAATATATTTAGAGGTACAAGTCATGATATATTTCTTGATTTTGGAAAATAATTATATTCATTATATCTGCTCAGAGGTAATATGGACATGGCAGAATATTATTTGTTTAATATCATTATTTCAGTAGACAACTTAATCAAAGATGATAAGTTGCTGATGTGAAGGAATGGATGAATGAACGAAAATGAATCGTTAAAATGTGTGAATGAAATAAATGAACGAAATGAATCGTCAGGATGAACGGATGGACCGTCAAATGAATTGAATGAACGGGTGAACCGTCTGATGAACGGGTGAACCGTCGAAGGGATAGAATGAATGGACGAACCATCAGATGAATGTAATGAACGGGCGAACCGTCAGGTGGATGTGATGAACGGGCAAACCGTCAAATGAATGAAATGAACGGGTGAACCGTCAGATGAATGTAATGAACAGATGAACCGTCATATAAATATAATGAACGAACGAACCGTCAGATGAATGTGTCGCTTCGTTGTCGTATGAATATCTGTCTATAAATAGAACAGAAAATCAGATAGAATGATCACTTTCACTTTTCAACATAAAGATGTCGTCTGGAGATGCAACCAAGAAGGCTGAGATCGTTCCGAAGGTTGAAGCGGTTACCGAAGAACGTTCAGTCGAGCCGGCCAAGCCAAAGTAGAAAGAGGTAGGTGAAGGTTCGTCTGTACCCAAGCCGCCAAGGGACATCTTGGACTTCCTTCTTGAACCAGGGAAGGCTGAAGAAGAAGAGGCCATGAGGATGGCTGCTTGCAAGTTCCTGGTGGGTTCGAGCAAGAATGTTCTCGGCTCTTTTGCCGACTATGTCTTTGGTAAGGACGGCAGTGGCCCGCGTCCCAATTTTGAGAAGAATGATAGTGACATTCCTTGATATTATGTACTATCATTCATGATGAAATAAAATTGAATTTTATTTATGAACTTGTCTGATGATTACAAGCAATGTCTTTTATATTTATACATAATACTTTTTGAGGAACTTGCCATTGATAGGCATCATTGCAATTCGACCGTCTAGTTCTGTGAGTTGATAGGCTCCATTTGAGAAGACTTTGCTCACGATATATGGCCCTTCCCACTTCGTATCGAATTTGCCCTTGCTCGAGTGAGTCATAGTCATGGGACGTCTGACTGTTAGAACGAGTTCTCCTTTCTGAAAGGCTCTGACTTTAACTTTGCGGTTGAAAGTCTTCAAGATACGGGCTTTGTATAACTCAATATACTGTTGAGCCATTAACCGTTTCTCGTCAAGCGCTTCTAATTCTTGGAGTCGGAGAAGGTTGTTGTTCTCCGTAGTGAGTTCATTAGCGATTGCAATCCTTAAAGACGGAATTTGAAGTTCTAGGAGTAGAACTGCTTCACAGCCATACACCAAAGAGAAGGGTGTACAGCCTGTAGGGTTGCGGACCGTAGTACGGTAAGCCCAAAGATATTATCCAAGCTTTTCACTCCAGTTTCATTTGTTAGTAGATACAAACTTTTTGAGGAGCTTGATGATAGTCTTATTGAAAGCTTCAGCCAAGCCATTAGCAGCAGGATTGTAAGCTGTCGAAGCGACATTGTCAATCCGGTGATCGTCACAGAACCTTGTGAACATTTGGCTGATGAACTGAGGTCCATTGTCATGAATGATCCTTCGAGGTACACCAAATCTATAGATGACATAATGTTTGATGAAGTTGATGACACTGCTGGTTTTGACTTCAGCCAATCATATAGCTTCGGCCCATTTGGAGAAGTAGTCGGTTATTGCTAGTATAAACCGATGTCCTCTAGAAGAAGGAGGGTTGATAGGACCTATGATATCCATGCCCCAAGCTTCAAAAGGCCAGGATGCGGCAATCGAATGAAAGAATTCTGATGGTTGATGGATGAAATCTGTATGGATTTGACAAGCTCGACACTTCCTTGCATATTCGATGGCATCAGATACCATAGAGGGCCAGTAGTAACCCATGCGTCGGATGCGAACCTGTAGCTTAGGACCAGGTTGATGTGCTCCGCAGACACCGTCGTGAGCTTTACGCAATACTTGCTTTGCTTCATCACCAGCGAGACAGCGCAAGAGTAAGCCGTCATAAGTTCGCCGGTAAAGAGTCTTGGTTGTTTGATTGTAGTAGAACCGCAGAGACCGTCGACGAATACTCGTGGCCTCTTTGGGATCTTCGGGGAGTATGTCATGAACTACAAAGTCAATGAAAGGAGCTCTCCAATCTTCATTGATAACATTGGCTTCAGTAAGAATACTGAACTTAATATTACGATTATTTTCGATGCAAAATAATTCCCGATTAGAGACAACTACCACTTGTTGTCTTTTGATAGGGATGGCTAAGACTGCTGCAAGATTGGCCAAAGCATCTGCCTCAGTATTGCAAGCTCGGCGTACATATTCAATGAAGAAGGCTTTGAATGATGTAGCCATGTTGATTGCCGCTTCATGGTAAGGCACTAGATCTTGATGGCGAACTTCATAGGTCCCTCTAACCTGGTTAATAACCAGCTTGGAGTCACCATAAACTTTAAGATATTCGATGTCCAGTTGTTTAGCTAACTGAAGACCAATGAGTAGAGCATTGTATTCTACCACGTTATTGGAGCGAGGTTCATCTAAGGAGTAGGCTCTTTGAATAGTTGACCCGTCTTTAGAAATAAGGACAACTCCAACTCCTGCGACAATGGCACCATTGGGTCCGATCCTGGATGCACCGTCAAAGAATAGACGCCAAGTAGGAAATTCTTCGGAGATTGTATTAGATTCCAATGTCCCGTCTGGAATTTCATCATAAAGTTTGGATGTCTCTAGAACAGGATAAGCTGCTAAGAAATCTGCCAGTGCTTGACCTTTGACAGACTTTTGAGGAACATATACCATGTCATATTGGGCTAGCAGAATGGCCCATGTAGCCAGCCGAGAATTGAGTGTGCTAGGCTTTTTCATCAGTACCCGAAGAGGATTAACTCGAGATATAACATGAATAGTTTGGCCAATGATGTAATGCCTCGTCTTTTGAACAGCAAACATAAGAGCTAGACATTCTTTTTCGACCGGACTATAACGGTGTTCGGCACCAATCATAGTACGACTGAGATAGTAGATGGCTTGTTCATGGCCTTCTTTGTTCTTTTGGGCAACTAAAGCACCCAATAAATGGTCCATAGTACGGACATACATTTAGAACGGTATGCCAAAGATTGGTGGCACCAAGACTGGTGGGTTCATGAGATATCACTTTATGTCATCAAATGCTCGTTGACATTCTTCGATCCAAATGAAAGACACAACCTTTTTCATTAGCTGAGTAAATGGTCTGCAGCATCCAGACAGATTCGAAATGAACCTCCTGATGTACGCAAGTCGACCTTGGAATCCTCGTAGCTCTTTTAGGTTGCGTGGAGGATGCATCTCTTAAATGGCTTTGATCTTCTCGGGATCCACGTGTATACCCTTAGAGGTAATGATGAAGCCGAGAAATTTGCCACTAGAGACATCCAAGAATGACTTAGTGGGATTCATTTTGAGTTGATGTTGGCACATTAGATTGAAGATAGTTCTCAAGTCTTGGATGTGATCTTCCTTTAGACGACTTTTGACAGCAATATCGTCGACGTAGCATTCGACAGTCTTGTGCAGATGATCTCAAAATATGGTACTCATGGCTCGTTGGTAAGTTGCACCAGCGTTCTTGAGACCAAATGGCATTACGGTATAGTAATAGACTCCGCGAGGAGTACGAAAAGAAGTATGTTTTTCATCTTCAGGATTCATCCGAATTTGATTATATTCAGAGAATCCATCCATAAAAGATATTCTTTCGAACCCACAGGTGTTGTCAATCATGACGTCCGTGATAGGAAGAGAAAATTCATCTTTTGGACATGCTTCATTAAGATCCCAAAAGTCGATACAGACTCGAACTTTTTCGATTTTCTTCAGGACTGGGACGACATTAGCTACCCAATCTGGATGTTGTTCTTCTCGGATAAAGCCACAAGCGATGAGCTTCTTGACTTCATCGTCGATTGTGTCCATCATTTCTGGCTTGAAGCGCCGTTGTTGCTGTTTGACCGATTTTGCATTAGGCGGGATATTCAATTTGTGAGTAGCCACTTTGGGATCTAGACCAGGCATGTCTTCATAGCTCCAAGCAAAGACATCAATGTATTCTTGAATAAGAAAAATTAATTCTTGCTTATCTGCCTCTGGAAGGTTCTTGCTGATGAATATTGGACGAGGGGACCCGCTCTCTCCTACATCAATTTGAACCAATTGATCTTCAGTAGGAGGTTCTCTTTGTTCGAATCGGAGTTCCCATTGGGTATCCATTCGTTGAGCCCAAGGATCTATATCGGGATTTTTTTTAATATCCTCGTCATGGCTTCTAGAAGTTCGACGGAGACCATATTAGAAGATACAGTCAGCCGATGAACTTGACCGATGCTGGTGTCAGAATCCCATGATCTGGAATCAGAAGAGTTAGAACGCTCTTCACTATCGGATTCGGAGATTGCTGGGGATAAGACAGGAGGAGAAGCATATCCGAGACCTCTTTTGGTCTTGCTGTAATACATCTCTGACTTTCCTTTCGGAACAGTTGCACGGATAGGAGTTCTTCTACCCTTATCGTAGTTGAGGCCATTCTTGAAGTCATAACCCATCTTTCGGATGATGTCTTTTGATTGTTGACTGTAACGACAAAGTTGAAGATGCCCCATGTCGTTACTTTTGACCATCATCAGTTGGTTGCTTCTGGACTGACAAGTGAATAGCCAGTGGTTTGGAGGATTGAGGACGAAAAATACGCCCTTTGACAGGTATGACGAGGGTGTCATTAGGCACTGCTTCTTGCTCTTCTTCAGTGTCCAGAGACAGTACTACTTTCATGAACTCATCCTTGTACATACGAGCATCGTTGTAGTATGCTTCGACACCTTTGAAAGGATAGAGATCAGCAACCTCCTTTTGAACTTCTCCATTGTCATCAACATATTTAAAATATTGATGGAGAGTCGAAGGAACAATGTTGTGTTCATGCAAGAATGGTCTCCCCAACAGAGCATTGTAAGAACAACCATGGTTGTCAATGATGTAGAAGGTCACCTTTGTGTGGAGATTGCCTATTTGGAGTTTTAGACGAATCTTGCCCAGAGGTTCACTTCTTCCCTGATTGAACCCAAGGATGGTGGTGATTGTACTGGAAAGACTATGTACTGGGATCTTCAGTGCATCTAACATTGTCTTCGGCATGATGCTGAAGGCAAACCCTGGATCTATCAGAACACGATTGACTTTCATCAAGTCGACGTATCCTGTATAGTATAGAGGACGGTCATGCCTATTGTCTTCCATCAACATATCATCCTGTGTGAAAGTTATGTTTGGAATTAACTCCAACACACTATGATAATGGAGGCAATAGACTGGCTCTGCTTTCGGCTTCTTCAGAAGCGCTAGACAGGTTTCTGCCTGCATGAGAGCTTCACTCAGAGTTTCTCGAGTCTCTTTGGAGAGGCGCAAGAGCTCGAAGATTAACAGCCGGGCCGGTGTATTGGCTAATTGAGCCAAGATATCAAAGTTGTAAGGCTTTTCAAGTCCAGAAGGAGATGACTTCTTTAAAGGTTTGTCGAAGCGGACTTGTTGTTTGCCTTTGTCAGCGACTGTCGGCTTGGGAGGAGTGGGTTCTATAACCGATGAGGAGGCAGAAAGGATGTCCTCAGTAGAAGCAGGTTGCACTGGAGCGGTCTCAGAAGAATAAGCATGATTCTCCTGAACTTCGGGATAATCCTTTAGATAGGCTTTCCCTGATCTGGTGCCCAACAGGATTTCCTCTTCAACTATGGGGTCAAAAGATACCATATTGCAGATCTTTGTCTTACCCTTGGAGCGTTCTTTCTTTTTGGAGGAAGAGGGAACTTCGAACTCCGAAGCAAGATCTGGATGAATCCACATAATCTCACCATTGTCAAGAGACAAGGGAACGAGACCGTCACTTCGTGGAGGAGGAAGATTCTCGATCTCAAGAGTAGCTTTGGGGATAGGGATGACACCATGTTGTACCATCTGCGGAGGAAAGTCACCGAACTGAACTGAGACCATGTTCGCGGTAACAGCCTTCTCGTCTTGCTGCAGAGTGACTACACCAGCGTTGACTAGCTCCTAATTTTTGCCTTTGAGCACATAACATGCTCGAATGGTATGTCCAATGAACCTGTGATACACACAGTACTTAGGATGATCAGTCTTACTGACTTCATCAGGCTTCTTCGGGTCTGGGAGTTGGATTTTATTGCTTTTGATCAAGCAATCAAAGATGCTCACGGTATTATTTTCGTCAAAAGAGTATTCTACTTTCGGACGAGGTTCCCTTGGTGGTGGTGCTGAAGAAGTAGAAGCGGACGTAGATGAAGCTACGTTGACCTCCAGAGATTCTTTGTTCTTCAGATTGATATTCAAAGTCTCTTTTCCCTTGCGGTTATTCTGACGATTACCACCATTCGATGTCTGGTGTTCATTCCGTTCGGGGTTAGACATGTGTACCCCTAGCTGTTTGAATTTTCAGCACTAACTTCAGCTGCTTTAGCGTTGACAATGAAGGATGGCCAGTCTAGGAACTGAGTTGACCCCGTCCACATGCCGATAATAGGTAAAAGATTTGCCTTGCAGGTGTCTATGGTGACAGCGGCCGGAGTTCCAGGAGGCATTTTTAAAGCTTCTCGATGGAACCTTTCAATGAAACTCTCAGCGGTTTCATTATGTCTTTGTTTGATTTTATTAAGGGCTGACATGGTCATGTCGTTGATCCCCTCATAGAATCGTTCCAAGAAGATTTGTTTCAGACCTGAGAAAGAGGTGATACAGCCATCGGACAAGCTTCTGTACCAATCGTATGCCACACCGGCTAAACAGCCGACGAATACTCTGGTAAGAAGAGCGTCATTTGGCTGAAGTTGGATAGTCATTACCTCAAAGTGGTTAATGAACTGACTGGGAGAAGTGCTGCCATCAAACAGCGAAATTGTAAAGATTTTGTACTTTGGAGGAAATGGGACTTCCTTCCATTCAACTGGGTAAGGTTGTTTGATCCCCAACCTCTATAAGTTGTCTTTCTCTTTGAAGGCCTCGAATTGAGTGCACAGTAGTTTGACAGCTACATTGGCATCCTCCACTGATGTAGAAGGAGCAGGCTGAATCAAAGTGTTAGGGTGAGGAACAGCATGGTATGCACTACCCCTAGCACCTGACTGACTGGGTGTAGGTTGAATCTGTACATGAGGTACTTGAGGAGATACTATCCCCAATCCTACATTGATAGGCATCGACGATGCTATGATCTCAGGATTTGCAGCAGGTACGATCGGTGGTACTGTATGTTGGGCCACGATAATGGAGTGCATACTTACAACCATTTCAGCCATGGTCTTCAACTTGCCTTCTAGTGTAGCCATTCGTTGTTCTTGACTAGCCGAACTAGAAGCATATGGGTCTTCAGTGACAACATAAGCTGTCACTTCTCTAGGTACATTGGAAGACATTGTCTGTTCAGAACTTTCGCTGTATGCATCATAGTCGGAGAAAGAATCATCTCCTGAGTGAGAAAGAGGGAGATGACCGGAAGGATCTTAAAGATTCCTTTGACCGATTGTATCTCAGCTTCGGGATCTGGTATGTCGAAATACTCCTTCAAAAGATTCTTGGAGTAGATCTAAATACTGCTGGCTGGGCTTGCGAGGCTTGTCATGCTTGGAGCACTTTCTATCCCCAGTGTCTCGAGAAGTCATGTTGACGGAAGCGTACAACACTTCGTCCTCATCTTCCGACATTGGTTCAGAGTTTGTAAAGTTCAGACGATCGAAGACAGATCATTTTGTTGTCTGACAACAACACTTGATGACAACCTTGTGATTACAATGGTATCCAAGTGGTTGCACTGGAGGTGTTGAGATGTTGTCCTATTTTTGTTTAAGGTGTTCTCGGAGATCAGGAACGATGACGGGACGAGAAGAAGTCTGAGGGATATGTTCTTTGACAACATTCGGAATATGGTTCCGGTTCTTCAAATGTTTTGTCCCTTGAATATACAGGGAAGTACTCATTTCATTAGCATAGATGTCAGGATTTTTGATCCTGGAAGTTTGCCTCTGATGCTGGTTGGTCTTCGGCATTGGCTGTTTGCGTTTTGCCGAAGTAGGTCTATTGAGATAAGTTCTTAGATCAGCAAACTCATCCCCAGGGGTTTCTGTCTGAGACACCAGTAATTTTCCCTGTTTAGAGTGGGATATCCTGAGAGTTGGGAGATCTTGGAATTCTGCTACCGGAGTAGGCAGAATACTTCTTTGATCAGTACATTTCCCTTTGGCAAGGAGGGAAGAAGAACCCTTGTTTGAGAGAGTTCTTGTACTGACTGGTGCCGAGGCACGTTCAGATTAATCTTCTACGGTAAAAACCGAGGAAGACTGAGAAAAGACCAAAGGGCCTTTTCCTTTGTTTTGTGAAGAAGGGTTAGCTAAAGAGCGTTTCCCTCTGTTGTCTTCCAAGTCGTGGGACGAGGAAGTTTGAGAAAAGACCAACGGGCCTTTTCCTTTGTTCTGAGGAGGAGGAGAAATACTCAACAGACTACCCCCAGTGGATTGCGCTGGAGCAACAGGGTGCTTGGGAAGAGGAGCAGAGTTTTTTCCCTTACTGTGAGAAGAAAAGAGATTAGCCAAAGGGCTGTCTTTCTTAGACTGCGCTGGCACAGTTGGCGTAGGGGTTGAAGTAGCTGTTGGCGCATTGGCAGGTTGCGCATGAGGAGTTTTGACTTATGGCCTTCTGGCCATAGTCACAGTAGCTTACGCAGCAGAAGTCTTGATGCCAGAGTGCTTGAGTTGCACTCTGGTTGCTGGAGTGGTGGATTGCGCAGGAAGAGTTGCAGCCAACTGCGCCAGGGGAAGAGGAGTCTTGCACTTTGACATGGCAGCATAGGAAGTGGTTTGTGTACTGGCAAGAGGAGCAGCATACTACGCAGGGGCTGTAGCAGCAGACTGCGCAGCAACCTTGGAAGCAGAGACAGTAAACTGTGCAGCAGGCTGAGCAGCAGAGACAGTAGACTGCGCAACAGTCTTAGGGACCCACACTAGGTGAACTTTGCTCGTGGCAGAAGTTGTTGCAGTACGAGGGGTGGTCCTGGAGTTGATCATCGCCTTGTAGGCTGTCTGGTTGACCTTTACAACCAGCGTCTTCTATATCTTTCCGATATACGCAACGCCACATTGAGTTGTCACTTCCTCGTCGGAGGAGAAAGTTATCCCCAGCAGACTCGCCATTTTGTTTGCAAAAACAAAAGTTGAAATCACTGGCGGATGAACTCATTTCAGCTTCATCGTCAGCTTCGTTGCTGTCTTCCTTGGGAGGCTGAGATTGATAAAGTACCGAATCCCCATAGTAGGCTTCAATACTCTTAAAAGGATCGACATCGACAAACTCCGTCTTCACGATGCCATCACCGTTGACGTATTTGAAGAACTGGTGAAGTGTAGAAGGAACGATCATGTTCTTGTGTATCCATGGACGTCCCAACAAGACGTTGTAGGACACATTGGCGTCGATTACATAGCAAGAATCCTCTATTCGGAGATCACCAATCTAGCATTTGAGACGGATCTTGCCCAGCGGATGGCTTCTCCCAGCGTTGAAAGCCATGATAGTTGTATTGGTTGCAGACAGCTTGTGCAGAGGGATCCCTAGAATTTGGAGTAAATTTCTAGGGATGATGCTGATGGAGGAGCCTGGATCAATATGCATCCGATCCACCTTAATCGCTCCGATATATCCTGTATAGTATAAAGGTCTATCATGACGATTGTTTTTTAGTAGCATGTCCTCTTGTGAAAATGTGATGTTGGGCACTACTTCTATAGTGCTATGACAGTGAGGACATGAGACGGGATCTTCAGCGGGGGCTTTGACTTCAGCGAGATAAGAGTCGGCATATAGTGATGCCTCACATAAAGCTTTCCACATCTCTTTGGAGAGTTGCAGTAGATCGAACAAAGACAACCTGGAAGGTGTATTGGCCAGCTGTGCTAGTATGTCAAAGTTGTAAGGCCGATCCATGCCTTCGGGAGTTGGTGCCTTTAGAGACTTGTCAAATTGCGTCTCCTTCTGCTTAGCTTTGTCGGTAGTTGAGGACTCAGATGGACCAACATCTGAACTTGTGGGGACAGCAGGAGCTTGAGAAGGCACTGCATCTTCTTGTGCGGGGTCATAAGTCCGTAGGTAGGTCTTCCCGGATCGCATCTCGCCAGATAGTACTTCATAAATGGGAGAAGACACCATATGGCATATTTGTATTTCTTGTCCCTCTTTGCTTTGGAAGACACCACCCCCTGCATCATTTCTTGCATAAGGTCTGGATGGACCCACATGATCTCACCACGTTCTATCGTGAGTGGCACCAACATTGATGTTGAGTTGCGAGCTGGCGGCAGGTTGACGACTTTTATTACTGCCTTGGGGATTGGGAATACGCCGTCTGGGACTTCTATGGTAGGAAAGTCACCAAATTGAAGAGAGATCATGTTAGAAGATATGAGAATTCATTAAATGTTCAGTCTAATTTGCTCTTGGTACCAGTTTCCTACTGTGCATACATCCTTAATCATAGTGTTTTGTCCACTTTTGTTCTTTAGTATCTGTAATGAAGTGCAATATTTCGTGTCAAAGGTTAGAGGCAGAAAATAGGATTCATCGAGTAACAAATTGGGAGGGCTTATTGTTTGCCATGACAAAAGGTTATACAAACTTTTTGTATTTTTATTGTAAAAAGAGTACAATCGATTCCTAAACAAGAGATTAAGTACAAAATTTCTAGAAAAATTTGGCGATGGAGATTGAGCACTGCAGCGGCTCCTTTACTTGACGCTGAGTTGAACTTGCTTTGGATTTCTGGTGCTGGTTATTGAAACTCTAGGGTTACTAATCAAGAGGATGTCAAAGCTGAAGATTTCGAAGCCTCTTAATTGAAGGAAAACTCCTTCTATTTATAGGGGAGGGGGCACATATACGATGTGCATTAAGATTTGAGATATAAAAGAATCTGTTGTTCCTGCACGGTGAGGGCTACTGCTAAGCTGACACGTGATGGACGTTGAGATTCCCCTCTATCGAGATCTCGGGTGGTTATCAACATGACCGAAGAAAAAGACACGTGGCGTGTGTCTATTGCTCGAAGTCTTCTGTTCAAATGAAGCCGAGTAGATCTTGGATTCCATCACAGAGTTGGATTTTGTCTTATCTTAGGAGACCATTGGTTTAAACAAACCGATTGGATATGGCCTTTATCCATATGAACAAACTTTGTCCTTATCCGTGATTTTAAACCAACTGATAAGATATTAGTCTTATGAACAGAATCAACCTCTGTCTTATCTTTAAGAGCGGTGGTTTAAACAAACCGATTGGGTTGGACCATACTGTCTATGCTTCTGGCGAAGCTTTAGTGGAGCTGCGCTTCTAGGCGACAAGTAGACCGTTCTTCCAAAGACGACAGAGCCTCTGTGCTTTTTAGGCGACGAGTAAGCTGTGTTTCGAAGTCGACGGAGCCTCTGTGCTTCTGGGCGACGAGTAGACTTGTGTTTCGATGACGACGGAGCCTCTGTGCTTTTGGACGACGAGTAGACTTGTATTTCGATAACGACGGAGCCTCTGTGCTTTTGGGCGACGAGCAGGCTACGTTTTGGAGCCTCTACGCTTTTTAGGCGAGGGCGTCTGTGGAGAAATTGGGTATCTACGCTTCCGAGTCAAAAAGAGGGTGCAGAGCTTTTTGTGTTTGAAGGTTCTGCGTTTTTTATACTGAAGTGAGGGCTCTATGTGAAGAAATGAGCTATCTTTGCTTCTGGGTCGAAGAGGGGGCGCAGGTACCTGGCTGCGCTTTTGAGTCGAAGGAGCTAGTTCTTGTCGAGGTCTTTTTAAGATCATTTAATGACTGCTCACCTTGATGGCCGAGTCTGTCGTCCTCCTCTTTAATTTTTGCTGTTACTTGGGGGAATTTGTCACGACTCGCACCCAGTATAATGTTACGAGAAGTGGATACGTCCAGCCTACGTCACAGTATCGACGATAGAACGCTGTTCTAGGTCACAATTAAAACTAAATACAATATGATATACTCTCCGTACGGAGGACAATCATAGCAGGATACAACTTAA
Organism: Iris pallida; assembly: GCA_029216955.1. Classification (NCBI taxonomy): domain Eukaryota; kingdom Viridiplantae; phylum Streptophyta; class Magnoliopsida; order Asparagales; family Iridaceae; genus Iris; species Iris pallida. The sequence goes on along the minus strand of JANAVB010010193.1, from coordinate 2,098,424 downwards.
TCACCAAAACTAGAAGTAGCACGTTAAGTTAACTATGAATCCATAAGAGAAGTACAACAGAGAGAAATAATCTCGGTGTTATCAACACCAACTCAAACAAGCATAAAATAAATACAACTCAAGACAACTGAAAATAAAATAAGAAAAACTCTAGCCATCTACTCCAACCTCTACCGTGTCTCCTCTAGGCTATCAGGTAACTTCCAAGCTATCTGTAAAATTTATCAACAGGTCCAGTCAGGACGGAAGCAAGCACAATATATCTCACGCAAATCATAACAGGTTAGAAAATATAAACATGCTAGAGAGTAAGATACATGAAACTGAAAGAACAACATGATATAAAAGAGAGACTGTAAGTAAATAGCTACAATATATATAAGAGAACTATCAGTGACTAGTGATTCATAGTACAAGATAAACATGTGAACAGCTGGATGTGATTCATGGCTATACTAAAGAGGTGATTCATGACTACACTACTTTGGAAATGTTCACATATTTAGTTCTACTCTGCCCATCCCCAATCAATACACAAGGATCCAGTCAAGTTACGTTAAGATTCATGACTACGCTACTACCTCATAAAGAGTGATTCATGAATAGATTCGTGAAGGCTCTGTGATTCATGAGAGTACAGGAATCACAAGCAGATTCATGATAGATTCATGATAATAGAAGCATGAGATACATGATGTAAGTGAAACACACGAGACATGAGTATCTGATGCTCCCAAGAGGGATAATATCTCATGAAGGGATCTATATAGTACTAATCCGTGTTACCATCGTGTCAGCATCAAGTAAAGTAATCTAGAGCAGGAATATAATCCTAAGCAAGATATGAAATGATCAGAGAATGTACTCGCCTTGATTTGGTTGAAGTCGATGTGCGCGACACGAACGTGTCGACACGAGGTAGGTACAAAACTATGCTCCACAAGATGGTCCCAAACGATAGCACGGACAGTCCTAATGAGTCCAGAATACTCCAAATAGCCTGGTTTGGTATATGAAAGTCTAAAATCAGAGTTGGTACGATAATCGGGTCAAGGAGTAGAAAAATGACTTCAATAGTCACGATTTATGATTTTAGAAAAATATCACGAATTACATATATACTATTTAAAAAATTATTATATAATATTAAAAACTATTATTGTCATTACTTATTTTATAATCTTAATATATTTATATATATGTATATTGATAATATAGATAATATTCTAAGCTAAAACTCCTACTTGTCAAGTAGGATTTTTATGTCAAAACATAATAATAATATTTTAGAAATATTAATATATATATTTTATATAATTTCTAAATAACCAATACTATTAATAATACTAATAATAGTAATAAAAGTACAATGTATATACATTTTAAACTAATATATAAACATACAAACATATAACGATACAATATGTATATACACTTGTATACATGGGTATATTATACCCAGTCCAAGCAAAGCCCATTATCCTAAATTAAAATCCAAATAAAAAGGCCCCAACCCATATAACTTTTTACAAAATTTATAAAAAGAAAATATTACTAATGGGCTCAAGCCCTAACTAATGCACACAGCACATTTAATATTGTTCACAACACAAAACCTGTACTAACTTAATCCTAAGAATCACTAATTAGAAATAGAGATATTAATTAACCAAACCCTTATTTAAAATATTAATTAATAATAATATTTGAATGGGGTCATATGTACTGTGACTCATTCCCCAACTAATTGAAACCTAAAATTCGAAGAGGGAAATAGAAGGGGGAGCTCACAGGGGCAGTCGGAGTGCGGCGCTGGGTTGGGGTTGCGTCTCGGCGGCGGGCGCGGCGCGGGGAGGATGCGCCCCTGTGGATGTGGGCGACGGAGCAGCTGCTGTCGGCGGGTCTACCGGCGGCGTAGGCGCTGAGGTCACGGCACGGAGAGCTCCGTCGGGAAAGACACCGGGGAAGGTGACGCGGCGGCGGAGCAAGGCGCCAGGGGTGCGGCTCGGTCGGATCTGGCCAAGGCGGAACAGATCCGCGTTGGGGTTCAGGCGCGGTGGCTGATCCGAGTCACGAGGCCATCGACGGAGGTGCTCTCTCTCTCTCCCTCTCTCATGATGTTAGTGGGGGTTTTCTTTGTTCTGTGGTGGTGGTTCGGGTGGTGGTGGTAAATGTGGAGTGGTGGTGTGTGGCAAGAATGATGCAGGTGGTGGTGCCGATGGTTATGGATATGATGATGGTGGTGGTACTGGTGGCAGCGCGGCCGGGATGATGATGATTGGTGGTGGTGGCATGCTAAGCCGATGGGCCATGGTGGTTGTGGTGGTGGGTTGGCTGTGGCAATGGCGAAGCCAGGAGGAGGTGGTCCGCTATGAATGGCCGGAGATGGAGTCGGTCGAGGTGGTGGAGATTGCAGTGGTGGTGATGGGGAGATGGTTGGGCTGTGAACAGTAGGGGGGCGGTGCTACAGTGGCGGCTGTTAGGAGTCCTAGGTTTAGAAAATTTCCTATGATGTAATTTTTTTTGGGGAAGTGTGCTATTTATAGCGTAGGAAGGGAAAACCCTAAAAAGCGAAATGTACATGTAATAGAAATATAGGAAAATAGTGAAAACAATGCTAACTTGCTAACACTAACTGCTAACCCTATATTATCACCATCTGCTGATTAATTAGCACTAAATAATTATTAGTTATAAATTAATTGATTAATTACTAGTTACTACTTAATTAACAATGGGCTAGTTTCAAATTAGCCAATAACCATCAAAACCGTAGCCTGCAATCCAAGCCTCGGCTTGGTAGACAATTGTTAGGACCGACATCGGTCCTAACCCGACACAAGACGATACGTAATTTCCAAAATCCAAATCTTCAACTAAAATCATTTATAAATAAATATTTATATTTTAATTACAAAATCTCATTAATATATTTATATATATAAAACTAATTATTTTATAACTTATATATATTTTCTTGAAGTGGACAAATAAAACATATTAGGCAACTCCTTACAAAATATAGTTTTTTTTACAAAACCAAGAATGACAAGGACCGATAGCAATCACGGTCGAAAAATATTTCTTAAAATTCGAATTTTACGTTTTTTGAGATTCAGAAAATTCAAAGTTTTGATAAATACAAAATTTCAAAAAATCCAAGAAATCGGTTAACGGAGGTTACAAATCTACCCTCCTTAAAGAAATTTCGTCCCCGAAATTTAATAATGGCAGGGAAAATCTTAATATGAGCAAGAGTTTAGTTAGCAACTTAGGCATGATTAGGAAACGGTGACTAGATGCGACCATGATAACAAATTCAAAATCCTTGAGGCACGACAAATCATTTGGCACGAGAGAATCGAAGTATGGGCCATCTTGCTTAAGACAAAATTGTAATAAATTCAGGTTATTCCGGCACGATCTAAATTACAACTAGTTGAATCGTGGATAGACTTGAAATTCAAATAAGGAATGATTTAGCAGTTCAGGTTTGAAGAAAATTAGACTCAAGTCGCGCAGGCATGATCAAAATCAAACTTAGTTATGATCGAGATAAAATTTTAGGATCGATCAAAATTTTAAGTCTAAGGTCTTATAGGCATGGCAAAGCATTCAAGGAGTAGGTTTAGTTAAGCCATGAAATGTGATCTGAGTTCGGACGTGATTTTAAAATTTGGAAGTGATCGAAGTTTACTTGGCACAATCTAGGATACAACTACGAAAAACCAAAACTGGTGTATATTTTAGGAACAGAACGTAAACAAGAGTATCTACAGAATCGAATTTCGAACAGGAATAGAAAATTATTCAACCATAACCAAAGTCCAAAGTTTGGCATGACTAATAAATCATATAGTCGTGGCCAAGGATCAAATTTTTGGCAATTTTAGAACAATTTAGAGTTATTTAAGCGTGAAATCGCAATTTTCAAAATCAAAATCGTTCAGTTATGATTTAGTAAGAATCAGGTCTAAGTATTGGATGATAAGTATGATATAAGCTCAATAAAATTAGACTCATGGTTATATAGGCATGTTCAATACGAAAGTTACGTGATTGGGCGTCGCTAGGAATAATAAAAACGTTTGGCATGATCAGTGACCAAGGATCAAACCATCTGGTCACGGGTGAAATCAAGGCTTAAGAACTTGGAATGACTAGAATCACTTTGGCACAGTTTAAGATAGAGCGACAAAATTTAAAGCTCAATCATGATATAGAAATGAAACCTGAGCACGGTACTAGAGAATCGAAACATAGGCATGATGGAAAATTTGTTCCGATGTGATCAACTCAAATTCTGTCATGACAAGTTCATAGTCAAATCGGACAGTCGTGATTAATAGCCAAATTACAGGCACGATTTAGAGACAAAGGTAATACATATAGTTAGGATCGTTAAAATTACGATCATAGGATTCAAGTTGTCTAGTCATGCCATGTCATCTAGGCACGACTAATCACAAGAATTTAGATATAATCAGGAAATCAAATCATGGCCAGAAAAGAGTTTAGGCCCGAGTGTTAAAATTCAAACATGATCATAATCGTAGTTCGACACGATCAAGGATAGGTCAGTCTAACCTTTGTCAAATATTATTTAGATATGATGAAGAGTACGATAGTGGTCGAGGCACGACCAGTCATAAAATTTCGGTATGATCAAGGATAGTATGAAGCTTAATCGTGATTGGAACAGAACTTATTCATTTTTAAGTACAAATAGGAATTTTACGCACGAGTGGTATTGGTACCAAAGTTTAATCACGATCAAAATTTTAATATTAACATGATGAGGGCTAATCAACTCTTGGTTAAAATTGGAATTTAGGTTTTCTAAGAATGAAATCAAGGTTTTGAGCACGAGTAACATATTGATAGAGATCCAGGTCGCGATGGAATTTAAATCAATTGAGTACGGTCAAGGATCAAGACTATTGGTACGATAAAGGGGTACTATTAAAAAAATCAAAATCAAAAATTAAAGAACGAATGTCAATAGCATTGAAATCCCATCACAATAAATATTAAGAAATTTTAGTCTCGATACGATCTAAGTTGATCAATTATGGGCAATCAAGATTGGGCAATATGGAGGACAAGTTTATCGAAGTCTCAGCACGAGCATACAAGGATGGAGATTCAGGTCACAATTTAATTCAATTGAGTACGACCCAAGATATTAATATGAAAAAAAAAAGATGATCAAAGTCGATTGGTCGTAGTTAAGGGAGCTAGGATTCAATGATATTGAAAACCTTTTAGGGGAAAACAAGAAAAGATTTCATACGAAAGTCAAGTTAATCAACTCTCTCTGATACCATCAAGTTTATTATTATTGCCAATCATTTTTTTCACAAGTCCCAATATAAAAATCAAACTTTATATGACTACCATCAAATTATACCCTTCCGTCATAAAGATTTGACCTTTCCATGATCACCATAGGCTAAATTTCTAAATTTCGAAGCATTATTCATGAAGCATACCCTTCTTTCTAGGAATCAAAACTGACCGCTTAATCATCGTAAGTCTAAATTCTTCCACCTTGTCCTAAATTGGATCTGAAGCCTCTAAACCAAGTTTTATATAATCCTTGAACTTATTCATTTTACTCTCCTTGTATTATTTAAATCTAAACCCACTAGACCTTATAGAACTTATTCTCCATTATGAAATCAACATTCATATTTCCTTCAACGTACACCTTTAAATATTATTCTCCTTAAATTAAAAATTTTCACAAAATCTCTATATTTTCTATAACTCAAATCCCGTGTTCTTTCTGTTTTTAGCCATTTCTTATAATATCTTATTCAATTTCGTATCATCATTGCATATAATTAAAATCTCTTCTCTATTACTAAATTTCTAAATTTAACATCATAGCTTTAAAGTGTAACGTCTCGAGAATCAATAACCAAAATTTATCCAAGCTCTCGAAATTAAGTTGACCTCGAATATCCTCATCAATTATGAAATACATCTATGAATTATTCATACCCAAAAGATTTCTCTAAGTATGATTGTCCCTAAATTGATAATATAAATCTCTTGATTCTATCCTTAAATTCAGTCGCATCTCTATCCCAAACCTATATCAAGTTCCATCATATTATACCCCTAGCAAGATTATCATAAGATAACAAATTAAGTCTTTTCTGAGTTAGATGATTTACGTTACTTCCTCGACCTTTCGATGAAAAGATATGGAGATTCAAGGGTACCAAAGTATTGCTGACAGAATTAGATACGAGATAGGTGATTGATATAATTAGGATAGTTTTATTTTTTTTTTAAATAGTAATACAAGAAATAATGGCAAGAAAGAAATAATAATAAAATATGTTCTTCATCAACTGTTAAAAGAAATGAACCCATTTAAGATAAAATCTGATACCATACACGTCTTTCTGAAATCATGTTGTAAGAATTTTTCTACGCCAGTAAGCATAGCCGCAAAAAACAATAGAGTCCATAACGAAGGTATACACCCTATAGTCATGTTATCTATAATTCTTACCACGCCACCCGGTATGGCTGCAAGAAAATCTAGATTTCATAACTAGGATAAGTTAATCTAAATCAGGCTCTATGTCCTTGTCATGCTAGCAAATATGACAGCAATAATTTCTAAACTCCATAATTAAAGTAGACTTTTACCTTTCTCACTCTCCTTATCAAGTATGTTATCAGGTTATACCTATATTCCAAAAAGATGTATATACATGTATATAATACAAACTCAAATTCAACAACTAACATCAAGATTCAAAATTCAACAATAATCCATCAAAAATCAATTTCAATAACAGGAAGTCAGGGTGAATCAAATCAAGGGAAAAAGAGATTTCAAATCGAATTTAAAAATAAGATTCTCAAGGGTCGTCCCAGGAATCTCTCAAGAAATTCTAACAGTAATTGAGTATCCTCTCATTCTAACACCTATTCCTTATCTCTAATCGCAGGTGCGCAGCAGTACAACTAATCGTCGTACTACCACGACTTCGCACAAATGCGAATCTTGACCTGCATGGGCCACCACTAAAACCGTGTCACGATCCGCACCCAGTGTAAGGGTACGAGAAGTGGGTACGTCCAGCCTGCGCCACAGTATTGATGGTAGTATGCTGTTCTAGGTCACAATTAAAACTAAATATAACATGATATACTCTCCGTACGGAGGACAATCACAGCAGGATACAACTCAATCACCAAAACTAGAAGTAGCACGTTAAGATAACTATGAATCCATAAGAGAAGTACAACAGAGAGAAATAATCTCAGTGTTATCAACACCAACTCAAACAAGCATAAAATAAATACAACTCAAGACAACTGAAAATAAAATAAGAAAAACTCTAGCCATCTACTCCAACCTCTACTGTGTCTCCTCTAGGCTATCAGGTAACTTCCAAGCTATCTGTAAAATTTATCAACAGGACCAGTCAGGACGGGAGCGAGCACAATACATCTCACGCAAATCATAACAGGTTAGGAAATATAAATGTCACGCCCCAGAACCAGAATACTGGAGAGCGGGGGAATGACTCAGCCAGCTACGTATTACGGGTAGGATGAATACCATATAATACAATCAATGCTGTCTAACCAGACTAGGGGGTGCATATTACATAAAAGTCTTGCTATGGTCACTTCACATCTATTGTCTCAATCATTCAAGCAAGAAACAGTAATAGAGAACATATGAGATAAAGCAGTAAGGCATCCCAAACGCTCAGTCAAAATGTTCTTGAGATCTGGCTTTACAAAACATAGCCAGATGATGAAGCAAGGTATACACAATTGTTATCAGCTGCAGTCTGACTTAATTACAATTATGTAAAAATAAGTACAAGACAATCCGACTAACATGTCGGTGCCAAACGGTTAAGGTATAAAGTAAATGACAAAACGAGCGGTGAAGTAAGGAACCCACTCGAGTCCTCCTACGATCATTCCCCTAGTATTGACCATCTTGGAGGTGGAATTAAGCTGAATCCTCGGGAACCGGCTCTAAATCTGGCCATGCAAAACCAGAGAGGTTAGACCTCTAATAGCAAGTACCACAAGGAAGCACGAAATGAGAACTAAAACCAGTAAGTAAGAGGATATAATAATAGATCTCTGCTTTCCACTAGGATTCACATAATATCAATTTACATAACATCAAGACACTTCGAACCAACCTCCCAACCAAACAAGGACAGAAGTTGGCCCGTCATGTCCTGATATTCTGATCATCTCAATTAGGCGACAGAGTAGGTACAGTACACAAACAAATTAATTTAAACGGCCAATCAATTTCTACCGCTTGCTATTGTGAGTCCCAAGTTATCCTGGAATAATGTAATAAAGATTCCTCAGTTCTTACCATGTACGAGCAAGGCTAGTCTATCCAGTCAATCAATTGTGCTATGCATGAATTAGACGAGTTCCAGCGGGACGCCCGTCATCAATATACAATATACAATAGATAATATAACCAGATACCGCTCCCTGCCTGTGTGGCAGATTTGCCGTATCTGTGGGAACCAGTCGACCCGTCGGGTACTACTCGTCCCAAGGGGACTGCCATATAAGAACTCGAAAATCCATTCTCTCCATGCCATCATTTATTTTATTTAACTTAATAGTCCCTACGTTGAGTGAAATCCCATGCCGTGGATCATGGTCATTCTAATGAGTACTTTCGTACGGGGTACGATATGCACAACTCTACAACGATGCCTGTGCGGTTAGGTTGTAGGTCTTACATAGCGTAATACAACAATCCAAACTAACCACGAAATAATCATGCCTTGACCATAGAGTACACATGCTTCTTTTGTAGAAAATAAATAAGTAAGTAAATTGAAGCCTGCATGTGTGCCTGTATGTCAATATTCGGGATTGGCTAATCGATTACAATAGTTTATTAACATGAACGTGTCTCATTCATTCAATTCAATAAGACGACTAGCCAGTCTCTTAGTTTCAACTAGGAACGCATGATCAATTTTAGTCAAGATAGCCATCATTATCAATGGTGACAAGGCATGAAAGTCAATTAGTATTCAATGGGGTCGAGTCTATAATTCTCAGGGTTAAGTTCCAGTCTTACTGGGTATCATGAACCAATCAAGACACAGGGCACTAATACACAACCATATGTATTAAAAATATTAACATGCTAAGATTATCCAGTTCATGCAAAGGCATAAGAATGAATAAATTATAGAATAATAGAAACACCCAGGTCAAGAAGTCACGCTAACAAGTTTATGCTAAGGCCAACAAGTCACGCAAGAAGTCTATGCTAAGACCAACAAGTCACGCTAAGTTAGTATGAAGGAGTGTGCGTATAAACAGCGTGAGCGTAAAAAGTGATTCACGCTGGCACGCACAGCGTGAGCGTGAAAAGTGATTCAAGCTGGCAAGCGTGAGCGTATGAGCGTGAAAAAGCATGATAAGAAATTCACGCACGCACAGCTTGAGCGTGATAAGAAATTCACGCACGCACGGCGTGAGCGTGAAAAATAACTCACGCATGCACAGAGTGAGCGTGGAAAATAACTCACGTACGCACATAGTGAGCGTGATAAGAAATTCACGCACGCTCGTAAGAACGTGTACGTGACTAAAAATACACGCACGCATGCAAGAACGTGTGCGTGACTATAAATACACGCTGATACGTAAAAACGTAGGCGTGACTAAAAATACACACTAACACGGAAGAACATGTGCGTGACTGAAAATACACGCTGACACGTAAGAACGTGTGCGTGACTGAAAATACACGCTGACACGTAAGAACGTGTGCGTGAAGGGCTGATGTTTACGCGAGCACGTAAGAACGTGAGCGCACAACATCTTCCAAACTCCAAGTCCTATGGAGCCTTCGTTCCAGTGCCAGAAATACACGCCAGCTTGGTGGACCAAAACCCATGAACAACCGAAATACAACTACTTAGATCTAGAGAAAACAAGCCATAGAAATCAAAAATGCTAAGAACTAAACTCTCTTAGAATCACAAGAGGAAGACAAATGAACCATAAAAATAGGTTCTCATGTAGAAGCAAGTTGTACTTGCCTACGGTTGGTAGGTGGTAGTGGTGATGAGGAAGAAGAAGAAGAAGTAATGGAGAAGAAAAAGTAATGGAGAAGGAAAGTTATGAAGAGAGAGAAAGGAGATGGGGGCTTAAATAGGAGGAGTGGTGGTAGGTGGGGTTATATTGGGTTCCTGATGAACCAAACAACTAAAAATCGAAGCAAGCCGAACCCAATATTCTAACTAAAGCAGAGAATAAAATTGCAGAAAAATAAAGTACAGATATAAAATTGGAGAAAATAAAGTGCAGATAATTAATTAACATAAAATTTAAAGGAATTTAAATACAGGATAATACATGATAAATACTAATTAAATACATATGAGTTGTACATGAAAAATACGCATTCCGGGAACGGGGAGTGACATCTCTACCCACCTTGAAAAAATTTTGTCCTCGGAATTTCAAATTCAAGCAAGATAGAAATATCAGAGCTAAACTAATCCAAGCAATTCTAGTGATCAAGCAATCGTTTTTATCATATCAAAAGCAAGTACTATATATGTAAATCCATCAATCCACGATATCAAGTAGCTCTACCCATAAGGTGATAAGCATGAAGAATCAGGACAATCAAGGTATACAGAAAGAGATATACCTTGTGAGTCAAACAGGTGTGGATACCGTGATCGGATATCATCCTCACGTTCCCACGTTGACTCTCCCAAGGTGTGATGACCCCAAGCAACACGGATAAGATTAATTGTTCGGTTCTTAAGTATCTTCTCTCTTCCGTCCAAAATGGACACAGGCTATTCCTCGTAAGACAGGTTGGTACCAACAACCAGCTCAGAATGATCGAGGATATGGCTTGGGTCTGATACATACCTACGTAATTGAGATACATGAAACACGTCATGCACCTCTCGTAACGAAGGTGGGAGGGATAAACGATAAGCAACATCGCCTATCCGATCAAGGATAACAAATGGGCCTACGTACCGCGGACTCAATTTCTTGCGAACGCCAAATCTAATGACCCCACGAGTAGGTGAGATCCGCAAGAATATGTGGTCCCCAACAGAGAACTCTAACGGCCTACGATGCTGGTCCGCCCAATGACGATGCCGATCCTGTGTAACTCGAAGTCGCTCTCTAATTCCCTTAACCACTTCAACTGTCTGAACAATCATTTCCGGGCCTAGCATCTTCCTCTCTCCGATATTATCCCATGCTAGTGGCGACCTACACTTCTTACCATATAGTGCTTCGAATGGCGCCATCTGGATACTGGCTTGATAACTATTGTTGTATGAGAACTCGACCAAGTACAGGTGACTCTCCCAAGACCCTCCAAAATCTAGAGTGCAAGTTCGCAATATGTCTTCTAACGTCTGAATCGTTCTTTCTGATTGTCCATCCGTCTGCGGATGGTAAGCCGTGCTAAATCTTAACTTGGTACCCAGACTATGATGTAAGCTCTTCCAGAAATGTGATGTAAAGCGGGTATCTTGATCCGACACAATACTGACAGGAACTCCATGCTGTCTGACTATCTGTTGCATATACAACTCCGCCAACTTCTCTGTAGATTGCCCTATTCTGAAAGGAAGAAAGTGTGCTACTTTCGTAATTCGGTCTACTATCACCCAAATAGCGTCCTTACCACTTGGTGATCTCGGTAAACCGGTCATAAAGTCCATTGTAATATGCTCCCATTTCCATTCCGGAATAGGAAGCGGTTGCAATAACCCAGCTGGCCTCTGCTGTTCTGCCTTCACTTGGTGACATACCAAGCAACGGGAAACAAATCTAGCTATCTCCCTCTTCATCCCGTTTCACCAGAAATGCTGCTTGATATCTTGGTACATCTTGGTCTCTCCAGGGTGAATAGAATACTGAGAACTGTGAGCTTCTGCCATAACCTCCTGTCTGATATCTCCACTAGGCACACATAGATGCGATCCAAACCTAAGTGTACCATCTTTATGGATTCTTATCTCCTTCCTGAGTCCTGACTCACATTCTGTCCTAAGCTTCTGAATCCTTGGGTCCTGTGCCTGAGCTGCCTTGATCCTGTCTACCAAGCCGGATTGAACTTGCAGACTTGTTAGAACTCCTATATCACTAGGAAGTATTACTTCGATGCCCATCTCCTGAAGGTCTTCTAAGATATGCCTCTGTGTTGTCAACATAAATGCACCGCCTCTTCTGCTAAGAACGTCTGCCACTACATTAGCCTTGCCTGGATGATACTGAAGCTCCACATCATAATCCTTGATCAACTCCAGCCATCTTCTCTGCCTCATGTTTAGTTCCTTCTGAGTAAAGATGTACTTCAGACTTTTTTGGTCTGTATACATGTCCACTCGGTCACCATATAAGTAATGCCTCCATAGCTTCAGAGCAAACACTACTGCCGCTAATTCCAAATCATGAGTTGGGTAATTCTTCTCGTGGTCCTGAAGCTGCCTAGATGCGTATGCTATCACCTTTCCATGCTGCATAAGGACACATCCAAGTACTTTACCTGACGCATCACAATATACTGTAAAACCTCCGGGTCCAATAGGTAATATAAGAATAGGTGCTGATATCAACTTCTGCTTCAAAGTCTCAAATGATGACTGACATTCTGCCAACCAAACGAATGGTACATCCTTCCGGGTCAAGCGGGTCATGGGTGCGGAAAGCCTTGCAAAGTCTGACATAAACCTTCTGTAATATCCTGCCAATCCTAAGAAACTTCGCACATCTGCTACGGTCTTGGGTACTGGCCAACTCTCTACTGCTTCTATCTTTTTGGGATCTACTGCTACTCCAGCTCCTGATATGATGTGACCCAAAAATGAAATGTGATCCGACCAAAACTCACACTTGCTAAGCTTGGCATACAACTGGTTCTCTCTCAGAACCTGTAATACTTTTCTGAGGTGGTCTTCATGCTCCTCTTCACTAGCAGAGTATACGAGAATGTCGTCAAGAAACACAACGACAAACTGGTCTAAGTATGGCATAAAGATGCGATTCATCAAATCCATGAATATTGCTGGAGCATTGGTCAAACCAAACGACATTATTAAGAATTCATAATGCCCATACTTCGACCTGAATGCTGTCTTGGGAATATCTTCCTTCCGAACCCTCACTTGATGGTAACCTGAACGAAGATCTATCTTGGAAAAAACTCTAGCTTTGCTCAACTGATCAAATAAGTCGTCGATCCTGGGTAATGGGTACTTGTTCTTTACTGTTGCCGCGTTAAGCTTCCTATAGTCAATGCACAATCTGGATGACCCATCCTTCTTTCCCACAAGTACCACTGGTGCTGCCCATGGTGACACGCTAGCTTGGATGAACTTCTTCTCCTTCAGTTCCTCTATGTGCTGATATACCTTGGCCTGCTCTGAATCCGCCATTCTATAAACTCGATCTGATATCGGTTTAGTTCCTGGTGCCAATTCTATACTTAACTCAATATCTCTAACCGGTGGTAGACCTGGAAGTTCTTCAGGAAATACGTCTAGAAACTCTTCAACTACCTTCGGAATCTGAACTTCTTCCACTGTCATTACTACTCCCTGCTCTTGTTGAATTGCCTCTGATCTGACTAAGGTGAATCTCTCTATGCCTGGAATATCAAAAGATACACTCCCTCTACGACAATCTATTGTCGCATGACTGTCTTTCAGCCAGTCCATGCCTAAGATAACGTCAAAATTTCCAACAGGAAATTCTATCAACCGGGCAGGTAAAGAATGCCCGCAAACTACAACGCTACATGCTAAAATTACTCTACTAACTCCTACGAGCCAATTACCAGTGAGTATATTCAACCTCCCTGGCAATGCCTCGAACTCCATTCCTAGTCGTGTCGTAAATTGTGCAGATATAAATGAATGGGATGCTCCCGAATCAGACAATGCTACTACGGGATATGAGGCGACGAGAATGTTACCTGCCACAACATCTTTCGATGCCAATGCCTCCTCCAAGGACAGAGTGAATGCTTGCCCTCAACCTCCTTGCTGGTTTTTATGATGTGGCCTAGCCTGATGTTGCTGCTGGCCCCTGCCTTGATGATGCTGGGGTGGTCTATACTGGTGTTGCTGCATCGACGGCCCCTGCTGCCGAAACATCTGAGCCTGCGGCATCAACGGACGCTGTGCCAACGGCCTTACTGCCATCGCTGGTCCTCGATACTGGCCTGCCCCTGGTACTGGCAGAGCAAGAAACTGTTGCCCTGGTCCTCCTGACCTCGAATTCATAGGAGATGTGGTAACCCGATGGTCTGGATTTCTACATATCAGACACAGTCCATTCAATATCCGACACACATCTCTAGTGTGTCCCATCTTCCAACAATAAGTACAGCCCGCCGGGGGTTGCTGGTTCTTCCTCTGTTGCTGTTGCTGCTGTCTGGATGGTACTGGTCCTCGTATCGCCACATCGTGGATACGAATGCCAGTGGATGGTGCTGTTGTTCGAGGCGCTGCTCCCCCTCCTCCTTAAATCTGACTGTGGGATCTCTTCTGACCCCCAGTTCTTGTCGCAAGCCTCTGAATGGTGATCTCATGCCTTCGAGTTGCCGTCAATACTTCGTCAAAAGTTTGGTAATTGTGCCCCTCTATCAATTGCAAGAGCTCAAGGTGAAACCCTTGCTGAAACCTAATAGCCCTCTGGTTCTCTGTTGCTACTATCTCTGGGGCGAATCTACTCAATCTGCAGAATTCTACTGCATAAGCATCTACAGTCTTGCCGGCCTGTCTGAGGTTGATAAACTTCTGTTGTAGCTCAAACCGTGCCACAACTCCATAGTACTTGGTCTTGAATCTTGCAGTAAAATCGTCCCAAGCCACAGGACGTCTGATGCCCACTTTCTCTGATTTTCACCAATCACGTGCGAGATCCTGAAGTAACAACTTTATTAGATCCACACGTTCTTCTGCCGGTACCTTAGCTGCTATCAGAATAACCTCAATATCCTTAAGCCATGCATCTGCTGAGATGGCATCCTCCGTGCCCTCGAAATGGCGGGGGTTGTACTTGCAAAACCTGGCTGATGCTCCTGAATCAGTCCTCACTCCTCTTTCCAAAGTCGTCTGTAATCCTTGGTTGAGCAACACATTCTGCTCTTGTAGCTGAGTGTGCATGCGCTGCTGGGCCAACATCTGATGTTGCTGAGTAGCCATTATTCCTCTCATGATCTCCAGAAGGGCTGGTATGTCCACTTCCACAGGAGTAGGTGGAACTATGGGTGGTATTGGAACTTCCGGATACCGCGGTTTAGCTGTTGGTTCTACTATCACTTCTTCTTGGATCGTCTCCTGAGGTAAGACTGGCCCTTGTTGCTGACCAACCTGGTCAGGTTGCCCATGTTGCCCTTGTTGTTGCTGCCCAGATCTGACCAATGCGGACGAAGTGCCCCTAAGAAAAGGGACAAGAGAACAATCAAACAACCGGACATGAAGGATCAATAAAGTCAAAGGATACCGGAATGTCAAGCAAGGGTTGTGTCACGCCCCAGTACCAATATACGGGGACGGACTAGGCCAGCTACTCCATATGAGGTACGTAACGTCATACGACGATCGTGGCTGTCGAGAGACTAGGGGGTACATGCAACAATCTAGTCTCCTATGGTCCCACAGAGCTCTATGTCTCAATCAATCAAGTCAAATCAGCAATTAAATGAACATTAAAGATAAAGCAGTAAGGCGTCCCTGACGCTTCATCAAAATGATCATGAGAGACTAGCTTTATAATTTAGCTATCTTAGAGAGTCAGGAGTACAAAATTATACACAGCTGCAGTCTGTTTAATTATAATTATGTACTGACACAAAATATCAAGTAATCCGGCTAATAGGTACCGGTGGCTAAACGCCGCAAAAGTATAAGCAGGAGTGGTGGAGAAGAAACCCACTCGAGTTCCCGAACCGCCATGCTCCTAGTATGTACCATGGATGTCAGGGAGGAAGATCGTGTCCTCTGGCTCTGCTACGAGATCTGGCCAAACAAAACCAGCGGGGTCAGCCCCGAATAGCAAGTACCGCCAAAGGGGCACAAGAGTTAAGATTAAAAACCCAACTAATAGAATGACTGATAATAGTAATACTTATGCTACTATTATAGGGTAGCGCAACATCCTCGAACCCATATGGCACCCTTACAACCAAACAAGGACAAAAGGTGCCGCATGGAGTCGGGACGTGTCGTACTCTATAACTTTCACATAAGTTAAAAAGGTATAAACCATAAAATCTCCTGATCGTGACTTCGGTCGATAGCCTATCGCAGCACAATAACCAACCCAACAATCAAACAAGAACATGGGTTGGATCATGTACCATGATAGACCATGTTCCTCAGTCATTCACAGAAGTAGCACTTCACAACCAGAATAAGTTTCCGTTCATAACTTCGGTCCACAGCCTGTCATAGTACGATAACCAACCCAACAATCAAACAAGAACATGGGTTGGATCACACACCATGACAGTCCGCTTCCCTCAGTTATTCACGGAAGGTAAATAGGAAACATGCAAGTCGTTTTCACGGCCAATCAAGTCTACGAGTTTCTAGTGGAACGAGGTTATCCTCGCGTCATGCTATTAGAAAATCCTCAGATCGTATCTTTCCAGCAAGGCTAGCCAACCCAGGGGTTCGCGTAGACAGGTGTCATGGAGCACAGGTCCCTCGTGAGGCCACCTTGCCAAGACATGTAATATATAGTAGGAATTAATCGGATACAGTCATCCACTCGTTGCGGATGACACAGTATCCGTGGAGACCAGCCGGTGCGCCCAGACAATATCTCAGGGCGACTGGTGTAACACGATCTCGGGACTCTACCCTTCCCATGCATCTAGTATATTCAGTTGCCTAGTTTAATCCTAGGTGAAATCTTGGACTCTCTTGCTGTGGCCTGCATGATTATCCTTCTAAAGTCGTACTTTAGTACGAGTACCCTAAGTGAGGATCCATGTCAATCAGTATGTCAACATGTGCTACCCTCCTTAGTGTAATGCATCATTACAAATACGCCACGTGGAGTTACGAGTCATTTGTCGAGCATAAACAAGAACTGGGACATTCAGGTACATGTATCAGGTAGGAACACTTTGTTCTCCGGGGTCACATCAGTGCTCATATCATGCTCGGGACAAAAGGCGTAAGGATATAAAATGGGTATATAATATCTAATAAAATATCAAAAGCATACGCACAACAAGGCAGCGTACGTGAAAAGTCACGCAGGCTCAAGGGAAAGAGCAGCGTGAAAAGTCACGCAAGCTCAAGAGAAAGAGCAGCGTGAAAGGTCACGCAAACTCAAGGGAGAGTGCTGCGTGAAAAGTCACGCAGACTCAAGGGAAGAGCTGTGTGAAAAGTCACGCAAGCTCAAGGGAAGAGCTGCGTGAAAAGTCACGCAAGCTCAAGAGAAAGAGCAGCGTGAAAAGTCACGCAAGCTCAAGGGAAAGAGCAGCGTGAAAGGTCACGCAAACTCAAGGGAGAGTGCTGCGTGAAAAGTCACGCAGACTCAAGGGAAGAGCTGTGTGAAAAGTCACGCAAGCTCAAGGAAAGAGCTGCATAAAAAGTCACGCAAGCTCAAGGGAAAGAGCAGCGTGAAAAGTCACGCAAGCTCAAGGAAAAGAGCAGCGTGAAAAGTCACGCAAGCTCAAGAAAAGAGCTGCGTGAAAAGTCACGCAAGCTCAAGGGAAGAGCTGCGTGAAAAGTCACGCAAGCTCAAGGGAAGAGCTGCGTGAAAAGTCACGCAAGCTCAAGGGAAAGAGCAGCGTGAAAAGTTACGCAAGCTCAAGGGAAAGAGCAGCGTGAAAAGTCACGCAAGCTCAAGGGAAGAGCTGCGTGAAAAGTCACGCAAGCTCAAGGGAAGAGCTGCGTGAAAAGTCACGCAAGCTCAAGGGGAGACACGCTTCCAACAGGAAGCGTGCTCAAACATGAGCACACTGTTCACTGTCTTCTCCAAAACAGCAAGAACACCATGGCTGAACCCAAGCTTCAAAGTATCATAACTTGGCCATCCGAACTCCAAATCCAGATCTCCAAAGCTCCAACTTGGGTGAAACTGAATGCTCTTCCACATGGAAGCATCAAAAACCCATAAAATCCAACTAAAGTAGATCAAACCATGCAAAATCCAAAAATGATTAAAACTTAGATCTACAAAAATCAAAGCTTCAAAATAGAAATTTCCAAGTTCTAAACTAGTATAGATTGAGGAGAAGAACATGTTTTGGCAAATAGTTTTGTAAGAACCATTAACAAAATAATGGATCCTTCTCTTGAGCAAGTTGGTACTTGCCTTGGTTGGTAGAGGAAGTAAATGAGAAGAAGTAAATGAGAGGAGAGAGAAGGAGATGAGTTATATATATAGAATTCTTGGACCCATGGGTTCATGATGAACCAAAGGGTTCATGATGACCCATTGGTGAACCAAGAATAGGTTACCCAAATGAGCCAAAACTGTAGGCCCAAATACAGAAAATAAATTAGGAAATAATATTTTGTCGAATATTTTTGGAAAATACATGAAGAAATACTGCATAATAAATATCGTATAAATTCAAGGAAAATACAATTTATCGGTTTACGTATTAAAATACGTATTCCAGGATTGGGAAGTGACATCTCTACCCTTCTTAGAAAAATTCCGTCCTCAGAATTCCAGCCAAGACAGGATAGTGAAATCAGGGCAAGCAAGGCACAATCATATATATAAGTTAACTATTATAGCAGTTATTATCATACATCACAAAGTGCAAAATAAGCAGGTACAGAAAAGTATGGAATCGTGTCAATAAGGTGCATAAATATACCTTATTAGTCAAACAAATACGGATAACGAGATCTGATCTCGTCCTCGCGTTCCCAGGTTGACTCTCCCGAAGAGTGATGGTTCCAAGAAACACGGACAAGGCTTATCGTCCGATTCTTGAGTACCTTCTCTCGCCGGTCCAAAATAGATACGGGTTGTTCCTCGTAAGTTAGGTCGGTACCAACGACTAACTCAGAATGATCGAGGACATGACTCGGATCCGGGACATACCCACGTAATTGGGACACATAAAACACATCATGTATGCCAGTTAACGAAGGCGGAAGGGCAAGTCGATAAGCCACATCGCCTACCCGAGCAAGAATCTTGAAAGGACCAACGTATCTTGGACTAAGCTTTCCCCGGGTTCCAAATCTGATGATACCCCGAGTAGGCAAAATCCGCAGAAACACTTGGTCGCCAACTCTGAACTCTAGAGGCCTACGATGCTGATCTGCCCAATGACGATGTCGGTCCTGTGCAACTCGAAGGCGCTCTCTGACTAACTTAACTATCTCCACAGTCTGCGTGATCATCTCTGGCCCCAACAACTTCCGTTCTCCGACGTCGTCCCATGCCAAAGGGGACCTGCACTTCCTTCCATACAATGCTTCGAACGGGGCCATCTGAATGCTAGCCTGATAGCTGTTGTTATAGGAGAACTCCACTAGATGAAGGTGATCCTCCCAAGATCCGCCAAAATCCAAGGTATACGCCCGTAGCATATCTTCTAATGTCTGAATGGTTCTTTCTGATTGCCCGTCGGTTTGTGGATGATAAGCAGTACTGAATCTTAACTTGGTTCCCAAACTTTGGTGCAAGCTCTGCCAAAAATGGGAAGTAAACCGCGTATCCCGATCTGATACTATACTAACTGGAACACCGTGCTGCCTTACTATCTGTTTCATGTACATTTCTGCTAACTGCTCAGTAGTCTGTCCAACTCGGAAGGGAAGGAAATGAGCGACCTTCGTGAGTCGATCTACTATTACCCAGACTGCATTCTTACCAGTCGGGGATCTAGGTAAACCGGTCACAAAATCCATCGTGATGTGCTCCCATTTCCATTCTGGGATAGGAAGCAGCTGTAGCAACCCTGCTGGTCTCTGCTGCTCGGCTTTCACCTGCTGACATACCAGACACTTGGATACAAATCTCACTATCTCTCTTTTCATGCCATTCCACCAAAAGAACTGCCTGATATCTCGATACATCTTCGTTCCTCCTGGATGAATGGAGTAAATAGAACTATGAGCTTCGGACATAACTTCTTGTCGGAGGTCTCCACTCGGTACACAGAGTCTGTTTCTAAACCTGAGCGTACCATCTTCATGAATCACTAACTCCTTCCTACGGCCTGATTCACACTCCGACCGCAACTTCTGAATCTGTGGTTCTCTTGCTTGTGCTGCCCTTATCCTCTCTACTAAGGTTGACTGAATCTGCATACTGGTCATTCTTCCTATATCCCTTGGCAAAACTACTTCGATTCCCATACTCTGAAGGTCTTCTAGAATATGCTTCTGCGAGGTCAATATAAAGGCACTGTCTCTCCTACTCAGTGCATCTGCAACTACATTCGCCTTGCCTGGATGATACTGAAGATCTAAATCAAAATCCTTCAGCAGTTCTAACCATCTTCTTTGCCTCACGTTCAAATCTCGCTGCGTGAATACGTATTTCAAACTCTTATGATCATTATAGATCTCTACCCGATCCCCGTATAAATAATGCCTCCACAACTTGAGTGAAAACACCACAGCTGCTAACTCCAAATCGTGAGTCGGGTAATTTTTCTCATGGTCTCGAAGCTGCCGAGACGCATATGCTATCACTTTTCCATGCTGCATCAATACACATCCAAGACCCTTCCCTGATGCGTCACAATATACTGTAAAGCCTCCTGCTCCTACTGGAAGTGTCAAGATCGGGGCTGAGATCAATCTCTTCTTCAATTCTTCCAATGATGCCTGACAGCTAGCTGACCAAACAAACTCTACGTCCTTGTGCGTTAAACGAGTTAAGGGCGCAGAGATCTTGGCAAAGTCCGCCATGAACCTTCTGTAGTAACCAGCTAATCCTAAGAAACTTCGCACTTCTGCAACCGTTCTCGGAACTGGCCAATGCTCTACGGCCTCAATCTTCTTCGGATCCACTGACACTCCTGCCCCAGAAATTACATGCCCCAGGAACAAAATATGATCTAACCAGAATTCACACTTGTCGAGCTTCGCATAAAGTTGATGCTCCCTCAATGTCTGTAAGACAGTCCTAAGATGTTTCTCATGCTCCTCTTCACTGCTGGAATAGACAAGAATGTCATCTATGAACACCACCACAAATTTATCCAAATACGGCAGAAAGATGCGGTTCATTAAATCCATGAATACTACGGGAGCGTTGGTTAGTCCAAAGGACATTACTAAAAACTCATAATGTCCATATCTAGATCTGAATGCTGTCTTCGGTATGTCTTGCTCCCGGACTCTTACTTGATAGTATCCTGACCGAAGATCAATCTTAGAAAAGATGCTGGCCTTGCTCAACTGGTCAAACATGTCATCAATCCTTGGTAGTGGGTACTTATTCTTCACTGTTACTGCATTCAGCTTGCGGTAGTCGATGCACATCCTCGTCGACCCATCCTTCTTGGGAACTAGAATCACTGGTGCGGCCCAGGGCAATTTACTGTCTCGGATGAATCCCTTAGACTTCAACTCTTCTTCATGTTGATATAACTTATCTTGTTCTGACGGCGACATTCTGTAAACTCTATCTGCAATAGGCCTCGTTCCAGGGTTCAACTCAATGCTAAATTCTACCTCTCTGACTGGGGGTATCCCTGGGAGCTCATCGGGGAAGACGTCAAGAAAATCTTTGACCACTCTCGGAATTTGTCCTGGCTCTGACACTGCTGCTGAGATGACGCCTCCGGCCTGATTCTTCAAGGTTTGAGTAAAGATGAACTGCTCCATCCCAGGAACACTGAATATGACCCTACCTCCTCTACAATCAATTGTCGCATGACTGTCTCTCAACCAGTCCATGCCAAGAACGACATCAAAATTCCCCATAGGGAATTCAATCAATGATGCGGGCAGTAAATGCCCACACACCTCTACCGGACATGAAAAGCGCACTCTGCTAACTTCTACGAGCCCATTGCCGGTGAGTATATCCATCCCCTCCGGTAATGCCTCAAACTCTAATCCAATCCGTGTAGCATATTGTGTAGATATGAATGAATGAGTAGCACCTGAATCAAATAATGCTATAGCGGGAAATGAGGTGACGAGAATTTTACCTGCCACCACGTCACTAGACGCTAGAGCCTCTCCCAAGGTCAATGTGAGAGCCTGGCCCCGCGGAGCCCCTTGTTGCGGCCTTCCTTGACCATGCTGTTGCTGCCCCTGAGGGCCTTCGGCTTCCTGTGCCTGGAGGAACATCTGAGCCTGCGTTGGTAAGCATTGGACTAGGGGCCTTACTGCTAATACTGGCCCTCCACTCGGGGTTGCCACTGGAGCTGCCAATGCTGTAAACTGTTGAGCTGGCCCTCCTGGCCTCTGCATCATAGGACAAGTGGAAATACGGTGGTCTGTACGACCACACCTCAAACATAAGCCATTCGCTGACTGACACACCTCCCTCGTGTGCCCTGCCTTCCTACAGAAGGTACAGCCCTGGGGTGCTCCCAGACGCTGCTGCTGGTTCCTCGGCTGCTGATGCCGAACTGGCGCTGTATTAGTTGACACGGCCGTCCTCCGCGGCGCTCCTGCATCATGAATACGCACACCGGGTGCTGGTGCCGACGTTCGCTGTACTGCTCCTCCTCCAACCTGGGAATGAGATCTCTTATGACCTCCTGTCCTTGATGCTAACCTCTGCTGGGTAAGCTCGTGCCTCCGAGCGACCGTCAAAACAGCGTCAAACGTCTGGTAGTCGTGTCCTTCCACAAGCTGTAATAGTTCCAAATGAAGTCCCTGCTGGAACATCATAGCCTTCTCCGGCTCTGTTGCCACCATTGCTGGTGCGAAACGGCACAATCTGCAGAACTCTGCTGCATACCCATCTACGGTCTTGCCTGCTTGCTTGAGACTGATAAACTTCTGCTGGAGCTCATATCGAGCTACTACGCCAAAATACTTGGCCTTGAATCTGTCACTAAAGGTGGTCCAACGAACAGGGCGTCTTATACCAACTTCTTCTGATGCCCACCAGTCGCGGGCAAGATCCTGAAGTACCAGTTTGACCTGATCAACCTTCTCATCGTCTGGAACCGTGGCTGCCACAAGAATGGCTTCAATGTCTTGAATCTATGCATCCGCAGTGATGGCATCCTCCGTGCCATCAAAATACCCCGGGTTCAAGCGACGGAACCTTCCTGATGCTCCCGAGTCAACCCCGGCACTCCTCTCAAGAGCTAACTGAATCCCCTGGTTCAGTAACACGTTCTGCTCCTGCTGCCGAGTCTGTTGCTGTTGGAGAGTGACAGGAATCCCTCGGACGATCTCCAGGAGTGCTACGGCATCTGGTACTGTCGTCGCTGCTGGTGCTGCAGGAGTTTCAATAACCTGCGGCTGCACTGCCTCTGGTTCCACTTCTGCTTGTGCCTGCCCTGGGGAAGGTTCTCTCCCCTGTTGCTGCCCAGTCGAGCCATGCTCTTGCTCCTCTTCCTCATGGGCCTCACCCGCTACTGAGAATGAAGCACCCCTATAGAGAAAGATATAAGATTATCAAGTCCGGACGAAAAAGATTTCGAGGATGCAAGTCAGGTTAGAGATCAAGACAAGGACAGATAATTCGAAACGAAATTTCAAGGGGAACAAGTTTTGATTGAGACTCCTAATAATTCACAATACCCCACAAGTCTGAAAATCAGACCTGCATGGGCCACCACTAAAACCTTGTCATGCCCCAGTACCGAAATACGGGGACGGACTAGGCCAGCTACTCCATATGAGGTACGTAACGTCATACGACGATCGTGGCTGTCGAGAGACTAGGGGGTACATGCTACAATCAAGTCTCATATGGTCCCACAGAGCTCTATGTCTCAATCAATTAAGTCAAATCAGCAATTAAATGAACATTAAAGATAAAGCAGTAAGGCGTCCCTGACTCTTCATCAAAATGATCATGAGAGACTAGCTTTATAATTTAGCTATCTCAGAGAGTCAGGAGTACAAAATTATACACAGCTGCAGTCTGTTTAATTACAATTATGTACTGACACAAAATATCAAGTAATCCGGCTAACAGGTGCCGGTGGCTAAACGCCGCAAAAGTATAAGCAGGAGTGGTGGAGAAGAAACCCACTCGAGTCCTCGAACCGCCATGCTCCTAGTATGCACCATGGATGTCAGGGAGGAAGATCGTGTCCTCTGGTTCTGCTACGAGATCTGGCCAAACAAAACCAGCGGGGCAGCCCCGAATAGCAAGTACCGCCAAAGGGGCACAAGAGTTAAGATTAAAAACCCAACTAATAGAATGACTGATAATAGTAATACTTATGCTACTATTATAGGGTAGCGCAACATCCTCGAACCCGTATGGCACCCTTACAACCAAACAAGGACAAAAAGTGCCACATGGAGTCGGGACGTGTCATACTCTATAACTTTTACATAAGTTAAAAAGTTATAAACCATAAAATCTCCTGATCGTGACTTCGGTCGATAGCCTATCGCAGCACAATAACCAACCCAACAATCAAACAAGAACATGGGTTGGATCATGTACCATGATAGACCATGTTCCTCAGTCATTCACAGAAGTAGCACTTCACAACCAGAATAAGTCTTCCGTTCATAACTTCGGTCCACAGCCTGTCATAGTACGAAAACCAACCCAACAATCAAACAAGAACATGGGTTGGATCACGCACCATGACAGTCCGCTTTCCTCAGTTATTCACGGAAGGTAAATAGGAAACATGCAAGTCGTTTTCACGGCCAATCAAGTCTACGAGTTTCTAGTGGAACGAGGTTATCCTCGCGTCATGCTATTAGAAAATCCTCAGATCGTATCTTTCCAGCAAGGCTAGCCAACCAGGGGTTCGCGTAGACAGGTGTCATGGAGCACAGGTCCCTCGTGAGGCCACCTTGCCAAGACATGTAATATATAGCAGGAATTAATCGGATACAGTCATCCACTCGTTGCGGATGACACAGTATCCGTGGAGACCAGCCGGCGCGCCAAGACAATATCTCAGGGCGACTGGTGTAACACGATCTCGGGACTCTGCCCTCTCCATGTATCTAGTATTTTCAGTTGCCTAGTTTAACCCTAGGTGAAATATTGGACTCTCATGCTGTGGCCTGCATGATTATCCTCCTAAAGTCGTACTTTAGTACGAGTACCCTAAGTGAGGATCCATGTCAATCAGTATGTCAACATGTGCTACCCTCCTTAGTGTAATGCATCATTACAAATATGCTACGTGGAGTTACGAGTCATTTGTCGAGCATAAACAAGAACTGGGACATTCAGGTACATGTATCAGGTAGGAACACTTTGTTCTCCGGGGTCACATCAGTGCTCATATCATGCTCGGGACAAAAGGCGTAAAGATATAAAATGGGCATATAATATCTAATAAAATATCAAAAGCATACGCACAACAAGGCAGCGTGCGTGAAAAGTCATGCAGGCTCAAGGGAAAGAGTCACGCAAGCTCAAGGGAAAGAGCAGCGTGAAAGGTCACGCAAACTCAAGGGAGAGTGCTGCATGAAAAGTCACGCAGACTCGAGGGAAGAGCTGTGTGAAATGTCACGGAAGCTCAAGGGAAGAGCTGCGTGAAAAGTCACGCAAGCTCAAGGGAAAGAGCAGCGTGAAAAGTCACGCAAGCTCAAGGGAAAGGCAGCGTGAAAGGTCACGCAAACTCAAGGGAGAATGCTGCGTGAAAAGTCACGCAGACTCAAGGGAAGAGATGTATGAAAAGTCACGCAAGCTCAAGGGAAGAGCTGCGTGAAAAGTTACGCAAGCTCAAGGGAAAGAGCAGCGTGAAAAGTCACGCAAGCTCAAGGGAAAGAGCAGCGTGAAAAGTCACGCAAGCTCAAGGGAAGAGCTGCGTGAAAAGTCACGCAAGCTCAAGGGAAGAGCTGCGTGAAAAGTCACGCAAGCTCAAGGGAAGAGCTGCGTGAAAAGTCACGCAAGCTCAAGGGAAAGAGCAGCGTGAAAAGTCACGCAAGCTCAAGGGAAAGAGCAGCGTGAAAAGTCACGCAAGCTCAAAGGAAGAGCTGCGTGAAAAGTCACGCAAGCTCAAGGGAAGAGCTGCGTGAAAAGTCACGCAAGCTCAAGGGAAGAGCTGCGTGAAAAGTCACGCAAGCTCAAGGGAAAGAGCAGCGTGAAAAGTCACGCAAGCTCAAGGGAAAGAGCAGCGTGAAAAGTCACGCAAGCTCAAGGGAAGAGCTGCGTGAAAAGTCACGCAAGCTCAAGGGAAGAGCTGCGTGAAAAGTCACGCAAGCTCAAGGGGAGACACACTTCCAACAGTAAGCGTGCTCAAACATGAGCACACTGTTCACTGTCTTCTCCAAAACAGCAAGAACACCATGGCTGAACCCAAGCTTCAAAGTATCATAACTTGGCCATCCGAACTCCAAATCCAGATCTCCAAAGCTCCAACTTGGGTGAAACTGAATGCTCTTCCACATGGAAGCATCAAAAACCCATAAAATCCAACTAAAGTAGATCAAACCATGCAAAATCTGAAAATGATTAAAACTTAGATCTACAAAAATCAAAGCTTCAAAATAGAAATTTCCAAGTTCTAAACTAGTATAGATTGAGGAGAAGAACATGTTTTGGCAAATAGTTTTGTAAGAATCATTAACAAAATAATGGATCCTTCTCTTGAGCAAGTTGGTACTTGCCTTGGTTGGTGGAGGAAGTAAATGAGAAGAAGTAAATGAGAGGAGAGAGAAGGAGATGAGTTATATATATAGAATTCTTGGACCCATGGGTTCATGATGAACCAAAGGGTTCATGATGACCCATTGGTGAACCAAGAATAGGTTACCCAAATGAGCCAAAACTGTAGGCCCAAATGCAGAAAATAAATTAGGAAATAATATTTTGTCGAATATTTTTGGGAAATGCATGAAGAAATACTGCATAATAAATATCGTATAAATTCAAGGAAAATACAATTTATCGGTTTACGTATTAAAATACGTATTCCAGGATTGGGGAGTGACAGGTTGAGAACAACGAATCATGAGATCAAGGAGGGACACGTGTGATTGAGACATCCTATAAATCAAAACACCCCACAAATGTGAAATCAGACCTGCATGGGCCACCACTAAAACCTTGTCACACCCCAGAACCAGAATACTGGAGAGCGGGGGAATGACTCAGCCAGCTACGTATTACGGGTAGGATGAATACCGTATAATACGATCAATGCTGTCTAACCAGACGAGGGGGTGCATGCTACATAAAAGTCTTGCTATGGTCACTTCACATCTATTGTCTCAATCATTCAAGCAAGAAACAGTAATTGAGAACATATGAGATAAAGCAGTAAGGCGTCCCAAACGCTCAGTCAAAATATTCTTGAGATCTGGCTTTACAAAACATAGCCAGATGATGAAGCAAGGTATACACAATTGTTATCAGCTGCAGTCTGACTTAATTACAATTATGTAAAAGTAAGTACAAGACAATCCGACTAACATGTCGGTGCCAAACGGCTAAGGTATAAAGTAAATGACAAAACGAGCGGTGAAGTAAGGAACCCACTCGAGTCCTCTTGCGATCATTCCCCTAGTATTGACCATCTTGGAGGTGGAAGTAAGCTGAATCCTCGGGAACCGGCTCTAAATCTAGCCATGCAAAACCAGAGAGGTTAGACCTCTAATAGCAAGTACCACAAAGAAGCACGACATGAGAACTAAAACCAGTAAGTAAGAGAATATAATAATAGATCTCTGCTTTCCACTAGGATTCACATAACATCAAGACACTTCGAACTAACCTCCCAACCAAACAAGGACAGAAGTTGGCCCGTCATGTCCTGATATTCTGATCATCTCAGTTAGGCGACAGAGTAGGTACAGTACACAAACAAATTAATTTAAACGGCCAATAAATTTCTACGGCTTGCTATTGTGAGTCCCAAGTTATCCTGGAATAATATAATAAAGATTCCTCACTTCTTACCATATGCGAGCAAGGCTAGTCTATCCAGTCAATCAATTACGCCATACATGAATTAGACGAGTCCCAGCGGGACGTCCGTCATCAATATACAATATACAATAGATAATATAACCAGATACCGCTCCCTGCCTGTGTGGCAGATTTGCCGTATCTGTGGGAACCAGCCGACCCGTCAGGTACTACTCGTCCCAAGGGGGCTGCCATATAAGAACTCGGGAATCCATTCTCTCCATGCCATCATTTATTTTATTTAACTTAATAGTCCCTACGTTGAGTGAAATCTCATTCCGTGGATCATGGTCATTCAAATGAGTACTTTCGTACGGGGTATGATATACACAACTCTACAACGATGCCTGTGCAGTTAGGTTGTAGGTCTTACATAGCATAATGCAACAATCCAAACTAACCACGAAATAATCATGCCTTGACCATAGAGTACACATGCTTCTTTTATAGAAAATAAATAAGTAAGTAAATTGAAGCCTGCATGTGTGCCTGTATGTCAATATTCGGGATTGGCTAATCGATTACAATAGTTCATTAACATTAATGTGTCTCATTCATTCAATTCAATAAGACGACTAGCCAGTCTCTTAGTTCCAACTAGGAACGCATGATCAATTTTAGTCAAGATAGCCATCATTATCAATGGTGACAAGGCATGAAAGTCAATTAGTATTCAATGGGGTCGAGTCTATAACTCTCAGGGTTAAGTTCCAGTCTTACTGGGTATCATGAACCAATCAAGACACAGGGCACTAATACACAACCATATGTATTAAAAATATTAACATGCTAAGATTATCCAGTTCATGCAAAGGCATAAGGATGAATAAATTATAGAACAATAGAAACACCCAGGTCAAGAAGTCACGCCAACAAGTTTATGCTAAGGCCAACAAGTCACGAAAGAAGTCTATGCTAAGACCAACAAGTCACGCTAAGTTAGTATGAAGGAGTGTGCGTGTAAACAGAATGAGCGTGAAAAATGATTCACGCTGGCACGCACAGCGTGAACGTGAAAAGTGATTCAATCTGGCAAGCGTGAGCGTATGAGCGTAAAAAAGCATGATAAGAAACTCACGCACGCACAGCTTGAGCGTGATAAGAAATTCATGCACGCACGGCGTGAGCGTGAAAAATAACTCACGCATGCACAGAGTGAGCGTAGAAAATAACTCACGCACGCACAGAGTGAGCGTGATAAGAAATTCATGCACGCTCGTAAGAACGTGTGCGTGACTAAAAATACACGCACGCATGCAAGAACGTGTGCGTGACTATAAATACACGCTGATACGTAAAAACGTGTGCGTGACTAAAAATACACGCTAACACGTAAGAACGTGTGCGTGACTGAAAATACACGCTGACACGTAAGAATGTGTGCGTGACTGAAAATACACGCTGACACGTAAGAACGTGTGCGTGAAGGGCTGATGTTTACGCGAGCACGTAAGAACGTGAGCGTACAACATCTCCCAAACTCCAAGTCCTATGGAGCCTTCGTTCCAGTGCCAGAAATACACGCCAGCTTGGTGGACCAAAACCCATGAACAACCGAAATACCACTACTTAGATCTAGAGAAAACAAGCCATAGAAATCAAAAATACTAAGAACTAAACTCTCTTAGAATCACAAGAGGAAGACAAATGAACCATAAAAATGGGTTCTCATGTAGAAGCAAGTTGTACTTGCCTACGGTTGGTAGGTGGTGGTGGTGATGAGGAAGAAGAAGAAGAAGTAATGGAGAAGAAAAAGTAATGGAGAAGGAAAGTTATGAAGAGAGAGAAAGGAGATGGGGGCTTAAATAGGAGTGGTGGTAGGTGGGGTTATATTGTGTTCATGATGAACCAAACAACTAAAAACCGAACCAAGCCGAACACAATAGTCTAACTAAAGCAGAGAATAAAATTGCAGAAATAAAATTACAGAAAATAAAGTACAAATAATTAATTAACATGAAATTTAAAGGAATTTAAATACAGGATAATACATGATAAATACTAATTAAATACATATGAGTTGTACATAAAAATATCACAAATTACATATATACTATTTAAAAAAATTATTATACAATATTAAAAAATATTATTATCATTACTTATTTTATAATCTTAATATATTTATATATATGTATATTGATAATATAGATAATATTCTAAGCTAAAACTCCAACTTGTCAAGTAGGATTTTTATGTCAAAACATAATAATAATATTTTAGAAATATTAATATATATTTTATATAATTTCTAAATAACCAATACTATTAATAATACTAAGAATAGTAATAAAAGTACAATGCATATGCATTTATATACATTTTAAACAAATATATAAACATACATACATATAACGATGCAATACGTATATACACTTGTATACATGGGTATATCATACCCAGTCCAAGCAAAGGCCAATATCCTAAATTAAAATCCAAAGAAAAAGGCCCCAACCCATATAACTTTTTACAAAATTTATAAAAAGAAAATATTACTAATGGGCTCAAGCCCTAACTAATGCACACAGCCCATTTAATATAGTTCACAACCCAAAACCTGCACTAACTTAATCCTAAGAATCACTAATTAGAAATAGAGATATTAATTAACGAAACCCTTAATTAAAATATTAATTAATAATTATATTTGAAAGGGGTCATATGCACCGTGACTCATTCCCTAACTAGAAATAGAGATATTAATTAACTAAACCCATAATTAAAACATTAATCCAGAGTACGGCGATGGGTCGGGGTTGGGTCTCGTCGACGGGCGCGACGCGGGGAGGACGCGCCCCTGTGGATCTGGGCGGCCGAGCAGCGGCTGTCGACGGGTCTACCGACGGGTAAGGTGACGCGGTGGCGGACCAAGGCGCCAGGGGAAGGTGACACGGCGTGCAAGACACCGGGGAAGGTGATGCGACGGCAGAGCAAGGCGCCAGGGGTGCGGCTCGGCCGGATCTGGCCAAGCCGGAACTGATCCGCGCAGGGGTTCAGACGCGGTGGCTGATCCGAGTCGCGCGGCCATCGACGGAGGTGCTCTCTCTCTCTCTCTCTCCCCTCTCATAATATTTGTGGGGATTTTCTTTATTCTGTAGTGGTGGTTCGGGTCGTGGTGGTGAATGTGGAGTGGTAGTATGTGGCGAGAATGATATAGGTGGTGGTACCGATGGTGATGGTTATGATGATGGTGGTGGTACTGGTGGCGGCGCGGCCGGGATGATGATGAGTGGTGGTGGTGGCGTGCTAGGCTGATGGGCCATGGTGGTTGTGGTGGTGGGTTGGCTGTGGCAATGGCGAATCCTGGAGGAGGTGGTCCTAATGGATGGCCGGAGATGGAGTCTTTCGAGGTGGTGGAGATTGCAGTGGTGGCGATAGGGAGATGGTTGGGCTGTGAACAGTAGGGAGGCGGTGCTACAGTAGCGGCTGTTAGGAGTCCTAGGTTTAGGAAATTTCCTATGATGTAACTTTTTTGGGGAAGTGTGCTATTTATATCGTAGGAAGGGGAAACCCTAAAAAACCTAAATGTACATGTAATAGAAATATAGGAAAATAGTAAAACAATGCTAACTTGCTAACACTAACTGCTAACCCTACATTATCACCATCTGCTGATTAATTAGCACTAAATAAATATTAGTTATAAATTAATTGATTAATTACTAGTTACTACTTAATTACCAATGGGCTTATTACAATTTAGCCAATAACCATCAAAACCGTAGCCTGCAATCCAAGCCTCGGCTTGGTAGACAATTGTTAGGACCGACATCGGTCCTAACCCGATGTAAGACAATACTTAATTGCCTAAATCCAAATCTTCAATTAAAATCATTAGTAAATAAATATTTATATTTTCATTACAAAATCTCATTAATATATTTATATATATAACTAATTATTTTATAACTTATATATATTTTCCTGAAGTGGACAGATAAAACATATTAGGCAACTCCTTACAAAATATAGTTTTTTTACAAAACCAAAGACTGACAAGGACCGATAGCAATCAAGGTTGAAAAATATTTCTTAAAATTTGAATTTTACGTTTTTCGAGATTCAGGAAATTCAGAGTTTTGATAAATACAAAATTTTGAAAAATCTAAGAAATCGGTTAACGAAGGTTACAGAATTCGAGAAGTTAGTGGCCTAGAACTCAGTAAAATGAACCTATTAAATGAGATTCTTTATGCTAAGCCCTAGGTTCATCCCATTAATTTGGGAGTCTTTGACCAACGGCCACGTGGCCTGTGGTTTGGTCCACACTCTCCCTATATAAGGGGGAGTTTTTTGAAGAGTCGTCTTCCTCTCCAAACGTTATACTTGATCGGGACTTAGCTTCGAACGGTCTTGCACAAGTCAGCTGTTGGTTGGGAATTTCTTCGTTCAAAGAGGCAATTTCTTTGTAGAAGAACACCCAACTGGTCTTGAGAAGTACCCGAATGTCCACCATATGGAGTTTGAACCTGGGCAACATCTTGGAGGTCTTCGAGGTCCAAACTACGGGGTTAGGATTGGTTTCCCACCCGATAAGCCCTCTGTTGTGCTCTGCCCCGCTCATCAGTGGCGGTGTGCCTTCGTTATGCTTGAAGAGTCGCAGAAGCTGATGCGCTTTTGAAAAGGGCCAGTCGTCGTGCTATGGACTGAGTTCTCGCTCGGGCCAATAACTGCTTCAGTAGCCATATTAGAGTTCCTCCGTGTCTGGCTGTGAAGTGGTTTATTTTGGCGAGGCTACACATCTGAAGGGGCTGTGCGTTTGGGTCTCCGTTGGAGCAGAATTTGATGGTGACTGTATTCTTATCTCCTATCTACAGTCCCTTGAGGCATTTTTTGTGTTTATCCATGATGATCACACTGTGAAGATCAACCCCATTGTAGATCTTTAGGAGTTTTTAGTTATTTTCATGTAATCATGTAGAGTCTGCAATAGATCATTATAGCCATGATTTTAATAAAAGAAACTCTTTGATATCTTTTGTTCTGTGACTTTGTCTTTTCTATCTGCACGTTTGGTCACCTGTACTTTTGTGAAGCTGGGTGGGTAGTAAGAATACCTACCTGTGCTTTTGACAATATCTGTGCATTTTCATGCTTCTACTAGACCCCTTCAAAGTGTTTCCAACTTGACTCAAGCTCGGAATACTTTGAACAGAAGCATGACATGTATCCTTTTCGAGCGAATGCTCGGCGTGCCTACTGACAGGCTGTCGTCACACTTAGGCTTCAGCATTAAATGCATTGAGTCGTCGCTTTATTAAAGTTGATCTTAATTCCTCGTTTCTAGGGAATGGTCATCATGATCTCAACTTTTCGTTCCTACGTTGTTCGAAGAGTTCCCTTGATCATGGGGCATTTTGCCTTCTTTCGCTGACGTGGCTGCACCCTATAAGTAGGGGTCGTTGGTGTAGTGCCCCGCTCCTAGCGGTTCACTATGTAAGGCTTGTGGCTTGGCTAACTCGATCAGAACCGAGTATTGGAGAAACTTACCATCGGCACCGAATCGATCACGGACAAGTGCATAAGAACCTTTCTAACTAATAGATTGGTTTCTCTTGAAATGCGTCCAAGAGTTTTCTCTGGATGTTTTGCTGCTGGTTTTGTTGCTTGGTTTTGATAGATGCTTTTCTGAATGATTTTCGATGATTTGATTCTTGCCCGTTTTTATCGATTTGTATAGCATTCATTCTTGAGAATTCTGAGAGAAGAGAACGGAATATTAACCAAACTTTTGGTGCCAATGCAGACTGATGCGTGACGGAAGGCTAAGTATGCAAGTGTTCCTCTCTCTATCGGCGATTCTCTAATCTGGTGAGTATGGATCTCCGTGGTGGTATTGTCCCTCTCGCTATTTCTTCATGGCAACTAAATAATTGTCTTGAAACATCCGTTGATCGATATCAGCTGCTAACGCCATAAGTCAATACCACTAAAAAGCTAGAGATTGAACATTGAACATTGAAAGAATTGATTACACTGTTAACGACAATAAGAATTATGCTTGTCCCTAGAACATTGAAATGCTGAAATGAAATGAAAGTTGAATTGAAATAAATTGATGCCTAAGATGTTGAATATGAGAATGATGCGTATTAAATGTTGGATTATTAATACCATGCAATTGTGTGCTGTTGAGTCGGTTATGCATTCGCGTGGTCATGGACGTCTTTGTGCACAAGGTATGAGTAGTTTCCTCGGGACGGTACTTGGGGCATCGCGGACCGGCTCGACCTAGGGGGAAACATTTGGTCATGCTATGGTGGCACGAGGTATTGCTGGACATTCGACTAGGCTTGTTACCTACTCTGGAATGGTACACCGTAATACCCGTTAGAAAGTCCTTTATGGTACAGTTTTGCCAACGACCCTTGTCCGAATGCATGCTAACGATTGTCTTATGCAGGGACGGTAAGTATATTATTATTATCCTGTATCTTGTACAGGAAAGCTGGATTCGGCCAATGGTAAAGTAAACATGGTTTCATAAAATACCATGTTATTTGAATTGTGATTTAATCTAATTGTTGCCTGTCCCTAATAAGTTCATGATTTAAAATGCTTATCATTAATAAAATTTTAGTTTAGCTGAGTGGGCCAACGGGGCTCACCAATGCATTATTATAATGTGCTAACCCCTCCTCCACAGGTATTGGAGAAGGCTCAGGCGCACGTCCGAACTAAAGCTTTCTGAACTGCTGTTTCCTTTCAAGTTGTTTTCCCTAAAGATGCACAAAGTATTGCGAAGTTTTCAAAGATAGCTGCTTATATTTCAAAGCACTAAAGGGGCATGATGTATGGAACATAAAGTTATCTTATGGCAGCCTATCAGTTGTACTTTTTTTTATGAATCAATGTAGCTGAAATGGCATTTCAAATATTATCGAAAAAGTTGTATTCTGACTACAATTATCAATAAAATGAGTATTCTTCTTCCTATATTGTGTCCTCAATATTTTTGTAATGTGGCTGGGTTTCAAATGTTTCTAAATGACCTAATATTGTACGTTCTTGCCTTGTCCAAGTGCAATACCAGACTTGTACGGCATCATGCCTTAGCGAGAACGAACGATTCAGCGCAAATCGAAGCGATGACGAAAGATTTGCCGAATCGGGGCGTGACAAGTTGGTATCAGAGCATGGTTTCAATTCCTCGGATTTCAAAAAATATTTTCAAAAGGGAAGTCTTGATGCAAATTTTCTCGATTGATGGTATCGATAGCGCTGGCATGAAATAAT
This sequence comes from Iris pallida, assembly GCA_029216955.1. Classification (NCBI taxonomy): domain Eukaryota; kingdom Viridiplantae; phylum Streptophyta; class Magnoliopsida; order Asparagales; family Iridaceae; genus Iris; species Iris pallida. Next base: position 2,063,144 of record JANAVB010010193.1, on the reverse strand, counting down.
GTTCCATACAATAAGCCCATAAATATTTTATGAGTGCTAATGGAATTATTTCTTTATTGTAGAATGACCAAGGGTGATAGCGCAAAGACGAATTCATCGTCTGACCCAATTGAGAAACTGATTAAACAAATGGAGGCTCAGAGGAAGCAGAGCGAAGCTCAACATCGCGTGCTTCAAGAGCAGCTTCAGTATCAATTTTAGGAGCAGCTAGATGCTCAACGAAAGCAAGTGGATAGTCTAACTCAGATTGTCACCAAGCTGACGGTCGATTCCAATATTTCTACAAAGGTTGCAGCAACCGAGATCGTAGAAGTACCGGCAGAGAAACCTGAAACGCCGACACGAAAGAGAACGAGCTTCAAGTTCTCCGAATTTAAGAACTGCAACCCACCTGAGTTTAATGGGAGAGAGCAGCCAGATGAGGTGATGGGCTTCTTGAACACACTTGAGGGCTATTTCTGAATGTTGGATATACAGGGCAACAAGAGAGTGGAGTGTACCGCTGTACTACTTCGTCTCAAGGCCCAGGAATGGTAGATTTTGCAGAGACAAGCACTTTGCGGAAATAGTCAGGATATGAAGATATCTTAGGAGACCTTCAAACATGCTTTTATTGTGCGATTTATTCCACCAGCTATCCGTCAACAGAAAGAGAATGAGTTCGTAGAACTCCGACAGGACAGTATGTCAATGGACGATTATGAAACTGAATTTTTGAAGAGAGTTGCCTTCGCATGATACATGGTCCCGAATGATGATGCAAAGAGAGGAAGATTCGTACAAGGATTGAATGAGGGCCTGCAGCATGATGTGCTAAGTCGGAAGTGTACGTCTTATCGGGAGGCGTATGAGACAACTCTTGAGATGGAGAGATTTCATCCACCAGTTAGTCATGGGACACACTGCATAATCAGGGTAGCAACCATAAGCGACCCTCTGTTGCTGAGAGGAATGACGTTCCTAAGCGTCATAATATTGGCGAGAATAAGGGTGAATATCAAGGACCGCGTTGCTTCAAGTACAACCGGTTTAGGCATCAACAAGCAGAATGTCGAGCTGGATGCTTCAATTGAGGCGGCCTGGGCCACAGGGCATCTGAATTCAGAAAGGGAAGGAATCAGAATCCCCCACAGGATCAGCACTATAATTATCGTAGACCGAACGACAATCAGTATCGTAGAGGATATAACAATCAGAACCGGGGCCAACATAATAACCAAAATCGTGGCCAAGCGCCACCAGCCTTACCAGTTCTAACTGAGAATGCACCGAATCAGCAACAATGTAGGCAACCAAGGGTTTATGCCTTGACTCAGGCAGAGACCCAGACCGCAGAGAATGTGATAACAGGTACGTTGCTGTACAAAGGTATACCTGCAAGAGTACTTTTTGATTCTGGTGCTACTCATTGCTTTATCTCATCTGATTTTGCAACAGAAAATAAATTTTGTATGACTAAACTAAAGACGGCTTTGTGTGTTAGCACTCCTTCGGGAGTAGATTTGCCTGTAACTTAGATTTACAGGGACGGCTTCATTAAGATTGGAGGCAAGACTTTATCTCTGGATGCAATTGTACTCGACATCAAATAGTACGATATTATCTTAGGAATGGATTGGTTCAGCGCCTGTCATGCAATAATCGACTGCGCGAATAAGAGAGTTGTGTTTTGCCTACCTGGTGAAACGGAGTTCTCTTACTCGTGCGGCTCGGCATTCCAAGGACCCATGGTCATATTGGCAGTTATAGCAAGTCATATGCTGTACTCAAGGTGTGAGGGATTTATCGCTTCTGTTTAAGACACTCGGATAAAGAGTGTAGGCTCGAATCAGACCGAAATTGTGGCAGAGTTCCCTAATGTATTTTTGGACGAGATACCTGGAATGCCGCCGGATAGAGAAATCGAATTCACAATTGATACATTCTCGGGTACTCGCCCGATATCAAAGGCACCGTACAGGATGGCTCCAGCAGAATTAAAGGAATTAAAGGTACAGCTACAAGAATTACTAGACCGGAGATACAATCGCCCAAGTGTATCTCCATGGGGAGGTCCAGTACTATTTATAAAGAAGAAGGATGGGACGATGAGGCTGTGCATCGATTATAGAGAACTGAATAAGGCAACCATCCGTAATAAGTATCCCTTGCAAAGAATAGATGATCTGTTCGATCATCTACAAGGGGCGACCGTGTTTTCAAAAATCGATCTTCGTTCAGGATACCATTGGTTGAAGATCAGACCCGAGGATGTCCCTAAGTCAGCATTCCGTACGAGATACGGACACTATGAGTTTTTGGTCATACCATTCGGCTTGACTAATGCTTCAGCAGCCTTTATGGATTTAGTGAATAGAGTGCTTCGACCATTCTTAGATAAGTTTGTTGTTGTGTTCATCGATGACATCTTCATCTACTCAAGGCACAGGGAGACTCATGTCGAGCACTTGAGAGAAGTACTTAATACGCTACGGGACAACCAGCTGTACGCAAAACTAAGTAAGTGTAAATTTTGGATGAACAACGTGTCGTTCCTAGGACATGTTGTTTCGGCAGAGGGTGTTGCCGTTGACCCAAAGAAGATTAAGGCAGTTGTAGACTGGAAGCAGCCTGCATCAGCTAGTGAGATACGGAGTTTCCTTGGTTTAGTCGGATACTATCGTAGGTTTGTGAAAGACATTTCAAGAATCGTATCGCCTTTGACTTGTCTAACTCAGAAGGGAGTCGTATTTAAGTGGACCGACGACTGTGAGAGTAGTTTTCAAGAACTCAAGCAGCGGCTCATCACGGCTCCAATTTTAGCACTTCTAGAGGGCTCTGAAGGATTTCAGATCTACAGTGATGCATCGGGACTTGGTTTGGGATGTGTTCTCATGCAACATGGAAAGACGATATCTTATACGTCGAGACAACTCAAATAGCATGAGAAGAATTACCCAACTCATGACTTAGAACTGGCGGCGATTGTGTTCGCATTGAAATTGTGGCAACACTATCTCTATGGTGTGTCCTGCGAGATCTTCACAGATCACAAAAGCCTGAAATACATATTCATGCAGAAGGAATTGAATTTGAGGCTGCAGCATTGGTTAGAATTGATCAAGTACTATGACTTGACAATCTCCTATACGTCGGATAAAAGAAATGTGGTAGCTGATGCCTTGAGTTGAAAATTTGTCGGGTCACTAGCAATAGCAAAAGAGGTACTACGAGATCTTGAAGAGATGGGTATCGAATTCAAGATTTGTTCGTAGAATGTACAGTTGGCTCAGTTACAGCTTGAGCCGAGTCTCCAGGGAAGGATTAAGATTGCTCAGAAGTATGACCCGTTTCTGCAGAAGATACGCGAGTTGATCCTAGCAGGAAAGGAGTCAGACTTTACCGTTGAAGATAACACTATTTGTGTCAAGGAAAGATTGTGCATCCCTAAGGATGATGATATCAGGAAGGAAATACTGACCGAGGCTCATTTCGTGAAGTATTTCCTGCATCCGGGAAGCACGAAAATGTATAAGGATCTGCGCACAACATTTTGGTGGCATGGCAGAAAGAAGAAGGTTGCGCTATTCGTGTCACAATGCTTGGATTGTCAGCGTGTGAAGGCCGAACATCAACGGCCAGACGAAAAAATATAGAATTTGGCTATCCCACTGTGGAAGTGGGATAATATCTGTATAGACTTTATAGTCGGCTTGCCAAGAACTCAGAAGGGGAATGATACAATTTGGGTTATCGTGGATAGATTAACCAAGTCGGCTCATTTCATTCTAATAAAAGTTACATGGAGCGTAGAATGGTTGGCTCAGATCTATATAAATAAAATTGTTCGATTATATGGGGTGCCAGCTTCTATAGTATCAGATAAAGATGGAAGATTCTTGTCGTAATTTTGGATAAGTCTGCACTCAGCAATGGGCACAAAATTGAACTTTGGTACGGCATACCATCCACAAACTGATAGTCAGACAGAGAGAGTAAATCAGATTCTTGAAGATATGTTGAGATTGTGCGTGCTCGACTCGAAGACAAATTGGGACGCACATCTCGTATTGGCAGAATTTGCCTATAACAATAGTTATCAGGCAAGTATCCAGATGGCCCCGTATGAAGCCTTATATGGACAAAAATATCGATCACCGATATGCTAGGATAAAGTCGGTGAACGGCAAGTGCTCGGACCAGGACTTATGGAACAGGCCGTCGAGAGGGTTTGCTTAATTCGAAAAAGACTTAGAGTTGCTCAAAGTCGACAGAAGAGTTATGCGGACGTACATCGACGACCATTGGAATTCGTGACAGGTGATCATGTATTCTTGAAGGTCATACCCATGCGAGGTGTGATGCGATTTGGGATGAAAGGAAAGCTGAGCCCGAGATTCGTTGGACCATTTGAGATTTTGGAGAAGGTAGCCTCAGTGGCTTATCGACTTGCACTACCTCCGACTTTGGCTGATGTGCATGATGTCTTCCATGTGTCCTAACTGCGGAAGTACGTGCATGATCCAAGCCATGTAGTGAACTTCAATCAACAGCAGTTGAGCGCTGACCTATCCTATACTGAAGAGCCTGTCCAGATTTTGGACAGAAAAAAGAAAGTTTTGTGGAATCGAACAGTATCCTTGGTCAACGTACTTTGGCGAAACCATGCGGTCGAGGAGTCAACGTGGGAACTATAGGAAGAGATGCGGATGAAATATCCCTCGTTGTTTGATAATTTGGAGGTAGGACTTTTACTTTAACTTTCGAGGATGAAACTTTTTCTTAGTGGTATATTATGTAGTACCCTGCTCCTAGCGATTCACTATGTAAGGCTTGTGCTTTGGCTAACTCGGTCGGAACCGAGTATTGGAGAAACTTACCGTCGGCACCGAATCGATCACGGACAAGTGCATAAGAACCTTTCCAACTAATGGATTGGTTTCTCTTGAAATGCATCCAAGAGTTTTCTCTGGATTTTTCGCTGCTGGTTTTGTTGCTTGGTTTTGATGGATGCTTTTCTGAATGATTTTTGATGATTTGATTCTTGTCCATTTTTATCGATTTGTATAGCATTCATTCTTGAGAATTCTGAGAGAAGAGAATACAACGAGACGGAATATTAATCAAACTTTTGGTGCCAATGCAGACTGACGCATGACGGAAGGCTAAGCGTGCAAGTGTTCCTCTCTCTCGGCAATTCTCTAATCTGGTGAGTGTGGATCTCTGTGGTGGTATTGTCCCTCTCGCTATTCCTTCATGCCAACTAAATAATTATCTTGCAATATCTATTGATCGATATCAGTTGCTAACGCCACAAGTCAATACCACTAAGAAGCTAAATATTGAACATTGAATATTAAAAGAATTGATTACACTGTTAACGACAATAAGAATTATACTTGTCCCTAGAACATTGAAATGCTAAAATGAAATGAAAGTCAAATTGAAATGAATTGATGCCTGAGAGGTTGAATGTGAGAATGATGCATATTAAATGTTGGCTTATTAATACCATGCAATTGTGTGCTGTTGAGTCGGTTATACATTTACGTGGTCATGGATGCCTTTGTGTACAAGGTTTGAGTAGTTTCCTCGAGACGGTACTTGGGGAACCGGGTACTGGCTCGACCTAGGGGAAAATATTTGATCGTGCTATGGTGGCACGAGGTATTGCGGGACATTCGACTAGGCTTGCAACCTACTCTGGAATGGTACACCATAATACCCGTTGGAAAGTTCTTTATGGTGCAGTTTCACCAATGACCCAGTCCGAATGCATGCTAACGATTGTCTTATACAGGGGCGGTAAGTATATTATTATTATCCTGTATCTTGTACAGGAAAGCTGGATACGGCCAATGGTAAAGTAAACATGGTTTCATGAAACACCATGTTATTTGAATTGTGATTTAATCTAAATATTGCCTATCCCTAATAAGTTCATGATTTAAAATGCTTATCATTAATAAAATGTTGTTTTAGCTGAGTGGGCCAATAGGGCTCACCAGCGCATTGTTATAATGTGATTGTTTGCCATTGATTGTAAAAGTACAGAACAATTTTATAGGAGGACTGAACTTAGACTCACAATACAAACTCGCTCGTACAAAGAAAGCCTAGGAATGAAAACCTAGGTACAGCAATCTAAACACGATTGTTTATTTTTGATTCTGGGGGTGATGATAGAGGCTCGGGAAAGCGACGACATCTCTGTCTTACTCTTTGGACGATCGGATGTAGCCTTGGCTCTAATGAAGAAATGCTCTCAGAATGTGTGGAGAGACTCTTCTGTGCGTACCTTTGTCTCTCTGTGTGTCCAGCCGGGGGTTTTGTAAGGGAATGGCACCTTGTAATTTATAGGAGTGGGGTGTGATCATTAGGGTTTACAATGATTACCCCTTAAAATGTCGGCAATTTAGGGATTAATTATTATTTTCCTTGATCCTATTTTATTGGCAATTAATCTGGGCCGTTAATCTTGATTGCAACAAATCTGGACAATTAATATTGATTTCCATGAATCTTCGTGATTTGTTATGACAATCTCGGATCTCATGCCACGTGTTCAATCTGCTTGATTACAATATATCTTATTTGATTTGGGTAATTATGATGATTGTACTAAATCTGGTTGTTGGAATTTGTTGATAATAACAAATCTGAGTGGATAAATCTTGATTGATTTGGGCCACGTGTCCAACCATCATTATGCTGCGAGCCGTAGGGACGCGGGAGAACTGATCCTCTGCCACGTGTCATAACTGCGAGCCACAGGAACATGGTCTCTTGACAGAGCCGCATGAGGGTGGCTTCTCAGGATTGGAACCGCATGAAGGTGGCAGCCGCATAGGTATGGCCTCCGAAATCTGAGCCGCATGAGGGTGGTTTCCAACTGAACCGCATACGGCTGGCCACGTGTCAAGGCTGCATGGGCGTGGCCTCTCAGCATTTGAGCCGCATAGAAATGGTCTCCATGATTCGAGCCGTATGAGAGTAGCGGCCGCATGGGGTGGCTGCTCAGGATTTGAGCCGCATGAAGATGGCCCCCATGATCCGAGCCTCATGAGAGTAGCAGCCGCATGGGGGTGGCCTCCTCCGCATGTGGCTGGCCACGTGTTAAAGCTATATGGAAGACTTTGGGATTTGATGGATCGTGCCAGCTATAAAGATTTTCTTTGTTTCCCTAGGAGCATGTCTTTATGTCAGAGTCATCATTGCAACTTTATGTCAAAGCTGTCAGTTCAACTTTATGTCAGAGCCGCCTTGTTGTGTCAGAGCATTAACTGAGATCGCTGCTTAATGGCCAGCTGTAGAGGCGAGCCGTATAAGGCCACGAGCCACATGGCTATGTTGGCGACTTTTGAGCCGCATAAAACTTTTGGGCCGTATGAAGCTCTGAGAGATTCTTTGAACCACATGAGACTCCCTCTGTTTTGAGCCGTATGGATTTTTCTGTTCTTTTCCATGCTTCTACAAGACCCCCTTCAAAGTTTTTAATTTGTAAAATTGAAATACTTTGAATAAGAAGCATGGCTATGTCCACATAAGCTCTTCTGGCTGCATAGGATGTTCTGGCCGCATGGACTTCTTAGCCGCATGGCCTTATTGGCCGCATGGACTTCCTAGCCGCATGGCCTTTCTGGCCGCATGGACTGCATGGCTGCATGGACTTTCTAGCCGCATGGATCGCTATGGCCGCATGGACCGCTCTGGCCGCACACTGTCTTTTCTGCCACGTAGGCGTCATTAATAGCCCTTGATTCGTTTTTTTGATTTAGAGCCATTTTTTGGGGGAATCCCAAGAGTCGGTTTATTAAATATTTGGATTTTTTTGATTTGATGAATCTCCTTTATGAGAGGGGACGAAATCCTAGGAGTCGGTTTTGCCTATAGCACACGACCCGAAGCATTCATCAGTCCACGTGTCCCCCCTTTGTCCTCCTATAAATAAGAGTAATTTGGAGAAAGAAACTCTTTACTCTCTTTCTTAATTTAAGCTCTTCTTGCCCTAACTTTCGTCCTCTTCTTCTTCTTCTTCGATCATTCGATGGCCCCCAAGATTTCCAAGGCTACGGCGAAGGGTAAGGGAGTGGCTTCTACGTCGATTGTGGCGCCTGAAGTTTATTCCGACGTTCACCCCGCCATTGCTGGTAAGGGTTTTAGCAGAAATTGTACAACTCAGAACTTCCACCATAATGGCTATATCGTATATTTTATGCACGGGCCTTCTTCGTCTTCATAAATCTGTATACTGTGCTATGTGTGCCGCATGTGCATTCCATGTCTGAGCCGCATTGGGGTATGCCCTATGTCCGAGCCGCATGATAGCCGTCTTGCGGCCGTATGAGCACTTTGCAATTTGAACCGCATAAAGGCCTATTGAACAGAACCGCATAAGTCCCTCTATGCTGAGCCGCATGAAGTCCCATTAAACAGGACCGCATAAGCCTCCCTTTAAACTATGCCGCATAAGCTCATCTTGACTGGGCCGCATAAGGCTCCGCTAATCAAAATCGCATAAGCTCCATCGAAACAGTGCGGCATGAAGCTGCACTGAGCTAAGCCGCATGAGCCCATCTGAACTGGGCCGCATGAGGCTCCGCTATGCAGAACCGCATGAACGCATCTGAACTGGGTCGCATGAGGCTGCGCTAAAATCGAGCCGCATAAGTTTATCTGGATTGGGCCGCATAATGCTTTGCTAAGCAGAACCGCATAAGCTCAGGCTAAACAGAGCCGCATAAGCTTACGCTAATTAGTGCCGCATAAGCTCTTGTTCAAACAGAGCCGCATGAACTCATGTGGACTGGGCCGCATAAGCCAAAAAATACTAGGTAGTTTTGTTTAGCCATTTTTTAACCTTGTTTCTTTTGTTTTTCTCAGTGAACCTGCCAGTTAATCCAGCGAGAGAGCCTCTGGTGGGTCGCGCTCAATCTGCTGTGGGTGTGCGATTCGACCACTTAGTCCAATATGTGACGAACCAACTTCCCACAGACGAGCCTTTGGAGAGGATAAATGCTATCAAGAACTAGCCCTTCTACTTTCTCTGTGCCATGATGAACTCAGGACAATTGGAAGGGAAATACCTGAAGACAGCGTTCCTCTTTGGGGATGCTTTGTCTGTAAAAACCCCCGAGTGCTGGATATATCTGAGAGTTAGGACTTTACTCATGACGGGGTGGAGATCCATATCCCTCCGATAGAGCGTCATTTTTCTCTGTCATGGTTCAACATGTTACCGCTGAAAGAAAGATGGTAGATTCCTTGACTCCAAGCAGGTCGGGGATAATTGTGGAAAACATCCATTACAACAAGAATTTGGGGTCAGCGTATGCGAAAAGGGAACCGGTCAGCCGGTACGTCATGGGACTAGCTCTGGGTACCTTCATAAACGTATCGGGTCCCAATTTTACGTTCTCTCAAGCTGATACCTTCTTGAACCAGCTTGCTCGAAAAGGGTCCTATCCTGTCGGCCGGTTGGCGTTGCTGAACTGGATAAACCCTATCCCTGCGTGGGCCAGCTTGACCACGTGGATTCTGCAGAGGTATGAGACTCCCCTGCGTGAGATCGGCCTTTACCACGCCATTCGGGGCACCTGTCATGGTTTATCCATAAATAAGCCGTTGTTCATGGTTCTCCTGGAGATGTACAACCGGCGGACGGGAACATTCTTTATGCCTGGAGGGGAGCTGGAACTCGCTCTCCACGAGATGTACGTTATCTCCAAGCTGCCCTATGGGAAAGAAGTCTTTGAAGTATACACACCTACGAGTGAAGAGCTCGAGGATTTGGATCGGCAGTTCCCGGGCTTTGTTGCTGTATATCGAGAATTGTTATGTCACCACAGTACTTGTCACCAGACGACCATCAAGAAGGATGGTAGCTCGGAAGGGAGCATTCCTCACACCACGTCCTGGGTCTCATACCTTTTTACACTAGGCGCCTTAGGGCGAATTTCTTTCCAAGATCCTCAAACCTAGGAGGAGGTACAAAACCTGGCATCGACTGCCAAGAGATCGAGATCCACGGACGATACATTTGGGAGTCAAACTGACTCCTTTAGTTATTTTATCATAGTACTCAGCGACTATCAGAGAAGGCACTCCTTGCAGGATACCTGATGGTGTGGCTACGGAACTGCGTAGTCTGAAGAGGGGCGGGTTCCATTGAGAGGATCAGCCGCCACTTAGTCCTTCCTGCCTTAAACTTGGTCTTTGGGACCAGACTGGCCCTTCTTCCGTCCATGGTGTGCAGCATACACCACGGCCTTCGTGCCTTTTCGTCCAAGGTCATCGCCCGTGATACGGCGATAGATTTTAAGCACATAGAGCTGCCATAACATTATCTGATGGGGTGGCTGTTAATGCACTGTCAGTCTTTGATGAGGCCTGGAGCAGAAGATGGCGTTACGGCTGATGACGCTTTTATTTTTCGATTCCACCATCAGCCCTAGGAGTGCAGCACCATGCCAGCCTATCGGAGGGCGCTAGCGAGAGTGGACGGATACCACTTTTTTGTGTCTGTTCCTCATTTTACCGCTGAAGAAGTGAGGGGCATATATATTGATGGTACCAGACCTCCTCACCTCTTACCTGAGAAAATGCTCCTTTGGCTGCGTAATATCCGTCCAGCGCACCTAGTATATCGTAACCGCAACAATGTCTACCTAGGGCCCTACTTGCCTAGCAGGTTCTCCCTCAAGTTCGGGTATAGCCAGCTGTTCTTTGACAGTCCCAGCTCTTGCCTGGGCTTTGAAGGTAGCGTCGTGGACGGTATCAGGGCGTGGCATTATTATGATACGGTACATACCCGAACCATCTTTTTGGTTCCTGATGGTGAGGCGCCAGGGAAGATTTTGTATATGGCGGCCCTATACCAGGTTACGACGAGCAAGCCTCCCGTTAATTTTGACCCGAGTACCAACTTCATTGTGGGTATTGGCTTAGCGGAGAAGCCCAAGGGGTCTAAGACGAGGAAGAGGAGGGCGAAAACAGTTTCTGTGCCTGACTCGGAGTCCACCAATATGGACGAAGAGAATGACGAGTACGATGCAGATAACTCTTCCCCTCCTGTGGAAGGTGTTGGGTCGGATCAGCCGCCTTTTGTGCCAGATGAGATGGTGGCGGATCAGCCGCCTGTTGTGCCAGATGAGATGGTGGCGGATCAGCCGCCTGTTGCGCCAGATGAGGTGGTGGCGGATCAGCCGCCTGTTGTGCCCGGCCTTTCACGCAAGCGAAGCAGGCATGAGTCTATTGGTGGCATAACCTTCTCTGTGAAGCGGGCTGCGGTAAGACGCCACGGGCTGTTCATTCAGGAGAGAGGCGAAGGTGATGACGCCGTTTCGGAGGTGAATTGAATTGCGACCATCTTCTTCTTTAGTTCTTTCTTTTCCTGAACTATGATCTAATTATTTTTTTTTTCTCTGTAGGCGTCAGAAGAGTCGGACTCTCGAGAATCGACCGCTGTTTCTGAAGTCAATCCGGCCCCTACCACTTCGATTAGTGACATGTGTGCCGAGATTATTCCTGCCGGGGTTCTCTCGGCGGCGGCTGAGGGATCTCACGTTGCTGGGTTCCCGACTCAGGACGACAGGGGCTCCGTTGAACCCATCCCCGAGACTGCTGAATTTTGGCAGGGTGACGCTGACCCAGTCGTATCTCTTTCCGGGGCGGTTGGGGCAGGGGAACCAGCTAAATTCGGCTTGAAAGTCGCTGGTGAGGGGACTATGGCGGCTGTGAACGAACCTCAGCCTCCACAACCCTTTCCTGGTAAGATACGCCAAATCTTGAGTAGTGAGGAGGCTCATTTGCTCTATCATCACATCCTTCGAGTTAGGCTGATTGATGGTTGCTCTGGACATACAGGTCCTGTCTCTTTACTGCCAATGTCGGACATTGTCAGGGAAGGCTCTACCAGCAGGGATTTGTTGGAGAGGGGTGTGCCCCCTCCTCTTCCGACTTATATTGAGGGGCCTCCCGCCGGATCGAGTTCGGAAGATCGGATGGCGACACAGCCGGGGCAGGAAGCAATGGTCCATGCATCCTCTTCTGTTTATGTGACTTCGGGGGTCGACCTCTCTGCCTTGCCGAGTATCCAGGCTCTTCGGGCCGTGGAGGAGGAGTTAGCTGCTATTCACGCATCTTTTCGCTCGAAATTTGTTTCCCTGGTGGCAGGGTTGGCAAGTTCTGGCGCATCTCCTTCGACACTTCCAACTACACTTCCCGTGACGTCGTCCTCTACGGAAGTTTTGGATGAGGCGTCACAGGATGTAGTTGACAGTTTCTACCGTCACTTGAAGAGAGGGGTCGAAGCTATTGTGGAGCGGGGGACCCCCTGTGCCTTGGCCCGGCAATGTGCCAGAGGCCAGATTGACCTTCTTAAAACCTTTTCTAGTGGGGCAGGGATAGCTGTGCTTTTGGAGCCCAAGCTGTTAGTGGCTGATCAGCTCGTGGCCCAGTTTCAAGTGCAGCGGCAAGCTGATCTGTCTGCAGTAATAGATCATGAATGGGGCTTCCTTATCACTGTGCTGGAGAAGGTAAGGGTTACACAAGATACGTCCAAGCCAGTTATAATAAAGGACCTTGGCGACCTATCTCTTCAGTATGACCAGCTGAGCCGCAGGAGCGAGGATTGCATGGTTCGGGAAGCGGCCGCCTCCCGTGGAATAGTCGATACAAGGGAGCAGATCCTCGAACTCCAGAGGAAGCCGGCTTTCTTGGAGTCTGAGCTCGAAGCTTTCCGTGCGGATAAAGAGCTGATTGTTCAGGAGGCCGAAAAGGTCACCCGAGCTTCTGCTAGCCTGGAGCGTGCTCTGAAGAAGCTCGAGGATGGCTGACGGGCTCATGCGTACCTAGAAGACGTGGAGTGGCTGACTCAGGAGGCCGAGCGTCGGGCCAAGCAGGGGTTTGATCGGTCGACTGCCTTGCTGAGGGACCATCTCATGGAATTGTGTATCGCCGAACCATAATCGACTTTTTTCCTTCTTTTATTTTCGTTCGTTTCCTTTCTTGAGAGGGACGTGGTCCCCAGAACATGTAGTACTTTTGACTTTCAAATAAAAGAGTATGTTTTATTCTACCCTTCATTTGTATTGCTTATTGCGTTTGTGGTGTTGTGGTATTTGCCCCACTGGGGGACTATTTGTGGATTTGTTACCCTTGGTATACCATGGTTTTAGGTACGGATAACAAGTTGATGGGGATACTTGGAACAATTCCACAGTAAGGTGGCTATGGACGTTCTTGGTATCGGAAGAAAGAATGCCATAGAGCAGCTGGGCCCCCGGGGCATGATGAGAAATAAGGGGCATGTACTAGGAAACTTAGTACAGCATTTGTGGTCAACAGAGGACATTTGTGGGCCTATTATCCTTGGCATACTTCGGTCTTGGGTACGGATAATAAGTCGAGAGAAAAACCAACATACTTACTCAGAGGTAATAAGGACATGGTAAATATGAGGGTTTTTTTCGATGGAGCCTTCCCACTCAGAGGTAAGGAGGACATGGCAGGAGTGGGCTCTGTGAAGGGTACATAAAACAACTCAGAGGTAATGAGGACGTAGAAGTTCTATATGAGGGGCGGTTTATTTTTGATGGAAGTAAAAACAACTCAGAGGTAACATCCACGTGGTTGTTTCGAAGAAATTGTGGATCTGTTACCCTTTTTGTGCACTGAAAGTACGGGTATTGGATCATAAGAAGGGAGCTCTTTTAGGAAAAAAGTTCAAAGGTATAATAATACATGACTTATTACCTAAAAGACACGATATAGATTCATCTGTAGTGACCAGAGTGTAAGTTCAACGGTACCTGCGGGTACATAACTCAACAATCTGGGAGATTTGGGATCAGAATATAAGTTCAGTGGTACTAGAGGGTACGTAACTCGTCACTCTGGGAAATTTGGAGTCAGAATGTGAGTTTAGCGGTACTAGAGGGTACATAACCCAACAATTCTGGGAGATTTGGAGTCAGAATGTAAGTTCAGCGGTACCAGAGGGTACATAACTCAACACCCTGGAAGATTTGGAGGATGTCGTTTCAGACGTAATACTTCTTTCACTACCAAAATAACCAACTTTAGCGACGGCCACATCCGTCGCTCGTCCGTCGGTAACATGAATTACCGACGGCATAGCGACGGATATTTGATGAAAATGGCCGTCGGGAAATACGTCGTCGCTACAATTTGTCCGTCGCTAAGCCGTCGGACAAATGATTAACCGACGGACTAGCGACTGATTACCGACGGTTGCCTTTCAACGGATTAGCGACGGATTAGCGACTTGTTCCCGTCAGTTTACATGCCATATAATATTAAAATATCCGTCGCTAAGCCGTCGTAAATAGGTCGGTAAAAGCGTATCAGAGAGGTTCCTGATACGCAAAATCAGTCGCTATTCCGTCGTTAACCTCGACGTTATAGCGACGGATTAGCGACGGGTAGGGCGTCGGCCTGGTTCTGGAAAGCTTCCATATTTCCAGAACCATGTCGACGGATAATGGGTCGCTAAGCCATCGCTAGTCCGTCGTCATCGTCGACAGATTAGCGACGGAGTAGCGACACACTATCCGTCGCTAAGTCTCTGGAAACCTACCATATTTCCAGAACCATGTCGACGGATTTGCCGTCGCTAGGTAGTCGACATTCCGTCGCTAATATTAATTGTACCCAGTTAGCGACGGAAGTTCCGTCGCTAGTTAGTCGCTAGTTCGTCGCTACCTGCAAATTTATTTCAAACAGTTAGCGACGGACTCGCCGTCGCTAGGTAGTCGCTAGGGTGTCGCTAACTGCAAAATATTTATATCACCCAGTTAGCGACGGATATCCCGTCGCTAGTCCGTCGGTAACTGCAAATATTTATATGACCTAGCTAGTTAGTCGCTAGTCCGTCGCTAGTTAGTCGCTCGTCCGTCGGTAACTGCAAATATCCGTCGCTAGTTAGTCGCTAGTCCGTCGCTAAATGCAACATTAATAAAAAAAAATTACAGAAACATTCTATTTCCTTTTCGTAAATATTACACATATTCATAATATCCAATATCCAATATCCAAACATCCATGTACGATCAACAAATATCCAAATTCATAATATCCAATATCAAACAGAAATATCCAAACACAAATACACAAATTCATAATATCCAAACATTCATGTACGCTTCCAAAATATCCAAAATTCAAAATCCAAAAACAGTACAAATATCCAAAAACAGTACAAATATCATTGAGATGGATCGCATCGTCGTTCGGCCCTGCAGATGTACTCTTCCACCATGTATGCCGGCACCTGGGACAACACATGCTCTGGAAGGTTGCGGAGCTGCTCTGGCGACATCATGTCCATGAGCCCAATGAGCGCAGTATCCGGTACCAGGCGGACCTCGGCAGAACGGTCAAATGAATAACGTCCAGGATCGGAAGGACCGGTAACCGCACTAGACGGACCGGGAGCAGACGGATCTGGACCGGGAGCAGAAAAAGGATGCGGAAGGCGCTCCAGCACATCCGACATTAGACTCCGCATTTTCGACATATCGGAGGTGAGAGTCGCAAGCTGCGTCCTCATATCGTCCGACGGGGGCGCGGAGGGGCGGTGGATATCTCGGAGTCGCGCCCTGCAACGACGCCGCCAGGGAACCTACGCCGTAGACGCGCCCTTTATTAAAGCCGCCGACAGACTCTACGAACACGTCGTCGTAGCGAGCGGCCATAGAAGAGGGCGTCTGGGTGGGCGTCGTTTCGCCGACAACCTCGGCAGGGGGCTCAATCTGACTAAGGGCCTCACGATATGCAGCCTATCCAATGAATGTGTTTATACTATAAGTTTTCCTAAGTTATAATCTAAATCCTATGTTTCCCTAAGTTATAATTTGAATCCTACGTTCACCTAATTAAGTTAACAATAATTATATTTCTAATATAAATCTCATAAACGTAATTACTTACATCAGTCGCCTGGGCCCTCGCGTCGACGAAGCTCCCGTCTGCCCGCCTCTTGTGTGTATACAGGAATACATCGTAGGCGGTGACCGACTCCGGCTCTCTCCCCTCCTTTACCGCCCGTTTTGCCTGCATACGAAATATACGTCGAATTTAATTAACTACGTATATTAATAGTACCGAATTTAATAGTGAAATGAATTTGCGGTATCTCACCAAATCTGCACGCGTCGCTGCGTGGGGCTTTGAACCTCCCGTATGCAGACCAGCGGCCTGTCTGCTCGCCTTCGCTTTCTCTGATTTCTCCCTGTACTGAGCAGTATTCATCTTATCCAACATCTGCTCGTAGTACTCCTCCCGGAGCCACTTCTTCCTCGAATGCGCCGTACGAACGTCGTACACCGCATCCCGTATCTTCTTTTCGGCGGCGGCTTTGTAGGCCTTGCGAATCAACTCATCGCGATGGGGGGGCCACCAGAACGTCGTCTGACATACAAATTAAATTATCACGTAATTAAAAAATTAGTGGATTAAAGAATAATTAATAATTAACCAAAAGATATATATATACCTTCATCTCCTCGAGCCAGACGTACTGCATGTTCTGAGGCACCTCAGAAAAATTGAGGTAGGGGCCATGGTAGTTTTCCCGGATAATTTGCCCGAGTATCCGGGCAGCATCATACGGGAAAAACCTACAAAGAAGCAAAGACTGGATTATTAACTTGAATAAATGAAACAAATTTAATAAATTAACTTAAATTTACTTACGTATCACCCGCGGGCCATAGCTCTCGTCGGTTCTCGCCTATCGGCCTCTCTGGAGGCGTCGGAGGATCCGCGGGTCCGCGGATGTACTCACCGGTAGCAGGATGAAGCTGAATCCGGGGGTACTCCGGAGCCCACCCTGCAGTAACTGATGGTGTACCCGCTGGTGCATCCGGGGGCGGAACGGATCCGCTAGCGGATGGAGTCTCAGGCCTCGATGAAGATGAAGGATGGGTCGCAGAGATAGATCGACGGCGGGAAGAGTCTGTGGCCGGGCTCTCCAGGTCGGGATCGGAGGACTCTATATCCGGGGTATGTGGAAGGCGACCACGACCGCTACCACCACGACCGCTACCATCACGTCCACGGCCGCTACCATCACGTCCACGGCCACCGCTACCACCACGCCCACCACGGCCAGTACCGCCACCACCAGCACCACCACGGCTACCAGCAGCACGAGTGGTAGTGACCATGACCTGTAAATAGAACACATAAATATAATTAACAATATAGAAGTATAAATGAATATAAAACTGAACTAAAATATATATACCAGCAGCAGGGCGGCGAGTGCCGTCAAGACAATGAGAACTAAGAGTGCCATCTGTAAAAAGAAAATCATACAATAAGTAGATGATCGAACGACAAAAACATAAACTGAAATAAGAATGTGTCCGTCTAAACTGAATTCACTAAGTTAGTTGTAAGTGCTTCTAATATATACCGATATTTAATCTAATCATCGTTATCGTCCTCGTCCTCATCGTCATCGTCATCGTTGTCATCCTCATTCTCATCGTCGACTTCATCTATATCATCATCCTCATCGTCGACTTCATCTGTATCATCATTCTCATCCTCATCCTCATCCTCTTCTTCTTCTTCTTCTTCTTCTTTTTCTTCTTCTTCTTCTTCTTCTTCAGGCTCAATACTTGGGACAAGACGCCTCTTTCTCCCCTGGTTGACAGCTAAGTCTTGTATATCAACCTCTTCCTCCCCTCTATTTTCCTCAGCATGAGGTATATCGACATCTTCCACGTCCATGGTATCCGACTGTTGTCCCATGTATTGGGGCTTCTCGATCTGGTCCTCTTGGTATGCTGGGTCTCCAACGTTAAATGTATTTCTAGATTTAATCTTGCATACTGCCCACCAGTCAAATCGATCTCTACGACGCCTTGGGTAGCTTGTATAGTAGACTTGAACAGCCTGACTTGCTTCTCGATCTGGATGACACAAATCAAAATGTTTCCACGCCTCTCCATCCGAAGGATGTGACAATTCTCCTTCGTCCTTTATGCGTTCTTCGCTGTGCCACGTCATGTGTTCTGCTGTATTTAGAGACATATACATCCTCTGCAAGCGCTTCGTGATCGACAAGTAATGCATATACTTGTAAGGACGTCGTTTTCTAGTCGACTTTCCTTTTCCCTGTACTGGCTTGTAACGATCCGCATTACAGAAGCTGCAACTTTCTGATACGCAATTCTCTTTATAGTACAACATGCACCCGTTGCGACAACAATCTATCTTCTCGTACCCCAGTCCCAGTTGTCGGACCATCATCTTTGACTTGTAGAAGTTTTTTGGTAGCTCTTTTGATTCCTTCGGTAACACCTCCTTGATTACTTCTGTGATCCGATTATAGCAAGCTTGTGGCAAGTTAAAATCAGACTTTATGTTCAACAACCGCATCGTCACTGACAGTGCGGAATGAGTCTCACAACCAGGATATAGAGAAGTATCTGCGTCCTGAAACATGTCATAGAACTCCTTCGCCTCGGGATTAGGATCCTCCGGATCAAAATTAGGCCCTGCCGCATCATACACCATATCTCGTGCAAGGTTCTGCAGATCTCCATAATCAACAGAGCATCCGTGGTCTTCGATGACATCCGTTGCAGCATTATCATCAAAAGCATAAGTAGCAGCTTCCGCAGCCTGTCTTTCCGAATATAGTTCACCTTGCGATGACCACAGGCCGTAATTACGTACGAAACCCTTACGGGTCAAATGATCTCTCACCCCCCGCCCGCCCTCTCCACCCCCCGCGAAGCCGACCCCCCCCCCCCCACTCCCCCCCCCGGTCCCAAAACCCAAAATTAGAGAAAGAGAGAGAGAGAGAGAGAGAGAGAGAGAGAGAGATACCTGGTAGAGAGAGAGAGAGAGAGCCGCGAGAGAGAGAGAGAGCCGCGCGCGAGAGAGAGAGAGCCGCGAGAGAGCCGCGAGAGAGAGAGAGTTTTGGGGGGAATGAAAAATTCCCCCCCGTCGGTTCAATTTAAGTTAGGGCACAGAACCTAGCGACGGAATAGCGACGGAATAAATTAGTCGCTAAACCGTCGCCAATTAAAAGCTGTTTTCCGACGGATATATCCGTCGCCAGTTAGTCGCTAAAGTTCCCGCCAATGTTTTAAAGATTTTGCCGCCAACATTTGCGACGAATAAGCGACGAAAAAGAATCCGTCGCTAACGTTCGTCGACTTAGCGACGGAAACCCGACAAATTTTTACATTTAAAATTGGAAAAAATTATGTTATGTTGTCTGTCGCTAATCCGTCGCTAAGATGTCGGAAACTGGTCGCTATTAGCGACGGAATCCGTCCGTCGCTAAACTTTCGTCGGTAAAGTGGGGTATTTTAGTAGTGTTTAGGAACGTGCCGTTGATGGGCAACATGGGCAAGTATCCATTTTGTTTTACGAGGCGGTAAGCTCCATTGGAGAATACAACATTGATGATGAACGGGCCTTCCCACTTTGGTTGGAACTTGCCGACGGTTTTGTGAGTCATAACCATCGGCCTCGAACTGCCAGAATGAGATTGCCCACTTGGAATGTTCTGATTTTAACCTTCTTATTGAAGGCTCCAAAGATACGTGCTTGGTACAGCTCGATTCGCTGTTGAGCTAACAGGCGCTTCTCATCTAGGGCCTCCAACTCTTGTTGTCGGCGATGGTGATTATCATCTGTTGTCAACCGAAGGTGAGAACGACGTAGAGTGAAGGGATTTGAGTCTCCAGTGGAAGAATTGCCTCACTTCCGTATACCAAAGAGAATGGTGTGTTTTCGGTGGCAGTCCGTACTGTAGTACGGTACGCCCATAAGCATTTGCCAAGTTTCTCATTCCAGTCGTGTTTGTTGGAAGACACAAACTTCTTGAGCAGCTTGATTATAGTTTTGTTGAATGCTTCAGCCAGACCATTAGCTGTTGGGTTGTATGGTGTTGAAGCAATATTCTGGATTCGGTGTTTATCGTAAAACCGATAGAAGGCGTGGCTTGCGAACTACGGACCATTATCGTGGATGATCCTTCGGGAAAGTCCAAAGCGATAGATGACGTAATGCTTGAGGAAGCTGATCACATTTGAAGTCTTGACTTCTGCCAACGGAATAGCCTCCGCCCATTGGGAGAAGTAATCTGTGATTGCGAGTATGAAGCGGTGTCCTCGGGACGAAGGCGGAGTGATCGGACCAATGATGTCCATTCCCTATACTTCGAATGGCCAGGATGCCACCGTCAGATGTAGAAACTCGGATGGCTGGTGGATAAAATCTGCGTAGACTTGGCAAGCTTTGCACTTTCTTGCATAGTCTATCGCATCGGCAACCATCGTGGGCCAATAATAGCCCATTCGGCGAAGCCGATCCTGTAGTTTCGGGCCAGGCTGATGGGCCCCACAGATGCCATCATGAGCTTCACCTACGGCTCTTTAGCTTCTGTATTTGACAGACACCGAAGCAGTAATCCATCGTATGATCGTCGATATAGCATTTTTGTCTCCGTATCATAGAAGAATCAGAGGGAACGCCTTCTGATAGAAGTGGCTTCCTTTGAATTTTCTGGCAGGATGTCGTAGACAACGAAGTCGATAAATAGTTGTCTCCAATCTGGTGCTTCGTCGACAGTCAGGGCAGAGTAGCTCTCAACACACTGAACATTATTCGTGGGAGAGACCAACTCACGACCTATTATGTCAACCAAATGATGAGAATGATTCGGTACCGCTAGGGAAGCGGCCAGGCCTACTAGGGCATCGGCCTCAATGTTCTGGAGTCTGAAAATATGTTCTATGAAGAACCCTTCCAAGGACGAGATGATGTCAATCGCTATTTGGTGATAGGGGATCATGTCTTCATGACGCACTTCGTATAAGCCCCGGATCTGGTAAACGATTAACTGCGAATCGCCGTATGCTTCAAGATACTCTACCCCCAGCTCTTTCGCAAGTCGGAGGCTAATGACCAAGGCATTGTACTCGGCCACATTGTTTAAACAGGGCTCTGTGAGGGAGTAAGCCCGATTGATCACCAGCCCGGAGGAAGAAATCAGCACCACTCCGACTCCAGCAACATTGTTACCCTTGGACCCAGTTCTGGAAGCGCCGTCGAAGAACATTCGCCATATGGCATCACGAGAGGCCACATTTGAATTGGCAATCTCATCTGGAATCTCTTCGTCTATTCTGGTTGACTCCGAAGATCTTCTGTGGGACGAAGATCTTATGGTAGATGGACAGTAATATCGCCCAGGTAGCGAGGCGAGAGCTGACTGCCCCTGGCTTAGTCATGAGGACCCTGAGGGGGTTGACTCTTGATATGACATGGATGGTTTATCCCGTTCATAGTATCACATCTTCTGAATGGCGAACACGAGAGCAAGGCACTCCTTTTCTACGGCAGTGTATCGGTGTTTCGACCCCATCATCATTCGGCTGAGGTAGTATATAGCCTGCTCATGGCCTGTATCATTATTTTATGCTAGTAAAGCACCGAGCAAATGCTCCATTGCTCGCACATAGAGTAGAAATGGTTTTCCAGCAACCGAAGATACCAAGACTGGAGGGTTCGACAGATATTCTTTGATGCTGTAGAAGGCGCGCTGGCATTCTTCATTCCATACGAAAAAAACACCCTTCTTCATGAGGTGGGTAAATGGTTGACACGTCCGGAGAGGTTAGAGATAAACCTTCTGATGTAGGCCAGCCTCCCTTGAAGGCCCCTAAGTTCGCTGAGATTTCTCGGGGGACCCATTTCCATGATTGCTTTCGTCTTCTCAGGGTCTATGTGGATTCCCTGGGCAGTAATGATAAAACCCAAGAACTTCCTGCTGGATACGCCCAAGATGGATTTCGTAGGATTCATTTTCAAATTGTACACTCGCATCAGGTCGAACACCGTCCTCAGATCATGTAGATGATCTTTTTTATAGTAGATCTTGACGACGATATCGTCGACGTAGCATTCCACTGTCTTACATAAGTGGTCTCTAAAGATTACGCTCATAGCTCTTTGATAGGTGGCACCAGCATTCTTTAAATCGAAAGGCATGACTGTGTAGCAGTATGTGCCAATTGGTGTTCAGAATGATGTATGCTTTTCGTCATCAGGGAACATCTTGATTTGGTTGTACCCCAAGAAACCATCCATGAATGACATACGCTCAAAGTCGCAGGTGTTGTCAATCATGATGTCAGTGATAGGGAGGGGGAACTCATCCTTAGTACACGCCTCATTCAGATTACGAAAGTCGATACAGATTCGAATGTTTCTATTCTTCTTGAGGACTGGTACTATATTGGCGACCCAGTCTGGATGTTGTTCCTTGCGGATGAAGCCGTTGGCTATCAGTTTGTTAACCTCAGCTTCAATGGCATTCATGATGCCGGGGCGGAACCGTCGTTGCTGTTGCTTGACCGATTTTGCGTCCGGACGAATGTTGAGCTTGTGAAGTGCAACTTCGGGGTTCAGTCCTGGTATGTCTTCGTTGCTCCAGGCGAACACGTCGATGTATTCTCTGACGAGTTGCAGTAGCGATTCCTGATCTTCGTCTGTCAGACTTTTGCTGACGAAGATGGGCTTTGGAGAAGACTCATCACCAAGATCGACTAGCACAACCTCATCTTCGGTGGGAGGCTCTCTTTGCTCGAACCGCTTCTCCCATTGTGCATCTAGCTATTGTGCCCACGGCTCCAACTCAAGAAGTTCGAAAATGCCTTCATCTTCTTCGTAGGCGTCGACAAATGCCATATTGACGGACAAGACTTGTCTGAATACTTCTCCGATGCTGACATTCGAATCAGAAGTTGGTGATCCGGTTGAGTGTGAATGCCAGTCGCATTCCTCGTCTGAGCTTTCAGGGGTCATTGCCGGTATAACATAATCTAGCCTACATCTGGTTTTATTGTAATAGTCTCGTGGTTTCCCAGCCGGGACCGACAATTGTAAGGGTAACCGTCGTCCAGTATCGTAGTTCAAGACTGGTGTAGTTTCCAGATCATACCCCTATTTTTGTATGAGGTACTTGGATCGGGAACTATACAGATAAAGGGGCAGTCTTCTGGTGTCGAATTCAAAATCAACTTCTTCTATCCTGAAGGGATGTAGGTCATTCTTCCGGCCGAAGATGATTGGATGATCCTCTCCCTCGATTATACGGTAAGCGTCTTCCACTGGAGTAAGTTGGTTTGCGGTGTAGACACTTGTCACATGTGTGTGCAGGTGGGTGCCTATACCGTATTCTATAGCATACATTGTATAAAGCTTATTATGATCTAGGTAGTTCAAAGATAACCCTTTATTGATAAAATAAGGTATCTTTTCCAGTGGGATTACATCATCTGCGGATGGGACACCAGTGTGAGCAGCCACATACTTGGCCAGCTCTGACTCTTCTTCAGCCACCCTGTGTCAATGAAGACTGAGAGGATGACTTGGTCAGCTTAATCATCAGGGGCTCCATAGTTGGAGCAGAACTTGGTGTCGTTGGCATACTAGCGACCCCCAGTTTGGTGTTAGGAGCTAGGTTGGGAGTTGTTGGCTGGCTAGCAGTCCCCGGCTTAGCACTCAACTGTCGATTTATTTTGGGAAGACGAATTGTCATCGGCTTGATGGAGGGGTTAAGCTCCTCTGTTTGTTGCCGGCTAGCTCTAGGCAGCTTGATTGTCAGTGGATCTGTCGTGGGTCTTGGCGCTTGGCCAGACCTTGGCAGCCAGATTATCATCTGCCCCTCTTTTGCAGAGAGGCTGATTGCATCCTTATGCAGAGTGGCTGTAAGTGGTGAAGTTCTGCCAGGTTTGCGGGCTTGAAGGTGGATCGTCAGAGGTTCTTCCGATCTAGTTGCCGCCTCAGTTGGAGCTTGAGTATCTCCTTCGACAAGGTGCCTTTTCAACTTCTCGTACAAGCATGAGTCGGAGTAGTAGGATTTGACCCCTTTGAAGGGATCGATGTCGACAAATTCTGTCCTTACGAAGCCGTGCTTGTCGACGTACTTGAAGCACTGGTGCAGTGTGGAGGGCACGATCATGTAATCATGTATCCAAGGACGTCCCAGAAGAATGTTGTAGGAAGTGTCTGCATCTATGATATAACAGGTCACTTCTGACTGAAGGTCGTCGATTTGACACTTCAAATGAATCTTCCCGATCAGGTAGCTTCTGCCAGAATTGAAATCACTGATGGCGGTGCTTGTCGGCGTCAGGTGATGCATTAGGATGCGCAGATGGTGTAGTAGGTTCTTCAGGATGATGCTTATGGAAGAACCGGGATCAATATGCATCCGATCTACCTTGATATCGCTAATGTACCCAGTATAATACAGAGGGCGATCGTGTAGGTTGGTCTTGATAATCATATCCTACGGAGTGAAGATAATATTCGGTATTGAACCTGTGCAAGCGCTGTCCTGGAGATCTGCAGGCGAGTTTTCCCAGTGAGATTCGACTGAGCCAGATATGCGTCGGCATTATGGAGTACCTCGCTCAGTGCAACCCGAACATCTTTGGAGAGCCTCAGGAGCTCGTATAGCGACAATTTGGCCGATGTGTTGGCCAATTGTGCCAAGATGTCAAAGTTGTAGGGCCTCTCCAGTCCATAAGGCGTCTCTTTTTGGAGCGGTTTGTCAAAGCGAGTCTCCTTCGGCCTAGGCTTGTCGGTCGTCGAAGGCTGAGAAGGTCCTGGAGCATCAGCAGCTGTTGGTTGATGATCTTCAGCCGAGTTACCCGATGGAGGTTGGGTTCGTGCGTCGGAGAGGGTAACAACAGCAGTATCTTCTTCGACCTCTGCCGAGATTTTGCGGCATGATTTGACTTTTCCACTCTTCTTTTTGCTGGTGGATGGTGGTGCTGACTGAGTCACTTCAGGTACCAGGTCCGGATAGACCCACATAATCTCCCTCCGTGATGTGGTAAGGGGCACTAGACCAGCAGCCTGGTCTTAGGGAGGTAGAAGATTAGCGACCTCCATCTTTGCTCTGGGGACTGGTACTACTCTATCTTGAGTCTTTGTCGGAGGAAAGCTGCCGAATTGTACTGACACCATGTTGGCTGCTACGGTCACCTCTTCAAAATCAATGTCCAGGGCCTTAGAATCGATAAGATGCTGGATGTATCGCTTCAGTTGGTAGCAGTCTTGTGTAGCATAGTGGACATAGCGATGGTAGTGGCAATATTTGGGGCTCTCCATCTCTGTAGGACGAGGTTCACACCTTAAAGGAGGGAGCTGAATTCAGCCTCCTTGTATGAGCATGTCCAAGATGGGCTTGACATGGCCGTCCTCGAAGGAGTAGGTCATCTGAGGCTACTACTTTTATGCCGGCTTTGATTCGGGCTTTGGGGCTGTATCGGCCACCATAGCCTATTTGCCCTTGTTGTCTCGATTGTTGGAGGGGTTACCACCATTGTTGTTGTTGGTGTTAGGTCGTTTGCCCTTGTCCTCTCCTTCCGAGACGTGCAATCCCAGTTGGCGAGCTTTCTGTAACTTGTCTTCTGCGCTAGTGGCACTGATGATGAACGTCTTCCAATCCTTAAACTGACTTTTGTCCATCCAGAGGCTGATTGTGTGGAGCAGCCTTTTTTGGCAGATTTCAATTAAGGAGGAATCAGGGTTACCGGAAGGCAACTTCATCACGGTTTGATGAAACCGCTCGATATAGTTCCTCGTCAGCTCCTTTTCTCCCTGAACAACTTTCATGAGAGTGGACATCATCACGTCTTATTCTACTTCATAGAACCTTTCCAAGAACATACATTTGAAGCCGGCGAAGGAATGAATGCAGTTGTCCGGCAAGTTGCGGTACCAGTCGAAGACGACCCCTTCCAACGCTCCAATGAATAACAGCGTAAGGATGGCATCGTCATAAGGCAGATGGTCGGTTGTGACTTCGAAGTAGGTGATGTACCTGCTTGCAGATGTCTTTCCATCATACGGATTGATGTTGAATGGTTTATATCTTGGTGGAAAGGGTACATCTCTCCATGCAGTAGGATACAGATGTTGTATCCTGACATCATGGCAGTTTTCTCGGGCGTAGAACATGGCACGGAGCTCCTGGACCTCTTTTCTTACCTCCCTGGCCTCGTCTGCAGCGGTGGGGACCGATATTTCAGGAGGATTATCACCCGGGTTTGGTGCGGCTGAGTTCGAGTCCGCATTGACCGCGGATCCCACGTTTGTTTGGCCAAGTGTTCTTCCTTGCAGAGTTGGAAGGGCCGCTTTAATCTCGTCCACGGATTTGACCAAGGTAAGAAGTATGGCTTCCAGAGTGTCGATGCGTTGGCGATCACTGGGACCATCTTGGTTGCTGTTCGTCATGAATACCGTCCTTGCATGAGGAGAGATAGAAGGAACGGTGGAGGACGCGCCCTCCGAGTCATATCCTTGTACAGATAAATCGTCAAGATATGTGGGAATGTTCTTCTCTGGTTCGGACTCAGAAGGAGTGGTACCCCCAGCTTCAGAGCTTACCTCGTCCTGAGAGTTGTGGACGTCCTCGGGGACGTCGAGATCTGCTGTATCTGTTGGAGTAACCGTATCCCCTGGATTATCTTCTTGGAACACCGGATTATCGTGGATGTTTGGAGGAGTGCTATCCCCGGCTCCAGCGTCTCCCAGAGATGTAGACAACGAATCTCCAAGTGTGGCAGATTTCGTCTTTGAGCAAGTACCTTGGAAAACTCCTCCCGTAACGGTCGTGGA
Organism: Iris pallida; assembly: GCA_029216955.1. Taxonomy (NCBI): domain Eukaryota; kingdom Viridiplantae; phylum Streptophyta; class Magnoliopsida; order Asparagales; family Iridaceae; genus Iris; species Iris pallida. The sequence continues at coordinate 2,036,480 of JANAVB010010193.1, read as the reverse complement.
CAACCGCTTAGAAAAGAGTTTCTTGGTTGAGATTTTTGGGCTGGAGACGTTTCTTTTCTTTTCTCTCCCGTTGCCAGGGATATTGTGAGCAGAATTACAGGAGGCGACGAGAAGCGCCTCGTCTTCTGTGCTGGGGTGTTGCAGCCGTTAGAAGACGGATTGCCGGTCCTCTTGTGTGGTCGCCTTGCTGCAGCAGCAGTTGATAATGAGTCGAGTGCAGTGATGTCCATGGAAGGACTATCTGCACACCAAGTCTTCGTCTCTTTCCTTGCGTTTGTGAAAATTCATGTTGTGCAAGTCATCCATTTTATGGGCCCGGGAGTTCTGAGCATATGAGTGTGTTGGCATCCTGCCTGCTCCATAATGTGGGGGTAGTACGAGTACTTGCCCCTGATCATTGTTAGGAGATTCGTGGTAACTATCCCGTTCGTTGGCCGCCGGGGGCTGGATACGGATAGTTTTATACAACTTTCTATCAGGGGCCCGTGTAATAGTCAGCGGAACGCCCTGATAGTCAGAAGTTGGGACAGCTGTCTGAGCTCGACGAGCCCGTGCTGCTCCAGACTTCTTCCTTCTAGCACCTGAGAGTGCATAGTAGGAAGAGTCCACAGGGATTGGCACATGAGAACATCTGGGGTCATGATCGCCTGAGAGGCGGTCGAAGACTGACCGTGAGCCGCATGGAGCAGATGGTATACGGCTGGGTTTGGTGGCTGTGCAGGCTGTCTGCATGCGGCTGGTATGTGTGGCCGCATGACCCTTCTTTATGCGGCTTGGAGCGGTGGCCGCATAAGCAGTCTGTATGCGGCTGGCAGTCGTGGCTGCATGAGCAGTCTGTATGCGGCTGGCAGTCGTGGCCGCATGAGCCTCCTTCATGCGGCTGAAAGTTCTGGCCGCATAAGCCTCCTGCATGCGGCTGGCTTCTGTGGCCGCATGAGTTTTCATGTGGCTGGCGCCCTTATGCAACTTTTTCTTGGACCGCATAAAGTTCCTCTTTGCCCCTGCAAGTCCAGCATCGTAGTGTTTTCCTCTGCCGGACTTGGGGATAGCAGAGTCCTCTATGGCCTGAAGTGGGGCCGCATGAGAGTTTTTTTCGCCGTCTTGAGCAACAGAGAGTACTTCTTCGAGAGTTTGGGGAGGAGCGAATGATTTGGGTCTCCACTCCTTGCAGGCCTTCTTTGTGCGGGCTCGCCGCTGGACCGGGCCAGCGCTTCCGTCGGAGAGCATTTCTTCAAACGCCTGCTGGTCGAACCGGGCGACCAACATTTGTTGAGTGGAGCCGAGTTTGGCTGCGTCCGTTTGCGTTACCAACTCCTCAGCCGTAGAGAAGTTAGTCCCCAGCAGAGTCGCCATCGTATTATCCATTGATTGTAAAAGTGTAGAACAATTTTATAGGAGGACTGAAATTAGAATCACAATACAAACTCGCTCGTACAAAGAAAGCCTAGGAATGAAAACCTAGGTACAGCAATCTAAGCACGATTGTTTATTTTTGATTCTGGAGGGTGACGGTAGAGGCTCGGGAAAGCGACGGCAGCTCTGCCTTACTCCTTGGACGATCGGACGTAGCCTTGGCTCTGATGAAGAAATGCTCTCAGAATGTGTGGAGAGACTCTTCTGTGCGTGCCTTTGTCTCTCTGTGTGTCCAGCCAGAGGTTTTGCAAGGGAATGACACCTTGCTATTTATAGGAGTGGGGTGTGATCATTAGGGTTTGCATTGATTGCCCCTTGAAAAGTCGGCAGTTTGGGGATTAATTACCATTTTCCTTGATCCTGTTTTGTTGGCAATTAATCTGGGCCGTTAATCTTGATTGCAATAAATCTGGGCAATTAATGTTGATTATCACGAATTTTCGTGATTTGTTATGACAAGCTCGGATCTCCTGCCACGTGTTCCATCTGCTTGATTGCAATATATCTAATTTGATCCGGGTAATTATGATGATTGCACTAAATCTGGTTGTTGGGATTTGTTGATAGTAACAAATCTGAGTGGGTAAATCTTGATTGATTTGGTGCCACGTGTCCAACCATCATTATGCTGCGTGCCGTCGGGACGCGGGGGGAACTGATCCTCTGCCACGTGTCCTAACCGCGAGCCACAGGAACAGGGTGTCTTGACAGAGCCGCATGAGGGTAGCTTCTCAGGATTTGAACCGCATGAAGGTGGCAGCCGCATAGGTATGGCCGCCAAAATCTGAGCCGCATGAGGGTGGTTTCCAATTGAACCGCATAAGGCTGGCCACGTGTCAAGGCTGCATTGGCGTGGCCTCTCAGCAATTGAGCTGCATGGAGATGGTCCCCATTATCCGAGCCGCATAAGAGTAGCGATCGTATGGGGTAGCTTCTCAGGATTTGAGCCGCATGAAGATGGCCCCCATGATCCGAGCCGTATGAGAGTAGCAGCCGCATGGGGGTGGCCTCTTCCGCATGCGGCTGGCCACATGTCAAAGCTGTATGAAAGACTTTGGGATTTGATGGATCGTGCCAGCTATAAAGATTTTCTTTGTTTCCCTAGGAGCATGCCTTTATGTCAGAGTCATCATTGCAGCTTTCTGTCAGAGCTGTCAGTTCACCTTTATGTCAGAGCCGTCTTGTTGTGTCAGAGAATTAACTAAGGCTGCTGCTTAATGGCCAGTTGTAGAGGCGAGCCGCATAAGGCCACGAGCTGCATGGCTATGTTGGCGATTTATGAGACGCATAAAATGCTTGAGCCGCATAAAACTCTGAGGGATTCTTTAAACCGCATGAGACTCCCTCTGTTTTGAGCCGCATGGATTTTCCTGTTCTTTTCCATGCTTCTACAGTGCTGACCCCTCCTCCACAGGTACTGGAGAAAGTTCAGGCGCACGTCCGAACTAAAGCTTTCTGAACTGCTGTTTCCTTTCAAGTTGTTTTTCCTAAAGACGCACAAAGTATTGTGGAGTTTTCAAAGATAGCTGCTTATATTTCAAAGTACTAAAGGGGCATGATGTATGGAACGGTAAGTTATTTCATGGCAGCCTATCAGTTGTACTTCTTTTCATGAATCAATGTAGCCGAAATGGCATTTCAAATATTATCGAGAAAAGTTGTATTCTGACTACAATTATCAATAAAATGAGTATTTTTTCTTCCTATATTGTGTCCTCAATGTTTCTAAAATGTGGCTGGGTTTCAAATGTTTCTAAATGACCTAACATTGCACGTTCTTGCCTTGTACAAGTGCAACACCGGACTTGTACGGCATCACGCCTTAGCGAGGAGGAACGATTCAGCGCAAATCGAAGCGAGGACGAATGATTCCCCGAATCGTGGCATGACAGTTGGGGAGAGCGAAAAACCTTTTTGCTTTTACCTACCTTCCACAGAAGCTTTTCGTCAGTCTTCTTATTCTTTCAAACCCTAACTTTTCTTGCCATGGCTCAAGAAATCAAGAATCCCGAAAGATCCCACGGCAATCTCCAACTAGACTAGTAAGGCAGCGGCTAGCCACAGACCGGTTGCAGTGACTGTGAGGCAGACTAGAATGTCGTAGGTGAGACAAGCCGGGGAGGCTACTCGTCAGGCCAAAGGGAAGTAGTTGGCCTCTGAAGCCAGTGTCGTTGAGCAAGCTCCTATTGTAGGGGATGTGCGGCCACCCGCTGGTGGTAGATGTCTGATTGTTATTGACTTCTTGGTTTACTGATGCATATGAGCGTCTACTCTTAGGAGCGTCGTCTCAAAAATATGCTGATGATTTTTAATTGCTGATGCACATGGACACCTCTCTTCGGGGTGGTGTTCTGAAGATGTGCTAAAACTCCATCGACTGACGCGCATAGTTGCTACTTTTCACAAAGTATCGGCTAGACACTGAAGCTTCGCGCATTCATTGTCGATGCGCCACATCTTCTATGAAGAACCTGTATGGATGTATGTTTGCCGATGTGTGGTGCACTTTGCTAATGCCCGCGGTGATGCCCCCTACTAGGGCTACCTAGATGCCTTCCTTTTATGGCTCAGTGCTTTTATTTTATTTTCATGACATATTTTTGTTTGTGTGTAGTTCCTGTGTCCTTGTCTCTCTTTGAGGATATTCTTTTCACATTAATGGGCTGTGCCATGGGAAATAACGTCGACGAGGCGCTCACCCACTCTACTGAATAATTGATTGCCTACGGTTAACCGAGAGGTCAACTAACAATGATTCAGAATCAACAGCCCGCATACTTTCGTCGTTTGATGGATCGAGGCAAGCTATCGCTTCCGTCTGATGATGTCAGGATGTTGAAACCTTTGTTTCTTTTCGATGATCAGTTGGTTTTAGAAAATACCAAGCTCTTAGAGATAACCGAAGATTGGTGTTTCGAGAACTACTGTATTCCTCTGTGCGTTCCTTCTGTCAACCGTCATCTTCCTCTTTCGACTTTTTTTTGTTTAGCTGAGAAGCATTTCACGATGTAGGAACTAACCCCGAAGCAAGGGGGTTTGATGACCGATCATATCAAATTGAAAGGGTGCTCCAATTAGAGGGGCTCCTTCAAGAGTGTGCCCGATGATCCATCGGCTACGCTGCGGGTGTTAATCCCCGGTCGCCTGTTTATTGATTTTACCAATGTAGTGCATCCGTTCCAGGCCCCTCTTTTTGCTAATAGGCTATTGGCCACAGGCCATACCTATCCGAAAGGTGCCTTCCGTGTCGCAGGTCAGATTTATCCCAAGTCTGAGTGGAGTAAGGTAACTCAACGAGCGGTGGGTAGGTTCAAGAAGGATTTGATAGGTACAGACCTTCGTCGTGCCATTAGGGCCATTGAGCATAGGATAGAGATCAATCGGCCTCTGTTCATAGCTTTATTAGAGTTATTTAACCACCATATCGGGACATTCTTCACCCCTTTTGGAGAGATAGGTTTGTTCCTTCATGAGATGCGTGCCATCTCGAAGTTGCCATAGGGGGATGTGCCATACGAGAAAGATACACCTTGCAAGGAGGAATTCTTGGTATTGGAGAACCGATATCCCGAGATGATGGCTGTGTACAAGGAGTTGTTTTGCCACCACCAAGTATACACGCACATGGGTGGGGCGCAAGCTTCGCCGTACGTCAAGGCCTGGGTGGATTATATTTTCATGAAGCACCCATCCATGCCAGGGAAGGTTCACTTCACTACGCACCGAGCATATACTGCTCATGTAGTAGATGATATGATGGCCGAAGCGGGGGTATCTACTCCCTTAGTTGATGTCGAGGGGAGGCCTACCTCCAGAGTTCATAATTACTTCTGTCAGAATCTGATTGCTTTGAGTCTGAAAGCGACTTTAGTCACCTTTCTGATGATATGGCTGTGGAGGGCCGTAGTTTCCGGAGGATTTGGGCCCGTAGGACGGCTCAGTCAGGACTTGATTCTGCCAGCTGTGAGGCTAGCCTTTCGACATCCCTTGGCTCTGCTGCCGGCCATGGTATGCGATATCCTGCGTGGCTTCCGAGAATTTTCCAGGAGAATAATAGAGTATCGTAGAGGGAATGAGGAATTTTCGTGGGTTGGACTCCCTTACCACTACTTGATGGGTTGTTTGGCTTTGCACTGTCCTGGTCTGATAGTCCCCAGTACTCTTGTTGGTTACGAGGCAGGGGATGCAAGACTGCATAATTATCAACATGCGAAATGGCTTCATCAGGATGTCCCCGTCTATAGATGGATGTTGGGCCGTTTGGATGGCTATGTTCTCTATAGGGTTTCACCTACATATAATAGTTTCCTTGTAGATGATGAGTTAGTGGACAGTAATCTAACTTTCGGGGCCTTCCACTGGTTTTAGTCCATCCGTCCTTCCCACTTGGTGTACCGGAACCAAAATTGGGTGCATTTGGAGCCTTATTTACCTAGCCGCTTCGTACGTCAATTTGGCTATAGCCAGGCTATGATGGCTAATCCGAGCTCATGTCTTGGTTATGAGGGAAGTCTTCTGGATGTTGCTAGGGCATGTCGTTATTATAACGTCGGTGGCACTGTAGCAGAATTTACGATCCCTTCACTGCAGGAGAAGACTCATATCTTGTATTATGCTACGAAGTTTAACTGTGTCGTGAACAACTTCTCATCGGAGTACAAGCGAGAGCAAGGTTTGCTTGAGGGGATGAAGTTTGAGGTCCCTTTATTGGCTTCTAAACGTCTCCATAGGCTTGCACCGTCGAAGGGTAGATCAACAGAAGGCTCCAGTTCGTCACGAGAGGGGAGAGAGGAGGAAGTGCTTCTGAGTAACCCGCAGAAATATCAGGTTTCTTCAGGATGAGCCTCCTCCTAGTAAAAGGAAAAGAATAGCTATTGTACACCAACATAGTGGACCCTCCTAATAGCCCTCATTGGAATCGAGTGTCCTACCTGTTGGATCTTCTTCACGGGTAAGTCTTACTATTTTCTTTTTAAAGTTTATTACGTACTTTTTGTTCATCACCGCTTTGTTTGTGTAGGCGGAGCCCACATGGTCTGAAAGACTCAAGGACTTTCCTAAGGAGCCTGCCCTAGAGGTGTGTAAAGTTGAGAGGGAGATCATAGCTGATGAAACTACTGACCATGAAGATGTCCCTTATCATGCTTCTTTTGAGTATGAGACTCAAGGCTCTTTGGAGTGATTGGCTTCGCTTCGGCAGGAATATTTCATGGGACCGATTAAAGATGGACCCGTAGAGGTACCCGAGGCCGGCACGGTGGCAGCCGAGGGTGGGACTCTGGAGTCCATACCCGTGACGGGCCAAGGGGACGTGGATGTTGAAGGAATTACCCAAGATCCTTCCTTCGTACCTCCTTCCCGTGTTGAGAGAAGTGTAGAGGATGGTCCCGCTACGCTGGAGGATGAGGAGGATCATCCAGCCGAGGAGCCGCCTTTGGCAGATAGAGAGGATCCGCCTCGGTAATTGGTCGAAGGTCCCTTGGAGGGGTCGACAGGGAAGGCTGTCGAAGAATCGGCCTGTCTGGATATTGAAGGGCTGGAAAAATAACTATTGAATAGTGGGTTGATGAGATTATTCGAATGACCGCCGAGGAGGCGATCGAAGAGTTGGCTGATCTGGTCCTTGAGGAGATGACTGATGATGCCAACATGGCACAAGTTAACATGGCTATTAACGAACCGGTGATTGAGGTCCCAGGCGAGGTATCCACGGGGATGATGGTTGATGACAGTACCGCTGGTGAGCCTGCTGATGTCAATATCAAGAACCCAACCAAAGAGGCTGTAGAAGAACTGGTCGAAGAAACTGCTAATGAGCCTACTGCTGAAGCACGGGTTTAGGAGACTACTGAGGAATCGGCCACCACGATTGTCGAGAAGTCGACTGCTGAGATGGCTCAAACTCCAGTTTTTATGGTTCCAACTGCAGCTGCGTTTGAAGAACCAGCGAAGGAGCCTGCTGAAGAGCTAGCTATGTGTCAGACAGTATCGACATTTTCTGTCTCTGTATCGTCCACGACTTCTGTAATGGTCATGGTGCCATCTGTTTCGGCTACAGTACCTAGGCGTGTGCTGCCTGCTGCTGCGTTCACGGGGCCTTCTGTCGTGGCATCTCAGATAACCCCATGAGTTTGGCTGATAACGCATACTATACCAATCTCATGCTGAGCACAATTCGTCATGCATTGACGCGTGGCATAGAGGGTGTTTTACGAAGTAACTAATCTTTCAGACGGGTTCGACATATAGTGGAGGCCCAGTTGGTGGCCTTGTACGACTATCCGACGTGTGAGACTAAGGAAGATGCTATAGAGGATCTGTTGGCTAAATTAGAAGCCGCTGCCTTGGAGCTCCAGAATCTAGAGCATGGTCTTCCGACACTAGCCGCTACAGAGTTAGAGAAGATGGTCTCCGAGGTATCTCAGTACGAGCAGAAATACCGAACACTAACTGATCGTCTTGCCGAGGTTGATTTCGAGATTGAAGCAGTGACCGATGCTGAAGAGGCTCGGGTTTGTCACCGTACAGCTGTGGAGGATCAGTGCAAGGCCCTTCGAGAGCAGATCTAAAAGTTAGAAGAGACACTGGCCCTTGCTGAGTGTGACCTGGTCAAGTCTGAGGACCAGAAGGAGATCCTTCACCAATGTTCCGAGACCCTGGCTCGGAAGAAGGAAAACATTGGCATTCGTTAGGCCGAGCGTCGAGCCCGAGCATTGGTTGGCCCCCTGGTTTCTCTTTTGAAGAGTCAGCTGGAAGAATTTTAGCACCGGTCTTCTCAGCTTTGATCTTCTTTCTGTCTTTTTGTCTCTCGATTTGTGAGAGACAAATTTTTGTAATCAAAGAAAGAAAACCTTCACTTTATAAATGAAAACAATGACTTTGTTCCTCTGCTTGTCTTTTTACTTGTGAACTTTTTCTCTCACAAGAACGAGGATTCCCTCAGAGGTAGCATGTTGTGAGGGGACAGAGATAACTCCGTTGGGAATAGGGTGTTTACTCAGAGGTTATATGGACATGGTAAACACAGAATCCTTTGGTGGTAGACTTTTCCTTATTCAGAGGTAATATGAACGTGGCAAGGATAGACTCTACGGGTGTATAGAACGACTCAAAGGTAATATGCACGTGAAAGGTTCTATATATGAATATGACAATTATGGTTGGTTGTCATGGAAGAGACGTCTACTCAGAGGTAATATGGACATGGTAGGCACATCTTCGCTAGGGTATAGAATGACAATTCAGAGGTATTATGGACGTAAAATATTTTTTAGGGAGTTATGACAACACGAGGTCATCATAAAAGAGATGACTACTCAGAGGTGATATGGACGTGGTAGACGTAAACTTCGCTAGGGTGTAGGAAGACAACTCAGAGGTGGTATGGACATAAATTATTTTTCTACTGAGGTAAAGTATAGAACGGGTGAATTCCTTTAATGGAATCCATGAATACCCACAGGGGATGTAGAAACCTATGCTGGTTTGAAACTCAGACATAGTATTTCTTCAGGAACTTGCTGTTGATTGGCATCATTAGCAAGTCGCCGTTGGGTTTGGCCAGTCGTTAGGCACCATTGGAGTAGTCCCACTTGGGCTCGAACTTTCCAGCCGTCTTGTGAGTCATTATCATCGGTCTTCGGACTGACAAGACAAGGTCACCCATTTGGAACGTTCTTTCCCGGACTTTCTTATTGAAGGCCCCGAAAATTTGAGCTCGGTAAAGCTCGATTTGTTGTTGAGCTAGCAGACGTTTTTCATCCAATATTTCTAACTCTTGTAGCTGCCGGCGTTGATTGTCTTCGTGAGTCAGCTAGTTGGTGATAGCTATCCGTAAGGACGGGATCTGGATCTCCAGGGAAGCACTGCCTCGCTTCCATAAACAAGAGAATGGCGTGTTGCCCGTGGGTGTTCGAACGGTCATACGGTAAGCCCACAGACATTCACCGAGCTTCACATTCCAGTCGTACTTATTAGACGAAATGACTTTCTTAAGTAGTTTAATGATAGTTTTATTGAACGCTTTGGCTAGTCCATTCGATGTTGGATTGTAAGTTGTTGATGCCACATTATGTATTCGATTTTTATCACAGAACCGATGGAAAGTGTGGCTCACGAACTGAGGACCATTATCGTGGATGATCCTTCGAGGAACGTCGAAGCGGTATATGACGTAATGCTTAACAAAGCTGATTATGTTTGTGGCTTTTACCTCGGCCAGTGGTACTGCTTTCGCCTACTTAGAAAAGTAGTCAGTGATGGAAAGTATGAACCTATGTCCTCTGGAGGATGGTGGGCTAATCGGCCCAATGATGTCCAATCTCCATGCTTCAAATGGCCAGGCAGCCGTCGTAGGGTACAGGAACTCCGAAGGCCGATGGATGAAATTAGCATGCAACTGAAACACCCGACACTTCTTTGCGTAATCAACAGCATCTGCCATTATAGTGGGACACTAGTAGCCCATGCGAAGCAATCGGTCTTGTAACTTAGGACCGAACTGATGGGCTCCGCAGGTGCCATCGTGTGCCTCCCTGAGTGCTTCTTGTACTTCTGTCTTGAATAAACATCTCAGAAGAAGCCCGTCGTATGAACGAAGATACAGCATTTTGGTAGTTGTGTCGTAGAAGAACTGGAGAAAGCATCTCTTCATAGAAGTAGCTTCCTTCGGGTCTTCGGGTAGGATCCTGAGACTGCGTAGTCAATGAATAGAAACTGCCAATTTCGAACGTCCACCTTAGTGTCTATTTGTGCTGAGTAACTCAGACACGTATATAGATTGTTGTTCAGGCAAACCAGCTCTCGGCCCATTACCGTAATGGTATATTGGGTTCCCACAGGAGCTGCCAAAGAAGCGGCGAGACCAGCGAGTGCGTCGGCCTCCAAGTTCTGCAACTGAGGTACATGTTCTATAAAGAATCTTGTGAAGGTAGAGATGATATTGATTGCCGCTTGGTGGTATGGAACCAGATCTTTATGCCAGACTTCGTATTGTCCCCGAACCTGGTCGATAGTCAATTTTGAGTTGCCATAAGCTTCGATGTAGTCAACCCCCAACTGTTTAGCGAGCTAGAGTCCGATGATGGGAGCGTTATACTCGGCGACATTATTGGTGCATGACTCCATGAGAGAATATGCCCGATTGATGACCAAGCCATCGGGAGTGATGAGGAGGACTTCGACCCCTACGATGATCTCGCCTTTGGGCCCTGTTCTTAATGCACCATCAAAGAACATGTGCCAAACTGAGTTATCTGAGATGGCATTAGACTCTAGGACTTCATCAGGGATGCCATCATAGAGCTTTGACGCCTCTGGCACTGGGTGTGCTGTTAGGAAGTCGGCCAATGCTTGGCCCTTGACTGCCTTTTGTGGGACGAACCCCATGTCATAAGCAGTCAAAGGTATCGCCCATGTGGCGAACCGTGCGTTCAAGGCCCCTGACTTGGTCATAAGGACCCTGAGGGGGTTAACTCGAAAGATGTCGTGGATCGTCTGTCCGACCGCATCATGATGCTTCTTCTGGATGGCGAAGAGCAGGGCAAGACACTCCTTCTTGACAAGATTATACTGATGCTCGGCTCCAAAAATGGTCCTGCTAAAGTAGTAGATTGCCTGTTCGTGGTCTTTATTGCTCTTCTGGGCTAGCAAAGCACCGAGAGATAGTCCATAGCTCGGACGTATAGTAGGAAGGGTCTCCACATGACTGGTGCTACTAGTACTGGAGGACTAGTAAGGTACTTCTTGATGTCGTCGAATACGCACTGGAATTCTTCTGTCCAAACAAAAGAAACACCTTTCTTTATTAGTTTGGTGAAAGTTTGACATCTACCAAAGAAATTTGCTATGAATCTTCTGATATATGTTAAGCGCCCTTGCAGGCCTCGGAGCTCGTAAAGATTCTTCGGAGGAGCCATGTCCAAGATTGCCTTAGTCTTCTTAGGGTCAATATGAATACCCTTTGTTGTGACGATAAAGCCCAAGAATTTGCCACTAGAGACTCTCAGAAATGACTTGGTTGGGTTCATCTTTAGGTGATGTGCTCACATTAAGTCAAACATTGTTCTCAAGTCATCCAAGTGATTGGATTTCTTTTTTCTTTTGACGGCAATGTCATCAACGTAACATTCTACCGTCTTTTGGAGATTCTTGCGAGATATGGTGCTCATTGCCCGTTGGTATATTGCTCCCGTATTCTTCAACCCGAAGGGCATAACTATGTAACAGTATATCCATTTTGGAGTCCAAAATAAAGTATACTTCTCGTCTTCAAAAACATCTTGGTTTGGTTGTAGCCTGAGAAACCATCCATAAAGGACATATGCTCGAAGCCACATGTGTCGTCGATCATCATGTCGGTGGTCGGAAGAGGAAACTCAACTTTTAGGCAGGCCGAGTTAAGATTCCTGAAGTCTATGCAGACCTGAATTTTGTTGTTCCTCTTAGAGACTGGGATAATGTTTGCCACCTAATCTGGGTGTTGTTCTTCACGAATGAAGCCACTCTCTAAAAGTTTATCAACTTCTTCCTCGATAGCATCCATGATGTTGGGGCAGAAATGCTGTTATTGCTGTTTGACAGGCTTAGCACTGGATAGGATGTTGAGATGGTGCAGGGCAACTTGTGGGTCTAAACCCGTCATATCTTCGTAGCTCCATGCAAAGACATCAATGTATTCTCGGATAAGATATATCAGAGATTTTTTGTCTTCCCATGTCAAGCTTTTGCTAATGAAGATGGGTTTAGGGAAAGCCTCATCTCCTAGCTCGACTTGGACGACTTTATCTTTAGCTGGAGGTTCATGTTGTTCGAAGTACCATTCCCATTGGGATCCCAGGCATTGAGCCCAGGGTTCATCCTCAAAGTATTCGAGTATTTGGTCTTCATCCTTGACTGGGGATCTGTAGAGACCATATTAACAGACAATATCTTCTTGAAGGCCTGGCCGATACTTGTATCAGAGTCCCAGGTTGAGGAATCAAAGGAGTGTGAATGCATCATGGCCTCCGGCTCCGAGCTCTCAGAAGTTGTTGTGGGTGTAACATAACCCAACCTCGGCGAGTGCGTTGATAATAGTTTTGGGACTTTTCCTTTGGAGCGCGAAGTCGCAAGGGAAGGCATCGTCCATTGCCATAGTTCAGTCCTTTGTCACTGTTCAGGTCGTAACCTATTTTCTGGATAAGATTTTTTGGCTTGAGTAGTGTAACGGTAGAGTTGCATCTTGTCGTTATTGGGTTATGGTTCTGCCGGTGCCAGTCGTTGAGGATGCTCCAGTCGGCCGAAGATGATGGGTTCCTCCTCCTTCCTCCTTGCTGGAACTACAAAGTAGCATCATGAGAAGGGACAACTCGGCTTACGAGATTGGTGGTTGTCACTGGTGTTTGCAGCATATATCGAGCGTTATCTAAGAATTACCTAGTGTTCCAATACGCACAAGAGTAATTCAATGACAACTTTCTATTAATGAAATACGAAATTTTATCCTGAGGGATTATTCATCTAAAGAATGCACTTCGGTAGTGGCGCATATGTAGTCTTCCAACTCTTTATCCGTGAATACCAGGGCTGTTGCGGAAGAAGATGGAGGATATTTTCCCTTCAGCTTAACTACCAAGGGGGCTGCAGTCGGAGATTCGTGTGACCTCAGAGTTAGCTTCAGAGCCTTCCGGGGAAGCCTTATTTGCATAGGCTCCTGGCTATCCTCTGACATGATCGAGGATGATCTAGTCGAAGCTTTGCCTCGAAGCTTGATGACGAGAGGGGCTGATGTCTAGGGAGATTTTTTCCTCAATCGAACCCTCAATGGTTCTTCAGTAATAGCAGCACTTTCTGCCTCGTCGTCGGTATTATTGGCGTCGTTGTCCCATCGGACTGATTTGTACAGATCTGCATCTGTACAGTATGCTTCGAGCCATCGGAAGGGATCAATGTCAGCGAACTCGGACTTGATAGTCCCTTCGTTGGCAACATACTTTATGCACTAATGGAGAGTGGTGGGCACGATCATGTATTTATGAATCCATGGTCGTCCTAATAGCATTTTGTAGTTTATATCGGCATCAATGACGTAGCAAGTAATGTCAGTCTGGAGATCGCCTATTTAGCATTTTAGACAGATCTTGTCCATGGGTTCACTTTTTCCAGCGTTAAAACTGCTAATTTTAGTGTTCGACAAAGTTAGCCGATGCATCGGGATCCCCAAAGCTTGGAGTAAACTCCGAGGTATAATGCTGAGCGAAGAGCCGTGGTCGATGTGAATGCGATCGACCTTAATGGCACCAATATACCCTGTATAGTACAGGGGTCGATTGTACCGATTATTTTTTAGTAGCATGTCCTGCTGAGAGAAGGTGATGTTTGGGATCACCTCGACCATACTATGACAATATAGACATTCAGTCGGGTTCTCCTTGGGCGGTTGCACCTGAGTGAGGAAGGAGTCGGCGTTCTGTAAAGCTGCGCTGAGGGCGTCTCGAGTCTCTTTAGAGAGATGGAGAAGCTCGAAGAGTGATAGTCGAGCCGGAGTGTTGGCCAGCTGCGCCAATATGTCAAAATTGTAGGGCTTGATTAGCCCTACTGCCAACTCTTTTTTCAGAGGTTTGTCAAAGCGAACCTCCTTCAGCTTCTATTTATCTGCAGCAAGCACTTGAGACAGGCCCGCTTCTGATGTATCGGGGGCGTTGGCCATGACGGGCGGAGGTGTCTCTTCCTCTGGAGCATGGTTCTTTTCTCGCTGGTGAGCCGAGCCAGTGGTAACCAGGGTGTCATCAGTTGTCGTAGAGATCATATGACACGACCTGACCTTCTTTCCCTTGACCAAGCATATTGTAGGCGTCATCATGTCTGGAATAAGATTAAGATGGATCCATATAACTTTGCCTCACGGTGTTATAAATGGGATGAGCTCCTGAGCATTATCACGAGCTGGTGGAAGATTGACTACTTCCATTATCGCCCTTGGAATAAGGACTATGCCATCTTGGGCCTCCATGGTTGGAAAACTTCTGAATTAGAGAGTAACCATGTTGGCAGTAACAGTCTTCTCCTCATAGTCAAGTGAGATGACTTTGGCGTCGATGAGACGCTGGATCTATCCTTTTAACACGTAGCAATCACGTGTCGAATAATAGATGTACTGATGATAGTGGCAGTACTTTGGGTTGTCCACTTTTTCTACTTCATCAGGGCGCTTTGGCGGTGGGAGTGAAAGCTTGCCGCTCTTCGTTAACTTATCGAAGAGTTCTAGTGTATCTTCATCGTTGAAGGAGTAGGTCTCCTTTGGCCTCTGCGCTTCCGTAGGCTTCGGGTTCGCTGATGCCGAACCTTTGGAAATGTTGACGGTCATAGCTTGCTTCCCTTTTTCGTCTTTGTGTTGCTGCTGGACGAGCGCCTCCCTTCGTCTTCGAGAGAAGGAAAGTTTAGTCCCAGGAGCTGCTCGGCTTGGACCTTTCTTGGTGCCACATCTGCCTCTGTAATAAAAGGTGTCCATTCTGTGCAATGTATATTATGCCACAACTTGATTGCATGAAGCATGTTCTTGCGGCACGAGTCCATGAGCATGGGCTCAGGTATACCAGGAGGTAACCTCAGAGCTGTCTGGCAAAAGCTCTCAATGTATGCATGTACAAGCTCTTTCTCCTTCTGGACGATGTCCATGAGAGTCGACATCGTCATGTCGATTCCTTCTTCGTAGAATTGATTAGGGAATAGAGTCTTCAAGTCTTCGAACGATGTAATACAATTGCCTAGAAGACTGCAGAACCATTCGTAGGCCACCCCCAGCAGGGCTCCTATGAATAGGTTAGTGAGGAGAGCATCGTCCTACGGCAGATGCCTGTTACTGAGGCAAAGTACCTCAAGTATTGTCGGGGAGACTCCTTCCCATCGAAGGACATGCGCATCTGTAGATTGTATTTGGGAGGATAGATCATATTATCCCATTCGATATGATATGGTTGTCGAATCTCCATCTTTTGGAGTACTGCTCGCTTTTCTTTGGCATCATAACGAGCATATAACTCCTGGAGGGCCTGCTGCATCTCAGTTGACATCGCAGGTCCTGTTGTCGACGGAGTAGATGACGACAGTGCTGCTTGGTTCACGAGGGAAAGCGCATTGGATCTACTGTTAGCTGCTGGGTCAAGAGTAGGAGTAGTGGCAGTAGGATTCAACCTCTCCTTGATCTCCAGGATAACAGAAGCTAAAGACTGCATAGTAGTATTTAGGCTTGTCTCGAGAGATTCTATACGTTTCAGATGACTAGAGCCT
Organism: Iris pallida; assembly: GCA_029216955.1. Taxonomy (NCBI): domain Eukaryota; kingdom Viridiplantae; phylum Streptophyta; class Magnoliopsida; order Asparagales; family Iridaceae; genus Iris; species Iris pallida. The sequence goes on along the minus strand of JANAVB010010193.1, from coordinate 2,020,799 downwards.
TTACTGCTTTCCGCGTTGTCGCTGTCGGACATAAACACGGACGTCATGTATGGATGGGTTAAAGGGATAATGGATCTCTCACCCTCCGGCTCGGATGCCTGAGTCCTGTCGTCTTTAGAATAGACTGGAAGGTTGCAATCAACCTCAGACTCATTGTAGTTGCTACCCCAAGTTTGTTGGCCAGCTGTGCCCGCGGAGGCATCTGTGTCATATAATCCTTCGTTGGATTGGATTACGGGATTGTCATGAATGGGGGAGGACAGGCCACCCCCAGCATCTGACGTGGCATCTTCTTGCGGCAAGGAGCTAGACTTGGCACGCGTGTGTTGGAACACACCCGTGCTGGGAACTTTCATTTTGCTACTCCCAGACCGCCTCTTGGGCTTGTTGGCCGAGGTGGGAGGATTTTTGGATAGTTGCTTGAGAGATGGAGAATCTTACGCCACGTTGTATAGAGCAATACGGAGTTCCTCTTCTTCCTCGCTTGTCGACCCTCGGTCGAGTCCCTGATGTATGGTCGCCATTGGTCGCAGTCTTTGAAATACGGACTGTCTCTTCAGTGGCGCTATGGATGTCGGGTGACAGCAACAGTTAATGGTGATCTGGGTGCAAGTATGCCTTGGTTTAGTCTTTTCGTGCGCCGCAGGCTCCTCTTCTGCTTTACGCATGTAGGAAAGCGTTGGGGTCTTCATTCATACACTCCAATTGCACGTGCAGGAAAGCTGCACGCATGAGTAAGGATACGGAGATAGCTTCTCTCTTCTTTGTTCCAGCACGCGGGACACGCTTAGGTTCTGATCAGAAAGTTGCTGATGAGGTAGACTCCTTCCATGCTTACAGGAATAATGTTCGCATGAGTCTTTCTCAGTACATTGTACCCCCTGGCTCGAGTTGTGCACATGAGTGCCCAAGCAATAGTAGGGTTCTACCGGTCGAGGCGTTGAAGCACTCGAGCCAATTTTGTATACCTTTCCATTGGCTACGCGTGTGACTGTCAACGCGGGCCTTTGGTCGACTATTAGCATAGCACGTTGGTTGCACAAGGCACGTGCTGCCTTGGATTTCTTTCTACTACCCCCAGAGGGTGCATAGAATTCAGACTCCAATGTAGTAGTTGGCATAGCACTTTGGCCGCGTAGGGTACATGCTGTCTTAGATCTCTTTAAGTTACCACCAGGAGGTGTGTAACGTTCAGAGTCCAATGTAGCCTTACCCGATGGGTAGGCAATTCTATTAAAGACCGATCTTCTCGCCGGCACCGCTCCCTCCGTAAGCGGTTGAGCTACTGCGCACTTCCTTCAATGTTATGCCTTTGTTAGGCCTGCCACAGGAGATCTACACTCTTCGCTGCACTTTCCCAGAGTGGGAATCGAGCGAGGCGGCAGTAGCCGAAATCTTTTTCGGGGCTTCGTCGGTCTGGAAGTTTTAGAGTATAGTCCCCTCCGTCGTGCTGCTCGTCGTAGCCGTCTTCGGTACCTAGGTACATCGAGTCTTCTTCGGTTTTACGAACCGCTTCGAAGGGGTCGACTTCTCCTCAGAAAGGAGATCCTCAAAAGCTTGTTGGTCAAAAAGTACGACCAACGTCTTCTGAGAAAATCCCAGCATGTTGTTGTCAAATTGTGCCACTACCTTCTCGTTGGAGGAGAAGGAATTCTCCAACAGAGTCGCCATCTTGTTTGCCATAACAAAAGGTTATACGAAGTTTTTGTATTTTAAACGTAAAAAGAGTACAATCGATTTCTAGACAGGAGATCTAAGTACAAAATTTCTGAAAAAGTGTGGCGGTGGAGATCGAGCACAGCAGCGACTCCTTCACTCCATTGACGATCTAACAACGAGTTGAACTTGCTTTGGATTTCTGGTATTGGTGATTAAAACTCTAGGGTTACCAATCAAGAGGATGTCGAAGTTGAAGATTTTGAAGCCTTTTTATTCAAGGAAAACTCCATCTATTTATAGGGGAGGGGGAACATATGCGTTGTGTATTAGGACTTGAGATATAAAATAATTTGCTGTCACAACACGGTCAGGGCTACTGCTGAGCTGACACATGATGGACGTTGAGATTCCCCTCTATCGAGATCTCGGGTGGTTATCAACATGACCGAACAAAAAGACACATGGCACGTGTATATTGCTCGAAGTCTTCTGTTCAGATGAAGCAGAGTAGATCTTGGATTCTATCACAGAGTTGGACTTTGTCTTATCTTAGGAGACCATTGGTTTAAACAAACTGATTGGATATGGCCTTCATCCATAAGAATAAACTTTGTCCTTATCCGTGATTTTAAACCAACTGATAAGATATTGCTCCTATCAACAAAATCAACCTCTATTTTATCTTTAAGAGCGATGGTTTAAACAAACCGATTGGGTGTGACCATGCTGTCTGTGCTTCTGGTGAAGCTTCAGTGCTGCTGTGCTTCTAGGCGACGAGTAGACCGTTCTTCTGAGGACGACGGAGCCTTTGTGCTTTTTGGGCGACGAGTAAGCTGTGTTTCGAAGACAACGGAGCCTCCGTGCTTCTGGGTGACAAGTAGACTTGTGTTTCGAAGATGACGGAGCCTCTGTGCTTTTGGGTGACGAGTAGGCTGTGTTTCAAAGACAACGGAGCCTCTGTGGTTTTGGGCAACGAGTAGGCTATGTTTTGGAGACAACTGAGCCTCTGGGCTTTTGGGCGACGAGCAGGCTGCGTTTTGGAGCCTCTGCGCTTTTGAGGCGAGGGCATCGTGTGGAGAAATCGGGTATCTACGCTTTCAAGTCGTAGAGAGGGCGCAGAGCGTTTGTGTTTGAAGGTTCTGCGCTTTTTATACTGAAGTGAGGGCTCTATGTGAAGAAATGAGCTATCTGCGCTTCTGGGTCGAAGAGAGGGCGCAGGTGCCTGGCTGAGCTTGTGAGTCAAAGGAGCTAGTTTCTGTCGAAGTCTTTTTAAGATCATTTAATGACTGCTCTCCTTGATAGCCGAGTCGGTCATCCTCCTCTTTAATTGTCGTCGTTACTTGGGGGAATTCGAGAAGTTAGTAGCCTAGGACTCAGTAAAATGAACCTATTAAATGAGATTCTTTATGCTGAGCCCTAGGTTCATCCCATTAATTTGGGAGTCTTTGACCAACGGCCACGTAGCCTGTGGTTTGGACCACACTCTCCCTATATAAGGAAGAGTTTTTCTGAATAGTCTTCTTCCTCTCCAAATGTTATGCTTGATCCTGACTTAGCTTCGAATGGCCATTGGCCTTGCACAAGTCAGCTGTTGGTTGGGAATTTCTCCGTTCAAAGAGGCAATGTCTTTGTAGAAGAACACCCAACTGGTCTTGAGAAATACCCGAATGTCCACCATAAGGAGTTTGAACCTGGGTGACGTCTTGGAGGTCTTCGAGGTCCAAACTATGGGGTTAGGATTGGTTTCCCACCCGATGAGCCCTCTTTTATGATCTGCCCTGCTCATCAGCGGCGGTGTGCCTTCGTTATGCTCGAAGAGCCGCAGAAGCTGATACGCTTTTGAAAAGGGCCAATCGTCGTATTGTGTACTGAGTTCTCGCTCAGGCCAATAACTGCTTCATTAGCCATATTGGAGTTCCTCCGGGTCTGGCTGTGAAATGGTTTGTTCTAGCGAGGTTGCGCGTCTAAAGGGGCTGTGCGTCTGGGGCTTCGTGGGAGCAGACTTTGATGGCGACTGTATTCACATCTGCTATCCACAGTCCCTTGAGGCATTTTTTGTGTTTTTCTATGACGATCACATTGTGAAGATTAACCCCATTGTAGATCTTTAGGAGTTTTTAGTTCTTTTTATGTAATTATGTAGAGTCTGTAATAGATCCTTGTAGCCATGATTTTAATAAAAAGAACTCTTTGTGATCTTCTGTTCTGTGACTTTATATTTTCTGTTTGCGCGTTTGGTCACCGACGCTTTTGTGAAGCTGGGTGGGTAGTTAGAACACCTACTTGCGCTTTTAACAATATATGCGCATTTTCATGCTTCTACACTCATAGGCAGCAGTGTAGTATGGGATGTGTGAGTGAAGGGTAGATTAGTGTATCAGTGAATAGTGGAGAGGTTTATGTATCAAGTCCTTAATAGGATGGTATCAGTCCTTCCATTTGTTGTTCAGCCTATCCTGGTCCAGATACTTGAATGGGATACAGTAGATGTTAATTTCATGAGTTATTAGATGTCTAGATTCCCTTCCTAATTCCTATTAGTCCCATCTTTCTAGTAAGTTGTCCTGCATACTGTCCATATTAGTTGGGGAATCCTTCAGTTAAAGTGATGTCCCTTAGTCTTAAGTTGTTCTGACCATACTCATTAGAAGTGCTCTGACCTGATACCTTGATTTGGTTCAGTCCCTTTTGCAGTCATTTCAAAAGACCAGGTGACCCATTTCCTTCTTAGATATTGTTCAGCCCCTTGATGAATTGGCTCAGACATCATGTTATCCATTGTGAAATCTATGCATGTACCTGACCACATGAGTATCATTCCACCATTCATTGTCCAGATTGCCTATAGTATCAGTTCCATGTGCCTTGAGTACCTGATGGATACTATTGTTATGTAGATAAGGACTTGTATCAGTCTATGTGCTTTGGCATAAGGGGATAAATATGTAGGGTGCTCGAGTTAGGATAGGCAATAGCAGGTAGCATCCATATAAAATAGGCTAGGACTATATGGTGTATCAGTTATGGAGAGAGGGTTACCTTAGACTATTTGGTATCAGTCCTTGTAAGGATACTGTATCAGTAAATTACCTTGTCGATATCAGTCCACACTAAATTACTAGTCCCTTTTGATTGATATAGGAGCTTGCATTTAGATGGCAGTAGTATAGGTATAGCATACCTGTGTGTCACATCCATTTTTCTAGTTTGAGGGTATTATGGTGATTGTAAATTTTTTGATCATTTTAATATAGTATATTATTGGTATTGTGATTTTTGGCCTTTTGATAGTATAGCCTTGGTGCAACCTAGTCTAGTGTCTCACCATGACTTAGTGACTTGGTTAGCATGATTAGTTAGTGTTAGTAATCATATTCTAGTTAGTTTCAAGTTAGAAGCTAATTAGCAAGTTTTGATTAGGGGCTAGTTAGACCTATTGTTTTAATGTTTCATTTTAACCTGTAGAAAGAAGCCTAAGCCCATAGATTATGAAACCCTAGCCCACCTTGATATGGCCGGCCATAGAAGAGTCCCATACCCCTATTTAATCTCTCTTAATGAGACTTGCATCTCTTTTTCCATTACTTTTTATTCTGGCAAAACCCTAGGTATGTGTTTCTTCCTATTCTCTTCATTTCTCTTCCTTTTAATCCTACTCTTTTGCATTGGGTACTGATTTATGTTTATGGATTGTTGACGGTGAGCTATCTCAGTTTTGGAGAGCATTGGAGTTTTTGAAAGTTGCAAGAAGGATATTCACTTTTGAGCTTTTATTGGGAATTAACCTTCAATAGGTAATCTCTTCAAATCATTTCAAATCTACGAATTCTTTCCATAGATGCATCCATCTAGGTGTCCCCTAGCTGTAGGTGTAGTTTGGTAGGAATTGGAATTGGTTTGGTGTCCGTATCGGACACATATCAGTATTTTTGCGTACGTGTTTGATGAAATGCCCCAAAGGGGTTTTTGTTCGTAATTTTGAAATCTATTTGAATGAATTTGTAGCCCTATACGTGGCTTTCGATTTTGTATTTGACTAAGCACACTTCATGTCCCTCTTCGTGTCCATATCTGGACACGAACACGTGCACGAGGCCACGGTTCACTCCCTTACTACCCGACCCTATTTTTGGACACGCCATGCCACGTGGACTCATGCCACTTGACACAGAGGTGGGGGCCATCACTGACAGGCCACCCCTCGAGTTTGGGACAATCTCGTGTTATGTCGGACACGAGATCAAGCCCATACTGGTTCTTCACTGTGTGCGCACTCGTGAAATGGCCTCTCTGATACGCACCCACACACGCGACACGACACAGATTTGTCACAGTACAGGGACACGAACACGTAGCCCTACCCCTAGCGAACACCTAGACACGAGCTCGAGGTGTCTTGTGTCGTGAGTTGTGTACACGAGTCCGTGTCCCCACCGCACGAGGCTGTCTGTACACGAGTTCGCTGTGTGTTATGTGCTATTTGACACTTTGTGTCCACTGTTATTGGACCCGAATTACACCCCCATGACACATATAACATGCCTAATTATTTGTACACATTTAATGGTTGATTTATTTGGGTTTTCGAAATCAATTTTAGGTTAAATGTTTACATTCCATGTTTTCACTGAAATTGAGTTTTCAGAGTTTTCAAATGAATTAAACTGCTAATTTAGGATTAATTTGTGATGATTAACATGTATTCATGTCTGAGATATAAGTTACATAGATGGGTTCATAGTGACATGCATGTTTGGATTGTAAATTGGATTTATGAATGTATCGATACTCTACATTGATAATGACTAAACATAGGTTCATTCAAATCTTGTTCATTTCTTGAGATTTGAATGATAAATGATAATGTTTAACATGTGGTTATGTCTGAGATCATGTTTACACATATGGGATCATTGGGATATTCGATTTGGGTTGATATGGTTTTTTTTCGAAACTAAATATATGATATAGGTTGCTCATGTATTGATTCCTGAAAACTGAGTTTTGACATTAAAATTGGCTTGGGCTTAATCTGAAAACTGGGATTGGTATTGTCATATATACTGTGCATTACCTTCATCTTCACATATCTCACCTACATGAACTTAATATCTCACACGCATGTACACTTGTGTATCCTCACGTTACCTACACTCTGTTAACTGAGCTGTATGTCTGAATACAAACTGAGATTTAACTCAAACTCTTCATTTACACCTTCTCCCTCTCTATGCCTATATGTGTGTGTGTGTGTGTGTGTGTGTGTGTGTGTGTGTGTGCATGATTACATATATGTATAACCTCTATATAAAAGTATATGTATAGGATATGAATGATTGATAATAGGTATATGTATATATGTTATGAGTGTAGGAAATGTAATGAAGGAATGCAAGCCTATATGCAATGTCTATATGTACCATGCTCTTGTGTTATAGGCAATAGCCTATAGGTGATATGAATATAGCATTTATATATAAACCTTGTGTGGGTTATTTTGATATTGTGTTGTGATTGTGTTGGATTGCTAGTATAGGCTTGGTTAGGCCTAGTTAGACTTGTTAGATTAGTTTAGACCTTATATGGCTTAGTTGACCTAGTTTGACTAGTATTGTTGACTAGAGTTGACCAAAAGTTGACTTTAGTCTAGAATGACCTAGAAATCATATAGAATGCATTGTAATGTTTAATATTACCTTTCTGGACATATTGTGACATGTGTTGTTCTAAATAGGACTCAGATACTCCAGTTCAGACTCTTATTCTCATCAGGCAGTCGAGATACCAGGCAAGTACATTCTCTGACCGTTTCATACCTATTAGGAATTATATTCTTGTCATAGTTTAATTTACTTGATGCTGACACGACATTATCACGGATTAGTACTACATGGATCTTTACATGAGATGTAATCCCCCTCGGGTGCATCGAATACATCATATCATGTGCTTTTTATGAACATCATGTATTTTATGGACTCTTATTATTCATGTATACTCATGTGCTCTCATGTACTCTCATGATCTCATGAGCTTCATGTATAAACTATCATGTACAATAACATAACCTGTCTAGATCCATGTGTATTGATTGGGGCATAGGGGAGTAGAAATAGTCGTGTGAATAATTCTAAAGTAGTATAATCATGTACAAACTCTTTAGTGTAATCATGTGCAAATCAAGCCGTTCACATGTCTATCTTGTACTGTAAATCACATAGTCACTTACAGTTCTCTATTATCATATATAAATAGCTTAGTTTATCATTTTCTCTCTTTCTTTTCATGCTTATTTCTTACAGCATTTTATGTATCTTAACCTATCACATGCTTTATATTTCATGTCAAGATATGAACAGCGTGAGATGTATTGTGCTCGTTCCTGTCCTGATTGGATTATTAAAAATTTTACAGGTGATGAGGAGGAGTTCTGCCATACATATTATGGCTGAGGCTTAGATGACACCGGTGACTTGGACCCTCAGGAGGATCCTACAGTCGCCGAGGACTTACCTATTATCTAGATTAGATTTCTAGACTAGTTTTCCTTTTAGTTGTCTTATTTCATGTACTTTCAGTTATTGGATAATTGTGATGTTTGTACATTCAGATATTACTCTCATTGTAGCTCTTGTTGGAGATTACTCATTTATCTTATCTATCTCTTTATTCTATGTTTCCACCTTAGATGATGTGATTGAGTTGTACCTTCATATTTTCTTCATATTGGAGCGTATATCATTGTACAAGTATGATATATTGTTAGATGTTGTGACCTAGGACAACGTTCTATCACCGACACTGTGGCGTAGGCTGGACGTATCTACTTTTCGTGCCATTACACTGGGTACTGGTCGTGACACATTTTTAGTGGTGGCCCATGCAGGTCTGTCGCAACTAGTACGATTCATAGTGGTACTCGAACTAGAGTATCACTACAGCCTGCAGTAGGATATAGGATATAAGTTAAGGTACTCAATCTCATTAAGAAAACTCTTATCTAATTCTTGCTACTAATTGCCTTCTTTTGAAATGAACTGTCCTCCTTTGATTATATCGCTTCCTTCTCAGTAATTGATTCTTTGTTTGATCTGTCTTCAGGATGGTGGAGACACGATCACAACGCTCTGGCCTAAGGGATACCGCTGAGAGGTCTGCCACTTCTCGCCCGACTCAGCAGGACCCTGGGACCATAGTACCTCTTATTCCTCCTTAGGTGGAACCGTCGACAGCTTTTGGGGGTACTCCTCCACCGGTTCCGAGGACTACCCCAGGGGTTCAGACGATGCCATGTAACACCCACTTTTCTAAAATGAGGGTAATTTTGAACTTTTGTAAAAATTTATTATTTAATAATAGGATTTATGATTTATGGGAATTTTTAATTAATTTAATACTATTTAAAATTGGTGAATTATAATTTTGATGTGTTAGCTAGTGAACCCTAGAACTGTTGAGCCTAGAGACTAACCATGACCATGGGGACCAAACCATGTGATTAGAATTACTATTTACAACTTTTTAGGCTAAGGGTATTTTGGTCATTTTGTGACTTTTGAATTATTTAGGATTTTGATTAATTGGTGAATTTTAGATTATTTTAATAATATTTAAATTGATGTATTATGAATTTGGTCATTTTTTATATTTTAATATTTTGGGAAAATTTTATAGTTTTAATATTGTTTTTATTGGATTTGTTTAGTCGGGTTTGAGTTTCGTCTCGTTCCGACTTGTATTGTGACCCGGGTAGCTTAAACTCTAGATGGGACCCAATATTAAGTTAAGCATGGCCCATAAAACCCAACATTTAAGTTAGTTAATTAAACTAAATTTTATCATGTTAGAATGATTAAGTTAGAGACTCAAAACTAGATCATTTTGACCCCGAACTTGAACCTAGTCTAGACTTAACCATATGAGACTAGAGAGGGGCAATTAGGACATTTCCCATTAGTCCTAATGGACTCTTTATTGCAGCCACCTTTAGAGGAGAATGATTCATTTCATTCATTACAATCTTGCCTCTTTTATTTTTCTTTTGTTCTTCCCTAATTTTAGAGAGCCTTCCCATTGATTTGATCTCCAAATCAAATCATTCCTTCACCAAACATTCCCTCAATCATTCCCATTCTCCAAGGAAAGGGTGCTACCAAGGATTGGAAGAGGAGTGCAAGGAGGAGTGTCCACTTTGAGGGATCTTCGTATCGGAGCCGTGTCCTAAAGGATTTCTTTGGGATTCCACTCCCAATAGGTAAAACCCATCCTCTAAATCTATTTACTTTGCTTATAAATTAGTTTTGAATCCGTAGGATCCATCCTCATGCATGTGTCCCATTTAGATTCAAATTTGAGGCCATTTGGAGCTCTCTTGAGGATTTTAGATATGTGTCTTTTGTCCTACTTGATAGATCCCAAATTAGGACACCCCATGTGTATGTATGTGTGATAATAGTTTAAATAGATATTTAAATTCAGTTTTACAATGGTTAGAGAGTGGATTGATCTTAGTTAGGATGGTTAGAATGAGTTTCATTTGGATACCTATGTTTGTATCCAAGTATCTTGGCCTATATATGTTCTTTTGTCCAAAATAACTCAAATTTGTCATAATATTCATCCACATTTTTATTAACCAAAGCAACTTAGAAATGTCATAACTTTTAGCTTAAAACTCTGATTTATCTTCCGTTTTTTTAAAAGAACCGTATCGAAGTTAGATTTCCAAATATATATTTTAATAAGCCAAATTCTTTCTGTAACTTTCTGTAGAATTATTTGAGTGTTAGCTGTACGAAAGACGAACGTGTTTCGGTATTTTTACGAATTCGGGAGCTTCCGGACACGAAAATGTGATCCGTTTGAAGTTTCGGAAAGATAACACGAAGGGCTACAACATACTTTAATCCTAGAATTTAGTAGAGGCCAATTGGTAGATTATTGGTTTTAAGTAGAAGAGTGACTATACGATATATGCATTTTGTGTGACCTATGAGCCTATGTAGTATAGATATTAAATGAATATAGAGTATGTAATACATAATATGTTAGATGAATGAAATGATATATATATATGATATATATCCTCTTTACATTAATGTATATATGGTTGAATGCAAGCATGTAGGAATGCAATTAATATAATGTATGTAAGCAATGCATAAATACATGAATGAAAGAATGATATACAATGTATGCATGAAAGTATATAATGAATGCTAGATATGAATCCAGGGTATACATGTAATGATAGATATGAATGCATAATACAGAAATAATATAATGCAATATATAATGATAGCATGTATGGTAATGTAGAATATATAATGCAATCATGTATATGTCCACTATTTTCCCTTTTTCTTATATTTTTCTTCCCCTCCCTTTCCATTTCAATTTTTTTCCCCTTTTTCCCTCTTCTATTTTTACATGTTGTATACAATGTATATAATGTATAGATGCATGTAAGTATGTAATATGCATGAATGACATGTATGTAATAAAAATAAGTATATGTATACAACTTAATGATATGTGAATGGATATAATGCCTGAACTAAAATATGCATGCATATGGGATATGAATGAATGTATAAATGCATGAATGAATGTCATACATGAATGAATCAATCAATCAAAGGTATAAGTAAAATATAATGCATTGTAATGAATGTTAACATATATAATGTATAAAAGTATGTATGTAAATGTGCATGAATGTATATATCTATGTAACTATGTAAATATGCATGATGTAACATATGCCTATATATATAAATAAGTATGTAATGTGGATATGCATGAATGTATGAAGGTATGTATTTATATATATTATCTATTTTATATTATGCATTGTTGTGGTTTACATTGTCTTGTGATTGTGTGAGTGCTAGCCTAGGCTTGGTTAGGCCTAGTGAGACTTGTTAGACTTGTTTGGGCTAGGACTTGACCTAGTTGACCTAATTTGACTAGTGTGGTTGACTAAAGTTGACAAAGTGTTGAGTTTAGTCTAGTTTGACCTAGACAACATGCAGATGCATTGTACATTTCATTTATCATCCCTTGTATACATCTTGACATGTGTTGCTCTAAATATGACTCTGTGGCTTCCGTTTGGACCTCTATACCTATCAGCTGTTCAGGTTATCAGGCAAGTACATTCTCTGACCGTTCCATACTTGATAGGATTTACATTTACGCTATAGATTACTTTACTTGATGTTGTCACATTGTTAACATGGATTTGTACTATATGGATCCCTTCATGAGATGTTATCCCCCTCGGGAGCATCGGTTATATCATGTCATGTGCGTTTTACTTTCATCATGTATTCCTGTGCTTTCACCATTCATGTGCACTCTCGTGATTCATGTACTCTCATATTCATGGAGCCCCCATGTTTACTTTCATGTGCACCCATTTATGGGCCCCCATGTGAAATCATGTACAATAACATAACTTGAACGGATCCTTGTGTATTGATTGGGGTGCGGGGGAGTATAAATAGTCATGTGGATAATTTCTAAAGTAGTGTAGCCATGTACGACCTCTCATGTTTATTATCAAGCCGTTTACATGTCAAGCTTGTACTCTAAATCAATAGTTCACTGTAGCTCTTTACTTATTGTAGATATTTCATTACAGTCTTCTCTTTTACTCATGTATATTCTCGACGTTTCATGTATCTTACTCTATTGTATATTTATATATCCTGTCATATTATGAATTGCGTGAGATGTACTGTGCTCGCTCCTGTCCTGACTAGACCTGTTGATAAATTTTACAGATAGCTTGGAGGTTACCTTCTAGCCTAGAGGAGACACAGTAGAGGTTGGAGTAGATAGCTATAGTTTTTTTTATTTTTTTAGTTGTACTTATTTGTACGCTCTGGATTACTGTATTTGAGATTTGGGACATTTTCTGGATTTGTGACATCTTAGACACTTAGACTTCTATCTACTTGTATCTCTTTGTGGATTTCAGTTTTATCTATCTATCTTTTTATCGTATTCCACCTTAGATGTGATTGAAACTGTATTCTGCTATGTCACCTCCATTCGGAGTGTATATACTGTACTGGTACCTTATATTGTTAGATGATTGACCTAGGACAGCGTTCTACCGCCGACACTGCGGCGTAGGCTGGACGTACCCACTTCTCGTGCCCTTACTCTAGGGTGCGGGTCGTGACACGTTTTTAGTGGTGGCCCATGCAGGTCGAGTTTATGTAGTGGTATTCAAACTAGAGTATCACTACAGCCTGCAGTAGGATTAGGATATATTTTTGAAGGTACTCAATCACAGTTAGGCCTCCTTGAGAGATTCCTGGGACGACCCTTGAGAATCTTATTTTAACTTTGATTTGAAATCTATTTTTCTCCTGATTTGATTTGCCTTTACTTCCTGTTATTAAACTTAATTTTGATGGATTATTGTTGAATTTTGAATCTTGATGTTAGTGGTTGAATTTGAGTCTGTATTTATCTAATTTTTGATGGATTATTGTTGAATTTTGAATCTTGATGTTAGTGGTTGAATTTGAGTCTGTATTTATATGATTTTTGATGGATTATTGTTGAATTTTGAATCTTGATGTTAGTTGTTGAATTTGAGTTTGTATTTATATGTATATATACATTTTTTTGGAATTAAGGTATAACCTGATAACATACTTGATAAGGACAGTGAGAAAGGTAAAAGTCTACTTTATTATGGAATTTAGAATTTATTGCAGTCATATTTGCTAGCATGACAAGGACGTAGAGCCTGATATAGCTATACTTATCTTAGTTATGAAATCTAGATTTTCTTGCAGCCATACCGGGTGTCATGGTAAGAATTCTAGATAACATGATTATAGGGTTTATGCCTTATTATGGACTCTATCGTTTATTGCAGCTATGCTTTTTGGCGTGGCAGAATTCTGACAACATAATTTCAGGAAGACGCATATGATTATCAGATTATATCTCTAAAGCTTTTTTAAAAAAAAACAATCATCTCTACCTTGTATTTCAGCCTTAAAAAAATTATTTCTTCACCACTTAACTTAGGAGTAAAAAATAGTTTTAATTGTTGATATAATCCCTTGTATAACTTTATTGGATATAATTCCTTCCTAATGTAATGAATTGACTAATTGTCTTAGGCCATATCTTAGACTTGTTTGTATAGATCTGATCTCAAATGGTCCCTTTTTTTTAACAGATTGAGCAAGAAAGGATTTTATAATTATTTTCTTCTTGCCATTATTACTTGTATTAGTTTAAAAAAAATTTGTTGTTTGTTTGTTTTGCTTCTCATTATTTAACTTAGGAGTAGGAGTAGCTTTAGCTGTTATTATGAACCTTTATGTAACTTCTTGCTATAAATTTCTTCATAATACAATAAATTGATGATTTTGCTAGACCTTATCTGGATTTGATATTATAGCTCTGGTTTCAGAATGGTTCCTTCTTTTAAACAATTGAGCAGAACAGATTTTATCATTATTTCCTTCTTGCCATCATTCTTGTATCACCTTTTAATATATATATATATATATATATATATATATATATATATATATATATATATATATATATGTTGACACAAAGTCACAGTCAACCAAATATTGATAATATTGACTAAATAATATTTGTAATAATTCAATATGACACACGACGTCTACATTAAGCTCAAGTCAGACGACAGCTCAGTCTCCGCTTCTCAGTTATATTTGAGTCTGTATTTTACACTTTTGTTGAGTCTAGACTGATGTAAACTGTGTCATGCTGAGCTCTTGAGACTTGACCTATAGCCTACCCAATAATCCTCAAACTCCACCATCCAGAAAAATACCCACTGGCCACTTAGACCTGCTCTGTGCTCTGGAGACAGAGTTCGGGCCGAACTCTGCCTCCACACAGAGTTCGGGCCGAACTCTGTCCCCTAAAAATCAGCATCCCTAATTTTAAGGTTAGCTGGTTGCTAGTTGTCCAACGGCCAAATATTTGAAATTTCCTACCCGAATTCTGGCCGAATTCTGCCTACAAAAACACTATAAATAGGCCATAAATTTTCTCATTTCAAATCATCCAATCTTCTCTTCTCTTCTCTCTTATAGCTCAAATAAGCCATACCCTTCCCATCTACTAGCCACAAGCCTCCTAAGTCTCGAGTGCTCAGCATCTCTCAGTTAGGATTCTTGTGCAAGAGTTGAAGAAGTCGCTTGGACAATTCCAAGCAATCACCACTGCGATCCTCTGTAAGAAGTTGACATGCTCTTCTGAAGAAAAGGCACGTGTTGTAAACTACTATTTCACAAATAGTGGATTTAATCCTGAGCTAGAGTTCTCAGGCCTGGACTAGTCCTCCACGAGGGAAACCAGGTTAAAATCGCTGTGTTTGCGTATGCTTTCTTGCTCTTCATTTACTTTCCGCATTTTACTCTGATTATTTATAATTCGTGAAAGAGTTAATTTTTAATTGGTTATTTCTATATAAACTCTTTTTACCCCCTCTAGAGTTGACATCTGTTCTTCAATTGGTATCAGAGCTCTGTTCTCTTTACAAGGATTTACATCCTAGAGCTGATCCATGGCAACCACACAATCCTTGATTTCCAATCACGGTGAAGGACAGTCCACTAATAGGCCTCCCCTATTCGATGGAACTAACTACACGTATTGGAAAACAAGGATGAGCTTTTATCTCAAGTCTCTAGACTTTGACCTGTGGACTATCGTCACTGATGGTTACAAAAAGCCCGCCAGGATAGTTGTCAACGGTGATCTCATTGAGAAATCACATGACAAATATTCTGACGATGTGAAGAAACAGGCAAGTCTAGACGCAAGAGCTATTAATGCTTTATTCTGTGCTATAGACAGGAAGGAGTTCAACAGGGTATCCACATGCACCACATCCCACGAAGTATGGAAGCTTCTAGAAGTGACGCATGAAGGAACCACCCAAGTCAAGGAATCAAAAATAAGCCGTCTTACTCAAGAATACGAGGCTTTCAAAATAAAGCCAAACGAGATGGTTACGTAAATGTTTACAAGATTTCTCGACATCATCAACCCCTGTCCTCGCTTGGGAAGCAATATTCAAATCATGAGAAGATTCGTAAGCTACTTAGGGGGCTACCAAAAATTTGGAACCCTAAGGTGACAGCCATCATAGACGGAAACGATCTCACAACCATGTCCATGGAGACCTTGATGGGAAAGCTAATGACTCATGAGCTTGACCTCAAGGATTTCGAAGAGCCTGTTCCTAAGGCTAAGAAGATCGCACTCAAAGCTCACCGACGGAGGGCTGAACCCGAAGAGACGGATGACGACAACTCAGAAGATGATGATCAAGCCCTCATGGTTCGCAACTTCAAGAAATTCCTTCGCTTCAACAGGAGAAAGAATGAACCACAAGAAGATGGTGAAGAAGAGCCAACTTGCTATGGTTGCAAGAAAACTGGGCACATCCGAAAAGATTGTCCATTCTTGAAGAAGGGCAACCGCTATGAGAAGCCATACAAGAAGACTTCATCAAAGAAATATGCCAACACAAGTATTTGGCATGAAAGCGAAGCTAGTGACTCCGAGGAAGAAAAAGACTCTCCTCAAGATACGGCTAATGTGTGCCTAATGGCAACATCCGATAAGGTATCAAACGAAACCCTTGACGACTTCTCTTTTGATGAACTTGGCGATGCTTTCACCGATTTACTCGATGATCACAAAAAGATCATTGGTAAATACAAACACGCCAAGGACAAAATCAAAAGTCATGAAGTCGAAATTCAAAGACTTTCTCTATTACTTGATAACATTAGAGATACTTCACCCACGGAAGTCACGGATGAAGTATCGAAGCTTAAACTAAGTCTTCATGATGCTGAAACACGTATTGAGCAACAAACACAAGAAATCACAACACTCAACATGATGCTTGCTGAAGAAAAGAGTAGACACAAGGTTTCAATGACTAAGATATATAGCTTAAATGCTAAGGTCAATGAACTGCAGGCTGTCTCTAAGAGATTAGAGACTAGATTGGGAAAACAGGTGGTTCAACCTCAAACCCAATCTCATGAGACACCTACAAAGCATAACACTCCTCATGTTAGTCATCCGCATCATCCATCTACAACACATAATCATGCTTTCATATACACACAATTTCACAAAGGACACAAACCACATGCACGTAGAAATAATTATCATATGTCACAAAATCATCATGCTATACACAGTCATCATCATGTTACACAAAGACACAATCAACATCACTCCACGTATAAACAGTCTCACCATGCCATGCCATATAGACAAACTCATTATGCCATGCCATATAGACAGTCTCACCATGCCATGCCATATAGACAATCTCATCATGCCATGCCATATAGACAATCTCATCATGTCATGCCATATAGACAATCTCATCATGCCATGCCATTTCAATATCATCACCATGATGGATCTAAATATCATCAATATTCTTATAGACATCATCAGCATGCTCCTAATGTGAATAGAAATGCTACATGCACTTATTGTGGTCTACATGGACACATATCACCACAATGTAGAATCAGAAGATTAGTTGATAAAAAGATATATGCATGGTTTCCAAAAGCTAACTTTTTAGGACCCTCAAGAACTTGGCTCCCAAAGGTCACATCTACTCTTGATGTAGGTGGACCTTCCCTCCTCAACTAAGAGTAAGTGGATTCTCGATAGTGGATGCTGGCGGCACATGACGGGAGACGCACATCTTTTCGCCTCACTATCGATGAAGAGAGAAGGATGCGTATCCTTCGGAAATAACCTAAAAGGTTATATTATAGGTAATGGTATTATTGGCTATCCTTCCTCTCCCGTAATAAAGGATGTCTGCCTAGTGACCGAGTTAAAGCATAACTTGCTCAGCATCAGTCATCTTACTGACCATGGTTATGATATTAACTTTGGACAAAACAATTGCTTCATTTATGATAGGTCAACGGGAGACATTGCTTTTGAAGGAAAAAGAGAGGATAACATTTATATTTTCTATCTATCTATAGATACTAACAATGCAGGTAGATGTCTATATGCCCACAAAGATGAACGATTACTTTGGCACCAGCGTCTTGGTCATGCCAATATGGATGCTATATCCAGGCTATCAACCAAGAAGCTAGTGAGAGGATTGCCCGATATCACATTCAAAAAGGACACGGTATGTGCCGAATGTGAAATGAACATAGCAACCAAATCCTCATTTCATTCCATCAACTCTGTAAGTACTACTAGACCCCTGCAACTACTCCATATGGATTTATTTGGTCCTAGTAGAGTAGCTAGTCTTGGTGGTAAGCTTTATGCATTTGTTATTGTTGATGATTTTTTGAGATTTACTTGGGTTTTCTTTCTCACAAACAAAAGCGATGCTATTTCAGTTTTTAAGATTTTTGTCAAGAAAGTTCAAAACGAAAAAGGCTACATGATCACTCGAATCCGAAGTGATCATGGAGGCGAATTCGAAAATTCTGATTTTGAAAAATTTTGTGATTCTAATAGTTTTGATCATGAATTTTCTTGTCCAAGAACTCCTCAACAAAATGGTGTTGTGGAGCGGAAGAATAGGACTCTTGGCGATATGGCTAGAGTCATGTTGAATAAATTTTCACTTCCGAAATACTTCTGGGCAGAAGATGTCAGTACAGCATGCCACATTTTGAATAGGGTGCTTATTCGTCCCATTACGAAGAAAACACCCTATGAGCTTTGGTTTGGGAGAACCCCCAATGTTTCTTATTTTAATGTTTTTGGATGTAGATGTTTTATCCTTAACACCAAAGACAACTTAGGCAAATTTGATGCCAAAGCTGACGATGGTATTTTCCTTGGTTATGCCGCCAAGAGTAAGGGATATAGAGTCTTTAATAAACGCTCACTAATTGTGGAAGAGTCAACAAATGTGACTTTTGATGAAGATAACAGTGCAGCAAGTACTCTTGATGATGACGTTGAGCCATCAACTTCTACTCCAATGAATACTTCTACCGAAACAAATTCTCTGGAGGGCTTGCCAAAGAAATTCTCTTTCAAGCCTTCTTATCCAGAAAATTTAGTGATAGGTAAAGTTTCACGTGGAGTAACTACCAGATCATCACTGAGAGACTCTATTGCTAGCACTGCCTTTATTTCACAAGTTGAGCCGAAAAACATTTCTGAAGCTTTTAATGATGAATTTTGGATTTCTGCTATGTAAGAAGAACTCAACCAATTCGAGAGAAGCCAAGTGTGGGAACTAGTTCCTAGACCGGCAAATCACTCGATAATTGGTACTAAATGGGTGTTTAGAAACAAAGTGAATGAAGATGGTTCAGTCACACGCAACAAAGCTCGTCTAGTAGCTCAAGGATACAAGCAAGAGGAAGGTATCGACTACGATGAGACGTATGCTCCGGTTGATAGACTAGAATCCATTCGGATGCTTTGTGCATTTGTAAATTATCAAAATTTTAAATTATTTCAAATGGATGTGAAAAGTGCTTTCTTGAATGGGTTTATTAAGGAGAAAGTTTATGTAAAACAACCCCCTGGTTTTGAAAATCACAAATTTTTCGACCATGTGTTCAAGCTAAAGAAAGCGCTATATGGCCTTAAACAAGCCCCCAGAGCTTGGTATGAAAGGCTAAGCAGTTTCTTGCTTGAGAAAGGTTTTTCAAAAGGAAAAATTGACACTACACTTTTTATAAAATCTTTTAAAGACACTATTCTATTAATTCAAATTTATGTTGATGATATAATTTTTAGTTCTACTGATGAAACCCTTTGTCAAGAATTTACCAAGTGTATGCAGACAGAATTTGAGATGAGCATGATGGGAGAGCTCAACTACTTTCTTGGTCTGCAAGTGAAACAAATGGCTAATGGAACTTTCATCTGTCAGTCGAAGTATACCAAGGACATGCTGAAGAAGTTCGATCTTGACAACGTCAAACCGATCAGCACTCCAATGGCTACTTCAACCAAACTCGAACCAGATGAGAGCGGCAAACCCGTTGATCAACGTAAGTATCGAGGTATGATAGGCAGCTTACTTTATTTAACTGCTAGTCATCCCGATATCATGTTTAGCGTTTGTCTATGTGCTAGATATCAAGCAAATCCTAAGGAATCACACATGACTGCGGTTAAGCGTATCTTTCGATACCTTAAAGGTACGGTTACAGTAGGCCTATGGTATCCTAAGTCAATATTATTTGACCTCATTGGTTACTCTGATGCTGACTTCGCTAGATGCAAGGTCGACCGTAAAAGTACAAGCGGCACGTGTCATTTATTAGGAAAGGCTTTAGTCTCTTGGTTTAGCAAGAAGCAGAACTCTGTCGCACTATCCATAACAGAAGCTGAATACATCGCAGCTGGGCGTTGTTGTGCACAAATTCTGTGGATGAAGCAAACTCTTGAAGACTACAATCTTTTTTTCATGCACATTCTAATATTCTGTGACAATACTAGTGCTATCAACTTGACTAAGAACCCTATCTGTCACTCACGCACAAAACATATTGAAATTAGACACCACTTTTTGTGTGATCATCAGCAAAACGGCACGATTAACTTAGAGTTTATTGACACTGATCATCAGCTAGCAGACTTCTTTACTAAGCCATTATCCGAAGAGCGCTTCAATTTTCTTTGTCGTGAACTTGGAATTTTAGATGAAGCTGTCATAAATTAAAACTCACCTGCATAAATATCGATTATATTATGATTTTCTTACGATGAACTTGCTATGGGTACAAGCCGAAAGGGCCCTTCTGACAACAAGGCGTAAAAGCCTAAGCGACACGGTGCACTAGTCCACAGGACTACCGCTAGCTGGGATCCGGCCCATGCAGCTAACCCATGGCAACTTCAAACTATTGAATTATAATATATTTCCTTGTTTATTATATGGTTCGTTTTGACTTCTTACTGCTGACACACTATTTTTTTAATTTCATCCTGCTATTATCCTACTTCTCTATCTAACTGTTTGAATCTTTCAAGCTATTATGTCCTCATATCTTACTTGATTTCCCATACTTAACAATTTTTTCCATCATCTTGCCTGATTTCAGTTCTGGAACAATGACCCAGAACTCGGGCCGAACTCTGCCCCTAACAGAGTTCGGGCCGAGTTCGGTCCTCCTGTTCCAGAATCGGGGACAGCTCCAGCCGTTTGATCAAATGAGATCCTATGGTCCAGATTTACTCCGACCAAAGAAAACCCTCCCCTTATATTCGGGTTTTTCTCTCTCTCCTTCATTCTTACCATCACCTTCACCTCTCCAAACATATTTTCTCAAACCCTAACCCTAGTTTTCTCTCCAAAGTACTCCATTTCTCATCAAAATCAAGGAGAAGGGCTATTTTCTCATTCTCTTTCACTGTTCATTGTTGATTTGACGTATAACTCACTCTCCTTCTCTATTTTAATTTCTTTATTTTGTGCAAATGGCTCCTCGCTTGCCCAATCGTGGGAAGAGGACTCGAACCGAGGGTGCTTCCTCTTCGAATCCTCCTCCTCCCATTGAGCAATCCGTTGAACAACTACAACCCCCTCATCCGTTGTTCAACCCACCTCGTCCCCGCGACCCTAATACATATGACGACCGATTGTTTGTATCGCTAGACGCATCCAACGAGTCGTTTAGCGACTTTCGGACTCGTCCGGTATT
This sequence comes from Iris pallida, assembly GCA_029216955.1. NCBI lineage: Eukaryota > Viridiplantae > Streptophyta > Magnoliopsida > Asparagales > Iridaceae > Iris > Iris pallida. Next base: position 1,999,437 of record JANAVB010010193.1, on the reverse strand, counting down.
CGGGGGACATCCTATTAATTTTACCATCTTTTCTCAATATGAATCAATGTTTCGTGATCTTTGCTTAGATGAGTTAGTTGCTTCAAACTTTGTTATTTATCGTAGCGCCATACAAATGTTCTATTGCAACTTGACTCACGATGCCACTCACATCTATTCCTGGGTTGCCGGTATTGATATTACTTTTGATGATTCTGAGTTGGACGGGTATCTTGAACTTCAAGATCTCGATATTTGGGATAAGCTTGTGGAAGCTCGCCAATTCCAATTTGTTGGTGAAACTTCCCTTGAGAGCTTCAAGGAGGAACTATGTGCCCCTAACATATGTCCTCGCAAGCTTATGGCCAAGCACCTCAACCCGTATTTCTATGAACTTCATCGAATTATTTTCAACACTATTCTGCCAAAAGCTGGCTCCACCGATGAAGTCACATATTTTGAGATCTCTGCTTTGTATCATCTTCATTATCACATTTCGTTCAATCTTCCACGTTCCATGATGGACTGGATGATAAACTGTAGGGAGAAACCATGAGCCCTGGTTTATCCTTTGTATCTTCCTATGGTCTTTCGTGCGTTCCATGTACCTCTCGATGATTGTCCTTTCTTGCCTGCTCCTGCATTCCTTTTCAAGGCACGACGTCTTCAGGCAGTCGTAGCCTCTCCTGCCACTTCTGAGCATTCTGATGATGAAGAGCCCGACGCCCCTCCACTTGGACAGGATGCGCCTCCTCCTCCTGCTACTCTTGACTCCATCCAGACCATGCTCAGAGATCGTTTCGTATTGGAGGACGATCGCTGGACTCAGATGGACTACCGTACTACCCTGCAGATGAGTGCCCTCAGCAACTCGCTGTACGATATCCGGTATTCCATGTCTCGTCACCCTTCTTTGTCCATTCCCATGGAGCGGGATCCTGGTCGCGCTGGATATCGCATTGACGATCCCTGGGTCATGTGCTACCTGGATCCGGATGCTGCTATTGTGGACCCCAGCCGTTCATTCACTGATCCTTCAGACTCCGCTGGGCCTTCTCGTGCTCCATGATGGAGATGGCTTCTACTATCTGCTGCTGTTGCTGATGATCCTAGTTTATGTTTTCTGATTTCCAGTTATTTAGTTTTATTTGGATTTATGTACTTGGGCTGTACTAAAACTTTGGTAGTTTGCTGACTCTGGTTATGTGTGATGACACTTTTATGCTTATCGTAGTTTATTATTCTATGCTAGTTGCTCGTTTTGATCATTCATATACAGTTTCTTCTCTATTTGGTGTGGTTGCATCATTATTATTCATATGCAGTTTATATTGCTAATGCCAAAAGGGGGAGAAATATGTATATTCTTGTCATACTTTTAGTATATATATGTGCTTTTTGGTGCTTTTGGGAGATATTATTTATTAGGCCAACAGGTTCAACGCATTATTTACGGGGGAGCTATTGTTTCTAGCTCAGCACCGTTCACCGGTTACGGGGAAGCTATTATTTCTAGCTTGGCATTGATTATGGGGGAGCTATGTTTTTGTGATCAACTGTGTCCAGGTATGAATATTGAATATACATATATTATTTTGTCAATTATCAATATGGGAAAGATTGTTGACACAAAGTCACAGTCAACCAAATATTGATAACATTGACTAAATAATATTTGTAATAATTCAATATGACACACGACGTCTACATTAAGCTCAAGTCAGACGACAGCTCAGTCTTCGCTTCTCAGTTATATTTGAGTCTGTATTTTATACTTTTATTGAGTCTAGACTGATGTAAACTGTGTCATGCTGAGCTCTTGAGACTTGACCTATAGCCTACCCAATAATCCTCAAACTCCACCATCCAAAAAAATACCCACTGGCTACTTAGACCTGCTTTGTGCTCTGAAGACAGAGTTCGGGCCGAACTCTGCCTCCACACAGAGTTCGGGCCGAACTCTGTCCCCTAAAAATCAGCATCCCTAATTTTAGGGTTAGCTGGTTGCTAGTTGTCCAACGGCCAAATATTTGAAATTTCCTACCCGAATTCTGGCCGAATTCTGCCTATAAAAACACTATAAATAGGCCATAAATTTTCTCATTTCAAATCATCCAATCTTCTCTTCTCTTCTCTCTTATAGCTCAAATAAGCCATACCCTTCCCATCTACTAGCCACAAGCCTCCTAAGTCTCGAGTGCTCAGCATCTCTCAGTTAGGATTCTTGTGCAAGAGTTGAAGAAGTCGCTTGGACAATTCCAAGCAATCGCCACTGCGATCCTCTGTAAGAAGTTGACGTGCTCTTCTGAAGAAAAGGCACGGGTTGTAAACTACTATTTTACAAATAGTGGATTTAATCCTGAGCTAGAGTTCTCAGGCCTGGACTAGTCCTCCACGAGGGAAACCAGGTTAAAATAGCTGTGTTTGCGTATGCTTTCTTGCTCTTCATTTACTTTCCGCATTTTACTCTGATTATTTATAATTCGTGAAAGAGTTAATTTTTAATTAGTTATTTTCTATATAAACTCTATTCACCCCCCTCTAGAGTTGCCATATGTTCTTCAATATATAGTGGAGACAGACACCTTGCCTAACACGTATACATGCTACACTTTGATTACCAACCTATCTAAATGCACATTAATATATTTTTGATGTTAAATTCTCAAAACCCCAATATCTCTGACACAATACAGTATCAGAGACTAGTTCTCTATTTTTTTTCAGTTTAAATTCGTAATTTAAGTATAAATTTCATATTATTAGTTGTTGTTTACATCACTACACATGTATGTTATATACAGGATTTCAATTATTAAAGAAATTGGTTAAGTTTTGTGTTTGAATTTGTCAAATCTGAGACTGTTAACCCTTTAACACTGGATTCTAAGTGATTAGTTCAATTTGTAGTTTTTAAATATGATGTTTTGAGCCATATACATTGTTGTATGTAGGGATATAATGTTAGGTTTCATACTCTTACATGTTAGGTTGTGGTTGTGGTGAACATTGGGTTGGTTTTGATGTTCGAATTTCTCTAAAATCCTGAAACTGAATACATGTTAACATTTTTCATATTAATTTTAAATGTTTAGTTCAATTTCAGATTTAATATGTAATGTTAAACTGAACTGAATGATTGAACCCTTCATTTTATGTTATAACCCCTGTACTCTTGACACTCTACACTAATGTACACTAATGTTCACAACTGCCATGTAAACCTAACCCTTCATCTCTATGTTATGTTCATATATCTATATAGGTATATATATATAGTTTATGCATACATGTTATAATGTATATAGATACATAACTAAATCTCTACCTCTCTATACATATAGATATATGTATATATATGGTTAGCCATGCATGTTATGAGTAAATAGGTTGTGCATTGTAGATTGTTTAACCAATATGCCATGAGTAGTGTAACTTGATAGCTATTGTTTTGAAACCCAAATCCTCAAATACACTTTCATGTATATTTCACACACACACATGTCTACTATCTAACCCTATGAACATGTCCACATACACCCATACACACACTAACCATATAACCTTTACATAATGCTAGCTTTTCCCCTTCTAACACTCTCTCTCTATATATATATATTGTGATTTGATTTTAATGCTCGACATTTGTGCTTTAAATTTTGATTTTGATTATGCCTTAAAACCTTGATGATTTGTTATTTCTGTATCTTTTCCAGTTTAACACCCCTAATTGCTTGTAAGTTTTGATACCGTATAATTGTTTTGGTCTAGTGTAACTAGTATACCAAGATGAGACTTACACTACCACCATATGTCATGACCCTATATGCCATTCTTTTAAATTGTATGATTTAGGTAAGTTCTGAGACTTTGATTGTTGGGGACGAGACTCTAGAAGAAGTACGACCATCTTAATTTCGAGGACGAAATTTTCTAAGGAGGGTAGACTTGTAACACCAACTTTTCTAAAATTAGTGTAATTTTGAAATTTTGTAAAAGTTTATTATTTAATAATAGAATTTATGATTTATGAGAATTTTTAATTAATTTAATACTATTTAAAATTGGTGAATTATAATTTTGATGTGTTAGCTAGTGAACCCTAGAACTGTTGAGCCTAGAGACTAACCATGACCATGGGGACCTAACCAAGTGATTAGAATGACTATTTACAACTTTTTAGGCTAAGGGTATTTTGGTCATTTTGTGACTTTTGAATTATTTAGGATTTTGATTAATTGGTAAATTTTAGATTATTTTAATAATATTTAAATTGATGTATTATGATTTTGGTCATTTTTCATATTTTAATATTTTGGGAAAATGTTATATTTTTAATATTGTTTTTATTGGATTTGTTTAGTCGGGTTTGAGTTTCGTCTCGTTCCGACTTGTATTGTGACCCGGGTAGCTTAAACTCTAGATGGGACCCAAGATTAAGTTAAGCATGGCCTACAAAATCCAACATTTAAGTTAGTTAATTAAACTAATTTTTATCATGTTAGGATGGTTAAGTTAGAGACTCAAAACTAGATCATTTTGACCCCGTACTTGAACCTAGTCTAGACTTAACCATATGAGACTAGATAGGGGCAATTAGGACATTTTCCATTAGCCCTAATGGACTCTTTATGGCAGCCACCTTTAGGGGAGAATGATTCATTTCATTCATTACAATCTTGTCTCTTTTATTTTCCTTTTGTTCTTTCCTAATTTTAGAGAGCCTTTCCATTGATTTGATCTCCAAATCAAATCATTCCTTCACCAAACCTTCCCTCAATCATTCCCATTCTCTAAGGGAAGGGTGCTACCAAGGATTGGAAGAGGAGTGCAAGGAGGAGTGTCCACTTTGAGGGATCTTCGTATCGGAGCCGTGTCCTAAAGGATTTTATTGGGATTCCACTCCTAATAGGTAAAACCCATCCTCTAAATCAATTTTCTTCGCATATAAATTAGTTTTGAATCCGTAGGATCCATCCTCAGTCCCATTTAGATTCAAATTTGAGGCCATTTGGAGCTCTCTTGAGGATTTTAGATATGTGTCTTGTGTCCTACTTGATAGATCCCAAATTAGGACACTCCATGTGTATGTATGTATGATAATAGTTTAAATAGATATTTAAATTCAGTTTTAGAATGGTTAGAGAGTGGATTGATCTTAGTTAGGATGGTTAGAATGATTTTAATTTGGATACCTATGTTTGTATCCAAGTATCTTGGCATATATGTGTTCTTTTGTCCAAAATAACTCAAATTCGTCATAATATTCATCTACGTTTTTATTAACCAAAGCAACATAGAAATGTCATAACCTTTAGATTAGAACTCTGATGTATCTCATGTTTTTTTAAAAGAATCGTATCGAAGTTAGCTTTCCAAATATATATTTTAATAAGTCAAATTCTTTTTGTAACTTTCTGTAGAATTATTTGAGTGTCAGTTGTACGAAAGACGAACGTATTTTGGTATTTTTGCGATTTCGGGAGCTTCCGGACATGAAAACGCGATCCGTTTGAAGTTTCGAAAAGCTAACACGAATGGCTACAACATACTTTAATCCTAGAATTTAGTAGAGGACCAATTGGTACAGTATTGGTTTTAAGTAGAAGAGTGACTATACGATATATGCATTTGGTGTAACCTATGAGCCTATGTAGTATGGATATTAATTGAATATAGAGTATGTAATATATGATATGTTAGATGAATGAAATGATATATATATGATATATATCCTATTTACATTAATGTATATATATATGGTTGAATGCAAGCATGTAGGAATGCAATTAATATAATGTATGTAAGCAATGCATAAATACATGAATGAAAGAATGATATACAATGTATGCATGAAAGTATATAATGAATGCTAGATATGAATCCAAGGTATACATGTAATGATAGATATGAATGTATAATATATAAATAATATAATGCAATATATAATGATAGCATGTATGGTAATGTAGAATATATGATGCAAGCATGTATATGTCCACTGTTTTCCCTTTTCCTTACATTTTCCTTCCCTTCCCTTTCCATTTCAGTTTTTTCCCTATTTTTCCCTCTTCTATTTTTATATGTTGTATACAATGTATATAATGTATAGATGTATGTAAGTATGTAATATGCATGAATGACATGTATGTAATAAAAATAAGTATATGTATGCAACTTAATGATATGTGAATGGATATAATGCCTGAACTGAAATATGCATGCATATGGGATATAAATGAATGTATAAATGCATGAATGAATGTCATATATGAATGAATGAATCAATAAAAGGTATAAGTAAAATTAAATGCATTGTAATGAATGTTAACAAATATAATGTATAAAAGTATGTATGTAAATGTGCATGAATGTATATCTATGTAACTATGTAAATATGCATAATGTAACATATGCCTATATATATAAATATGTATGTAATATGGATATGCATGTATGTATGAAGGTATGTATTTAGATATATTATCTATTTTATATTATGCATTGTTGTGGTTCACATTGTCTTGTGATTGTGTGAGTGCTAGCCTAGGCTTGGTTAGGCCTAGTGAGACTTGTTAGACTTGTTTGGGCTAGGACTTGACCTAGTTGACCTAATTTGACTAGTGTGGTTGACTAGAGTTGACAAAGTGTTGAGTTTAGTCTAGTTTGACCTAGACAGCATGCAGATGCATTGTACGTTTCATTTATCATCCCTCGTATAAATCTTGACCTTTGTTGCTCTAAATAGGACTCTGTGGCTTCAGTTTGGACCTCTATACCTATCAGCTGTTCAGGTTATCAGGCGAGTACATTCTCTGACCGTTTCATACTTGATAGGATTTACATTTACGCTATAGATTACTTTACTTGATGATGTCACGTTGTTAACACAGATTGGTACTATATGGATCCCTTCTTGAGATGTTATCTCCCTCGGGAGCATCGGTTACATCATGTCATGTGCGCACTTTAATCATGTATTCCTGTGCTTTCACCATTCATGTGCACTCTCGTGATTCATGTACGCTCATGTTCACGGAGCCCCCATGTTTACTTTCATGTGCACCCATTTATGCGCCCCCATATGAAATCATGTACAATAACATAACTTGAACGGATCCTTGTGTATTGATTAGGGTACGGGAGAGTATAAATAGTCATGTGGACAATTTCCAAAGTAGTGTAGCCATGTACGACCTCTCATGTTTATTATCAAGCCGTTCACATGTCTAGCTTGTACTCTAAATCACTAGTTCACTGTAGCTCTTTACTTATAGTAGATATTTCATTACAGTCTTCTCTTTTACTCATGTATATTCTCGGCGTTTCATGTATCTTACTCTATTGCATATTTATATATCCTGTCATATTATGAATTGTGTGATATGTACTGTGCTCGCTCCTATCCTGACTAGACCTGTTGATAGATTTTACAGATAGCTTAGAGGTTACCTTCTAGCCTAGAGGAGACACAGTAGATGTTGGAGTAGATAGCTAGAGTTTTTTTTTAGTTGTACTTATTTGCACTCTCTGGATTACTGTATTTGAGATTTGGGTGGATTTGTGATATCTTAGACACTTAGACTTCTATCTACTTGTATCTCTTTGTCGATTTCAGTTTTATCTATCTATCTTTTTATCGTATTCCACCTTAGATGTGATTGAAACTGTATTCTGCTATGTCACCTCCATTCGGAGTGTATATACTGTACAGGTACCTTATATTGTTAGATGATTGACCTAGGACAGCGTTCTACCGCCGACACTGCAGCGTAGGTTGGACGTACCCACTTCTCGTGCCCTTACTCTAGGGTACAGGTCGTGACATGCCACCACCACCGCCTCCGGGGACAGTTGATATGGCACATTTCTTTGCCTTCATGCAGCAGATGATGGAGACTCAGTGGCGCCAGGCAGAGGATATGAGGCAGGGCATTGACAATACCCATCAGCTAGCCATGGTGGCAGTAGAGAAGGAGACTGCCCAACCACAGGAAGGACAGATACAACCATACCAGCCGAGGACTCTGAGCATTCAGGACTTTCAGAAGATGCGGCCGTGAGACTTCAAGGGTACTGAGGGTATCCTATATGCCGACGACTGGATCGAGCATATAGAGGAGATCTTTCGCCTCGCGGAGATACCAGCTACGCTTTAGATAGAAGCAGCGGGCAGCCAGATGCAGGACCTTGCCCGCACATGGTACCAGACCGACCCCAGGGTTGGTACAGAGGGGCAAACTTGGAAGACTTTTAAGAAGCTCTTCAAAGAGAAGTTCTTCTCCGACACAACACTTGGCGCCTTGGAGACGAAGTTTGAGAACCTGGTTCAGGGGAACCAGACAGTAGAAGAGTTCACCAAAGAGTTCTGTTGTCTGGGCAGATTTGTGGAAGGCCTTAGCGAGACAGCGAAGGCTAGGAGGTTCAGGAAAGGCTTGGTTAAGGAAGTCAAGTCTTTGACCAAGGGCAACAGAAATGCTACTTTTAAGGAGATTCTATCGGGAGCTATGGCAGTGGAGGACGACCTTGAACTGAAACTGAATAGAGGTCATGATTCACATAGAGCCAGCGACAGTGGAGGCCCAGCCAAGAGGCCCCATTATCAGCAGCAGCATCAGCAAAAGCCGTTCCAGCAGCAGCAGTTCCAGAGTCAGGATTGTGTGCCTTTTCAATAAAAGCAGATACAGCAGGCGCCTAGACAGCAGTAAGTCATCAGTTGCACTTTCTGTAAGAAGCCAGGAAATGTGTGGAATGAGTGTAGGAAGAGGCTAGGCAAGTGCCTCCTTTGTGGTTCAGCGGAGCACCAGCTGAGAGACTGTCCCGTGTCTTCAAGATGTACAGCTCAGGGAGCAGGAGCCAAGGCTCCGGCAGGTCAGCAGAAGGGACCATTGCAGACTCAGCAGCAGAAGTTTATACAGCACCAGCAACATACCAGAGGAGGTCAGCAGGGGTGAGCCTTCGCCATGACAGCCGAGGATGCAGAGGCAGTTGGAGATCTGAAAGCAGGTTCTGTTCTTCTCGACTCATTTCCTACATTCGTTTTGCTTGATTCTGGGGCTTCCCATAGTTTTGTGTCTGTATCATTGGCTATTAGACACCAGCTTTCTTCTGAATCGTTGCCTAGGACTTGCAGGATCACGACTGGGGTGGTATCATCCTCGTCCGTGATGTTTGCAAGGATCGAAGTGTAGGTTTGGGAGGCGAAGAACTGGATGTGAGTCTGCTCATAATGCCATTATCGAACTACGACATTATACTTAGTATGGATTGGTTGAGAAGGCACTATGCTAGTATAGATTGTCGCAGTAGTAGAGTTCTTTTCATAGTGCCAAGAGAGCCAGAGTTTGAGTTCACCAGACGAGAGGCGAAGCACGGCAGCGGCGTCTTTTACGGAGTTTTAGTAGAGGAGGAGAGTGTGCCACATCCATTGATAGATGAGTTTATGGATGTATTTTTAGAGGAGTTGCCAGGGTTACCTCCAGACAGGGATGCAGAGTTCTCTATAGATTTGGTGCTCGGCGCAGAGCCGATATCTCAGCACGTCTATAGAGTGAACAACAACGAGCTAGTGGAGCTGAAGAAGCAGGTGGATGAGTTGCAGGACAAAGGCTTCATCCGATCAAGTTCTTCACCATGGGGTGCACCAGTGCTTTTTATGCCGAAGAATGATGGGTTGATACAGAAATGTATCGACTACAGGGCTCTCAACAACCTCACGATCAATAACAAGTACCCGCTGTCGAGGATCGATGATCTGTTCGATCAGTTGAACGAAGCGAAGGTATTCTCCAAAATTGATCTAAGGTCAGGTTACCATCAAGTGAAGGTAAAGAAGGAGGACATCCCGAAGACAACATTCAGGACACGGTATGGCCAGTTTGAGTTCATGGTGATACCGTTTAGCTTAACTAACGCCCCGACGGTGTTCATGAACCTGATGAACAAGGTGTTCCACCAGTACTTGGACAAAGTTGAGAGTGGTTATGGAGACTCTCAGAAAGGAGTACTTGAGAGTGGTTTTGGAGACTCTCAGAAAGGAGCAGCTTTACGGTAAACTTTCGAAGTGTGAGTTCTTTTTGGACCAAGTTGATTTCCTAGGTCATGTTGTGACCGAAGATGGGATCTCAGTAGACCCGAAGAAGATCAGAGAAGTTGAGGCGTGGATAGCACCGAGTTCAGTTGCGGAGATCAGGAACTTTTTGGGATTGGCAGGCTACTACAGGAGGTTCGTTCAAGATTTCTCTCGGATTGCAGAGCCATTGACTAGGCTGACCCGGAAAGATGCAGAGTTTATCTGGTCAGAGGAATGTCAGTTTGCTTTCGATGAGTTGAAGAAGCGACTGACGATAGCCCCGATTTTGACATTGCCATCAGGATCAGGCGGGTTCACTATGTAAAGTGACGCCTCAGGAACGGGTCTGGGTTGTGTCTTGCAGCAGCATGGGAAGGTGATTGCCTATGCATCCAGGCAATTATGTCCGCATGAAAAGAACTACCCTACCCATGATTTGGAGTTAGCGGCAGTTATCTTTGCTCTTAAGTTATGGAAGCACTATCTATACGGAGAGCGTGTGGAGATCTTCACAGACCACAAAAGCTTGAAGTATGTATTTACACAGAAGGAGCTCAATATGAGGCAGCACAGATGGTTGGAATTGATGAAGACCTTCGACATTTTCTTACAGTATCACCCAGGGAAGGGCAACGTGGTTGCCGATGCCTTGAGTAGGCATCCGGTAGCTATGTGTTTGACGATGGATCGTCACTTGTTAGCAGATTTAGAGAGCCAGGGGATTAAGGTGATTGTGCCAGGAGTTCAGATGCAGATATGGGGCCTTCAGATTCAGTCGAACTTGATAGAGAGGATCAAGTCGGCTCAGTTCGACGATGTTACTCTGCGGTGTATCCGAGAGCAGATTCGAGCAGGACTGGTGGATGATGAGTTTATTCTTGCAGAGGATGGCGCATTGAGGCACGGTTCCAGACTGTGTGTGCCTAGCAGAGGGCTTTGAGAGAAGGTTATACAGGAGGCCCATCGTTCTCAGTACTCTATGCATCTAGGTGCCAACAAGATGTATAGGGATCTGAAGGAGCATGTATGGTGGTATGGGATGAAGCGGGAGGTAGCTCGCTTCGTAGCCAGATGTTTAGTCTGTCAGCAGGTTAAGGCAGAGAGGCAGAGGCCAGGAGGACTGTTACAGCCATTGCCAATTCTGGAGTGGAAGTGGGAGCACATCATGATGGACTTTGTTTCGGGATTGCCGCGTACACCAGAAGGAAAAGACGCGATTTGGGTCATCATAGACAGGTTGACCAAATCAGCCTACTTTTTGCCACTTAAAGTGGGTACGTCTACTAAGAGGCTAGCAGAGATGTATATGTGACAGATTATCAGGATACACGGAGTTCCGGTGAGCATTGTCTCGGATCGGGATAGTCGCTTTACTTCCCATTTCTGGCTGAGTCTGCAGACTAGTTTGGGCACTCAGCTCAAGTTTAGTACTGCATACCATCCTCAGACGAACGGACAGTCAGAAAGGACTATTCAGACACTCGAGCACATGCTGCGGACTTGTATCTTGGATTTTGAAGGTTCCTGGGACAATTATTTGCGTTTAGTAGAGTTTGTATATATATATATATATATATATATATATATATATATATATGTATATATATATATATATATATATATATATATATATGTTGACTGAAGAAGCATGGAAAATACCAAGAAAAGCCCTTGCGGCTCAGATAGAAAGAGCCTCATGCGGCTCAGGAATCCGTTATACATTCATGCGGTTCAAAAGTCCTTTAAAGCCTCATGCGGCTCGGATAGCTCCATGCGGCTGATGAAGGAGCCACGTGGCCCAAAGCAGTTCGCCTCTACAGTTGGCCATAAAGCAACTGCTTCATTAAATGCCCCGACGACAGCTCTGACAGAAAGGCGAAGTGACAGCTTTGACATAAAGCTGAAAAGATAGCTCTGACATGATGGCGTGCTCCTAGTGAAAAGAAGAAAATCTTTTATAGCTGGCATGATCCGTCAAGTCCAAAGCTCCCTATGCGGCTGCCACTCCTATGCGGCTGTCACCCCTATGCGGTTGCTCTCTTCATGCGGTTGCTCTCTTCATGCGGCTGACTCCTACATGTGGCTGAATCCTGCATGCGGCTGCCCCCTTCATGCGGCTGCCCCCTTCATGCGGCTCCCTCCTTCATGCGGCTACCCCCTTCATACTGTTGCCTACTTCACGAGGCTGCCATCCTCACGCGGCTATCCCCCTCATGCGGCCGTCACCCTCATGCGGTTGCTACTTTCATGCAGCTATGAGTGTGGGGGTCACCCATATGCATTTCATTTAGAGACTACATTCATGCGGCTCTGTCAGGACGTCCCACTCATAGCAGTTGAGACACATGGCGGTCCTCATGACAGTTGAGACACGTGGCGGTCTTATCCCCTCGGAGCTATGGCTTCTAGCAAATCATAACAACCCAGATTTGTTATAATCATCGTACTCAGATCATATCAGATTTGTCGTATTTAAGCAAATTGAACATGTGGCAAGAGATCCGAGCTTGTCATGACAAATTATGAAGATTCATTGCCGTCAGCATTAATTGTCCATACGGATTGGGCCCCATCAAAAATTAACTGCCCAGATGTGATGCAATCAAGATTAATGGTCCAGATTATTGGCCGCCGACTTTTTAAGGGGCAATCATTGCAAACCCTAATGATCACACCCCCACTTCTATAAATAGCAAGGGGCCATTCCCTTGCAAACCCGGGAGAGAAAAGAGGAAAAAGAAAAGAACAGAGAGACTCTCTTCACCCGGCTGGATACACAGAGAGACAAAGGCACGCACAGAAGAGTCTTCCCACACACCCGGAGAGCATTTCTTCATCAGAGCCAAGGCTACGTCCGATCGTCCAAGGAGTAAGGCAGAGCTGTCGTTGCTTTCCCGAGCCTCTATCGTCACCCCCCAGAATCAAAAATAAATAATCATACTTAGATTGCTGTACCTAGGTTTTCATTCCTAGGCTTTCTTTGTGCGAGCGAGTTTGTATTGTGAGTCTAAGTTCAGTCCTCCTATAAAATTGTTCTGTACTTTTACAATCAATGGCAAACACGATGGCGACTCTGCTGGGGACTAACTTTTCCACGGCTGAGGAGTTGGTGACACAATCGGACGCAGCCAAACTTGGCTCCACTCAACAGATGCTGGTTGCCGGTTCGACCAACAGGCGTTTGAAGAAATGCTCTCCGACGGGAGCGCTGGCCCGGTCCAGCGGCGAGCCCGCATGAAGAAGGCCCGCAGGAGAAAACTCTGTTGATCAAAACGGAGGAGAAAACTCTCATGCGGCCCCACTTCAGGCCATAGAGGACTCTGCTGTCCCAAAGTCCAGCAGAAGAAAATACTATGATACTGGACTTGTAGGGGCAAAAAGGAACTCTATGCGGTCCAAGCCGTATAAGGGTACCAGCAGCATGAAGAAGGCTCATACAGCCGCAACCGCCAGCCGTATGGAGAAGACTCATGCGGCCACAGAAGTCAGCCGCATGCAGAACGCCCATGCGGCCAAAACTGCCAGCTGCATGCAGGCAGCCTGCACGGTCACGACTTCCAGCCGCATCCCGAAGGTTCATGCGGTCACCGCTCCTAGCCGCATACAGAAGGGTCATACGGCCACACATGACAGCCACATGCAGACAGCCTGTACGGCCACCAATCCCAGCCGCATGCCATCTGCTCCATACAGCTCACGGTCAGTCTTTGACTGCCTCTTGTGCGGTCCTGACTCCAGATGTGCCCAAGAACATGTGCCTGACTCTCTACGGCACCATTTGGACTCTTCCTACTATGCACCCTTTGGTGCTAGAGTGAAGAAGTTTAGGACAGCACGGGCTCGGCGAGCTCAGTCAGCTGTCCCAACCTCTGACCATCCGAGCGCTCCGCTTACTGTTATGCGAGCCTCCGATGGAAAGTTGTACCAAACCACTCGAGTCCAGCCTCCGGCGGCAAATGGACAGAGTGGTTCCTAAGAACCTCCCAACAATCAGGGAGCAAACATAGTGCCAACACACTCAGATACTCGGGATTCCTGGGCCTACAAAGCGGGTGTAAAGGTTGCTCGAGGCGCACCTGACTTGCATAACGTGATCCTTCACAAGCGCAAAGAAAGAGAAGAAGCTTCGGTGTGCAGAGAGTCATTCCATGGACATCACTACTCCCAATTCATTATCAATTGCTGCGACAACAACGCGACATGACAAGAAGACCGACAGTCCGTCTTACAAAGACAGCAACACCCAAGCTCAGAAGACGAAGCGCTTCTCATCGCCTCCTGCAATTCTGCTCTGAAGATTCCTGGCAGCGCTAGAGGGAAGGAAACAAATGTCTCCAGTCCGAAAATCTCAACCGGCGTAACCAAGAAACTCTCTTCCAAATGGTTGTCTACCACCGTTACAGGAGGAGTTTACGAAGGTACCCGCTCAAAGACAAAATCTGCCACACTTGGAGATTCGTCGTCCACATCTCTGGAAGGCACTGGAGCCGGGGGTACCAGTCCCCCAAATATCTACGATAATCCGGTGTTCCAAGAAGATAATCCGGAGGAAACGATTCACCCAATAGATGCAGCAGATCCCGATGTCCCTGAGGACATCCATAACTCTCAAGATAAGGCAAGCTCTGAAGCTGGGGGTATCACTCCTTCTGAGTCCAAACCAGAGAAAAACATTCCCACATACCCTGACGACTTTTCTGTACAGGGGTATGACTCAGAGGGCGCGTCCTCCACCGTTTCTTTTATCTCTCCTCATGTAAGGACGGTGTTCATGACGGACAGCAACCAAGACAGTCCCAGTGGTCGCCAACGCATCGATACCCTGGAGGCCATACTTCTTACCTTGGTCAAATCCGTGGATGAGATCAAAGTGGCCCTTCCAACTCTGGAAGGAAGGACACTTGGCCAAACAAACGTGGGACCCGCGGTCAATGCAGACTCGAACTCAGCCGCACCAAACCCGGGTGATAATCTGCCTGAAATATTGGCTTCCACCGTTGCAGACAAAGAAGAGAGGTCCAAGAGCTCTGGGCCATGTTCTACACCCGAGAAAACTGCCAAGACCTCAGGATACGGCAACCATATCCTGCTGCGTGAAGAGATGTTCCCTTCCCACCAAGATATAAACCATTCAACATCAATCCATATGATGGGAAGACATCTACAAGCAGGTACATCACCTACTTCGAAGTCATAATCGACCATCTGCCTCATGACGACGCCATCCTTATGTGGTTGTTCATCGGGGCACTTGAGGGGGTCACCTTCGACTGGTACCGCAACTTGTCGGACAACTGCATCCATTCCTTCGCCAGCTTCAAACATATGTTCCTGGAGAGGTTCTATGAAGTAGGACAAGACATGACAATGTCCACCCTCATGGATGTTGTCCAGGGAGAAAAAGAGCTAACAAGAAACTATATCGAGCGGTTTCGCCAGACCGCGATGAAGTTGCCTTCCGGTAACCCTGATTCCTCCTTAATTGAAATTTGCCAAAAGAGGCTGCTTCCCACGATCAGCCTCTAGATGGGTGAAAGTCAGTTTAAGGATTGGAAGACTTTTATTATCAGTGCCACTAGCATAGAAGACAAATTGAAGAAAGCTCGCCAATTGGGATTGCACGTCTCGGAAGGAGAAGACAAGGGCAAACGTCCTAACACCAACAGCAAAAATGGTGGTAACCCCTCCAACAATCGAGACAACAAGGGCAAACAGCTATAGTGGCCGACACAGCGCCGAAGCCCGAACCAAAGCCAGCAGAGAAGCAGTGGCCTCAGATGACCTATTCCTTCGAGGACGGCCATATCAAGCCCATCTTGGACATGTTTATACAAGGAGGTCGAATTTAGCTCCCTCCTCCAAGGCGTGAACCTCGTCCTGCAGAAATGGAGAGCCCCAAGTACTGCCACTACCATCGCCTGTGTCCACCATGCTACACATGACTGCTACCAACTGAAGCGATACATCCAGCAACTAATCGATTCTAAGGCCCTGGCCATTGATTTCGAAGAGGTGACCGTAGCAGCCAACATGGCGTCAGTACAATTCGGCAACTTTTCTCCGACGAAGACTCAAGATGGAGTAGGGCCCGTCCTGAGAGCAAGGATGGAGGTCGCTAACCTTCCACCTTCCCGAAACCAGGATGCTAGCCTAGTGCCTCTTACCACGTCACGAGGGGAGGTCAAGTGGGTCCATCCAGATCTGGTACCTGAAGTGACTCAGTCTGTACCTCCCTCCACCAGCAAGAAGAAAAGTGATAAAGTCAAATCATGCTGCACAATCTCGACAGATGTCGAAGAAGCTACTACTGTTGTTACCCGCTCCGGCACACAAACCCAACCTCCACCGAGTAACTCGGCTGAAGACCATCAGCCGATAGCTGCTGAGGCTCCAGGACCTTCGCAGCCTTCAACGACCGACAAGCCTAGGCCGAAGGAGACTCGCTTCGACAAACCACTCCGAAGAGAGATGCCTCATGGGCTGGAGAGGCCCTACAACTTTGACATCTTGGCACAATTGGCCAACACACCGGCCAAATTATTGCTATACGAGCTCCTGGGGCACTCCAAGGATGTTCATGTCACACTAAGCGAGGCACTCCAGAATGCCGACGCATATCTGGCTCAGTCCAATCTCACTGGGGAAAGCTCGCCTACATATCTCCAGGATAGCGCTTGCACAGGCACAATGCCTAACATCGTCTTCACTCCGCAGGTTATGCTTATCAAGACCAACCTACACGATCGCCCTCTATATTATACTGGATACATTGGCGATATCAAGGTGGACCGGATGCATATTGATCCCGGTTCTTCCATAAGCATTATCCCGAAGAGCCTACTGCACCATCTGCGCATCCCAATGCATCGCCTAACGCCGACAAGCACCGCCATTAGCAGTTTCAATTCAGGCAGAAGCTATCCGATCGGGAAGATTCGCTTAAAGTGCCAAATTGGCGACCTTCAGTCAGAAGTGACCTGTTATGTCATAGATGCGGACACTTCCTACAACATTCTCCTGGGGCGTAGTTGGATACACGATTACATGATCGTGCCCTCCACACTGCACCAGTGCTTCAAGTACGTCGACAAGCACGGCTTCATGAGGACAGAATTTACCGACATCGATCCCTTTAAAGGGGTCGAATCCTACTACTCAGATTCATGCTTGTATGAGAAGTCAAAAAAGCACCTTGTCGAAGGAGATACTCAAGCTCAAACTGAGGCGGGAATTGGATAAGAAGAACCCCTGACAATCCACCTTCAAGCCCGCAAACCTGGCAGAACTGCACCCCTTACAGCCACTCTGCGTAAGGATGCAATCAGCCTCACTACACAAGAGGGGCATATGATAATCCAACTGCCGAGGTCTAGCCAAGCGCCAAGACCCACGACAGAGCCACTGACAATCAGGCTGCCTAGAGCTAGCCAGCAACAAACAGAGAAGCTCAATCCCTCTGTCAAGCCAATGACGATTCGTCTTTCCAGAATGAATGAGCAGCCGAGCGCTAAGCCGGGGACTATTAGCCAGCCAACAACTCCCCGCCCAGCATCGAGCACCAAACTAGGGGTAGCTAGTATGCCAACGACTCCACGTTCGGCTCCACCCATGGAGCCCCTGATGATTAAACTGCCTAAGTTATCCTCTCAGTCTTCATTTACACAGGAGGTAGCTGAAGAAGAGTCAGAACTGGCCAAGTATGTGGCTGCTCACACCGATGTTCCATTTGCAGATGATGTAATCCTACTAGAAAAGATACCTTACTTCATCAATAAAGGGCTATCTTTGAATTATCTCGAGCTTAACAAGCTTTGTACAATGTAAGCTATGGAACACGATATAGGTACCCATCTACACATACAAGTGACAAATGTATACACTGCAAACCAACTTACCCCAGTGGAAGACGCTTACCGCATAATCGAGGGAGAGGATCATCCAATCATCTTCGACCGAAAGAATGATCCACAACCTTTTAGGGTAGAAGAAGTTGATCTCGAACCCGACACCCGGAGACTGCCCCTTTATCTGTATAGTTCTCGATCTAAGTACCTCATGCAAAAACAAAGGTATGATCTGAAAACTACGCCAGGCTTGAACTACGGTACTGGACGGCGATTACCCTTACAATTGCCTGTCCCAGCCGGGAAACCACGAGACTATTATAACAAAACCAGATGTGGGCTAGGTTATGTTACACCGGTAACGACCCCTGAAAGCTCAGACGAGGAATACGACTGGCATTCACACTCAATCGGATCACCCACTTTCGATTCGGATGTCAGCATTGGGGACATGCTCAGGCAAGTTTGGTCCGTCAATATGGCGTTTGCCGACGCCTACGAAGAAGATGAAAACATTCCCGAAGTTCTTGAGTTAGAGCCGTGGGCACAACAACTAGATGCGCAATGGAAGAAGCGGTTCGAGCAAAGAGAGCCTCCCACCGAAAATGAGGTTGTGCAAGTCGATCTTAGTGATGAGTCTTCTCTAAAGCCCATCTTCGTCAGCAAGAATCTGACAAACGAAGAGCGGGAATCGCTACTGCAACTCGTCAGAGAATACATCGACGTGTTCGCCTGGAGCTATGAAGACATGCCAGGACTAAACCCCAAAGTTGCACTTCACAAACTCAACATTCGTGCGGACGCAAAACCGGTCAAGCAACATCAACGACGGTTCCGCCTCGACGTCATGAATGCCATTAAAGCTGAGGTCAACATACTAATAACCAGCGGCTTCATCCGTGAGGAACAAGATCCAGACTGGGTCGCCATCATAGTACCAGTCCTCAAGAAAAATGGAAAGATTTGAATCTGCATCGACTTTCGCAATCTGAATTAGGCATGTCCTAAGGATGAGTTCCCCCTCCCTATCACAGACATCATAATTGACAACACCTGCGGCTTCGAGCGTATGTCATTCATGGATGGTTTCTCGGGGTACAACCAAATCAAGATGTTCTCTAATGACGAAAAGCATACATCATTCCGAATACCGATTGGCACATACTGCTACACAGTCATGCCTTTCGGTTTAAAGAATGCTGGTGCCACCTATAAAAGAGCTATAAGCATCATCTTTAGGGACCACTTGCGCATGACAGTGGAATGCTACGTCGACGACATCGCCGTCAAAAGCTGCTCTAAGGAAGATCATATGTATGATCTGAGGACAATATTCGACCTAATACGAACGCACAATTTGAAAATGAATCCCACGAAATCCTTCTTGGGCGTATCCAGCAGGTAGTTCTGGGGTTTCATCATTACTTCCCAGGGTATCCATATAGACCCTGAGAAGACGAAGGCAATCATGGAGATGGGTCTCCCAAGAAATCTTCGTGAACTCCGAGGCCTTCAAGGAAGGCTGGCCTACATCAGGAGGTTTATCTCTAACCACTCCGGACGATGTCAACCATTCATTCACCTCATGAAGAAGGGTGTTTCATTCGTATGGGATAAAGAATGCCAGCGCACCTTCGACAGCATCAAAGAATATCTAACGAACCCTCTAGTCCTGGTAGCCCCGGTTGCTGGAAAACCATTCCTACTCTATGTATGAGCAATGGAGCATTCTCTCGGTGCTTTACTAGCACAAAACAATGATGCAGGCCATGAGCAGGCTATATATTACCTCAGTCGAATGATCATGGACTGGAGCATCGATACACTGCCGCGGAGAAAGGGTGCCTTGCTCTGGTCTTCGCCATTCAGAAGATGCGACACTACGTCACGGGACAAACCATCCATGTCGTATCAAGAGTCAACCCCCTCAGGGTCCTCATGACTAAGCCATGCGCACTCAGCTCTCGCCTCGCTACCTGGGTGATATTACTGTCCCCCTACCATATGATCTTCGTCCCACAGAAGGCTGTTAAAGGTCAAGCTCTGGCAGACTTTTTGGCAGCTCATCCATGATCGGAGTCAACCAGAATAGACGAAAAGATTCCAGATGAGGTTGCCAATTCAAATGTGGCATCTTACGATACTGTATGACGAATGTTCTTCGACGGTGCTTCTAAAACTAGGCCCAGGGGCAACATCGTCGCTGGAGTCGGAGTGGTGGTGATTTCTCCCTCCGGGCTGGTAATCAATCGGGCTTACTCCCACACGGAGTCCTGCTCAAACAATGTGGCCGAGTACAACACTTTGGTCATTGGCCTCCGACATGCAAAGGAGTTGGGGTAGAGTATCTTGAAGCCTACGGCGATTCGCAGCTATTCGTCAATTGAATCTGGGTCTCATATGAAGTGCGTCATGAAGACATGATTCCCTATCACCAAATAGCGATTGACATCATCTCATCCTTGGAAGGGTTCTTCATAGAACATGTTCCCAGGCTCCAGAATATTGAAGCCGATGCCCTAGCAGGCCTTGCCGCTTCCTTAGCAGTTTCGAATCATGCTCACCACTTGATTGACATCATAGGCTGTGAGTTGGTCTATCCCAGAAATAATGTTCATTGTGTTGTGAGTTACTTCGCTCTGGCAGTCGATGAAGCACCAGACTGGAGATAACCATTCATCGACTTTGCGATCTTTGACATCCTGCCAGAGAATCCGAAGGAAGCCACTTCTATCAGAAGACGTTCCCTAAGATTCTTCTACGATACAGGGACGAAAATGCTATATCGACAATCATACGATGGATTACTGCTTCGGTGTCTGTCAAATACAGAAGCCAAAAAAGCTGTACGTGAAGCTCATGATGGCATCTGTGGGGCCCATCAGCCTGGCCTGAAACTACAAGACCTCCTTCGCCGAATGGGCTACTACTGGCCTACGATGGTTGCAGATGCAATAGACTATGCAAGAAAGTGCAAAGCCTGTCAAGTCCACGCAGATTTCATTCACCAGCCGTCCGAGTTTCTACATCCGACGGTGGCATCCTGGCCATTCGAAGCATGGGGAATGGACATCATTGGTCCTATCACTCCACCTTCGACCCGAGGATACCGCTTTATACTCGCAATCACAGATTAATTCTTCAAATGGACGGAGGCTATTCCGCTGGCAAAAGTCAAGACTTCAAACGTGATCAGCTTCCTCAAGCATTACGTCATTTATCGCTTTGGACTGCTGTAGAAGCATGGAAAATAATAAAAAAAGATCCCTGTAGCCAAAAAACCCCATGCGGCTCAGAAAGCCCATGCGGCTCAGAGATTCATGTGGCACAAGGGACTATGCGGCTCGATACGTTCCATGCGGCTCAGAAGAGAGGACACATAGCATACAAACAACTCTCTCCTTTCTGCATTAATTGTCTTGACGGCTGACAGCTCTGACAAGACGACAGCCCTGACACAAAGACGTAATTATGACTCTGTCATAATGACAGACTCCTAAGGAAACGAAGGAAATCTCTGACATAATCCCTCGAGATCAAGAAAATGCCACGCAGCCTAGACACGTGGACAGTCATATGCGGCTTGAGCGGAGACCCCCCATGCGGCTCAGGCCGAAGTTGCCCTATGCGGCCCAGATCGAAACAGCCCTATGCGGCTCAAGCAGACGCTCCCTCATGTGTCTCACGAGGATCATCTCCATGCGGCTCACGAAGGAGTTACCCGTTATACGGCCACCTACGTCCACGCGGTCCAGATTATCATGTGAGTCGAAGGTTCGGGGGCCACTCCCCAACAGCCTTGACACGTGGCCGGGCTTATGCTGCTCAATCCTCATGCGGCTCAGATCCCCTCAGTGGCTCCCAGGACATGTGTCATAAAGCCAATCAATTTCCCAGATTTACTTCAATCAAAGATTGGGTCAAATCCCAATAATCTGGGACACGTGGCAGGAGAATGAATTAAACTTATTAATTTAGATTCGTAGACATCAGCAGATCATCATAAGGGAGATTTATTCCAATCAGCATTAATTACTGAGAGGATTTGGCACAGTCTACATTAATGGCCCAGATTCATTACACTCAAAACTAATGGCCCAGATTGATCAATCAACAGGCCGCCGCCACTTTAAGGGACAATCATTATAAACCCTAATGATGGCACTCCCTTCTTATAAATAGCAAGGTGCCATTCCCTTGCAAGAAGACCTTTTTTCGAGATCAGCGAGCACCAGAATACTTGGAGAGAAAAAGCAGAGAGAGAGAGAGCAAAGAGAGCATTTCTTCAAACGCCAAGCAATCTTCTAGAGCCAAGGCTGCATACTGATCGTCCAAGGAGTAAGGCAGAGCTGCCGTAGCTTTCCCGAGCCTCTATCGTCACCCCCCTGAATCTAAAATAAATAATTGTACTTAGACTGCTGTACCTAGGTTTTTGTCCCTAGGCTTTCATTGTACAAGCGAGTTTGTAACGTGAAGTAAAAGTCCAGTCCTCCGATAATTGTTTTGCTCTTTTATATTTCATGGCAAACACGATGGCGACTCTGCTGGGGATAAACTTCTCCACGGCTGAGGAGTTGGTGACGCAGTCGGATGCAGCCAAGCTTGGCATCACGCAACAGAAGATGGTCGTCCGCTTCGACCAATAGGCGTTTGAAGAAATTCTTTCTGAAGGAAGTGCTGGCCCGATCCAGAAGCGAACCCGCACAAAAAAAGCTCGCTGCGAGTGGAGGCCAAAATCATTTGTTCCTTCACAAGCTCTGGACGGGATACTCTCTGCTACCCAAGACGACGAAGACGACTCTCATACGGCTCCACTTCGAGCCGTAGAGCACTCTGCTGTCCCCAAGTCCGGCAGAGGAAAGTACTACGATGTTGGACTTACAGGGACAAAGATCGACTCTATGCGCCCCAAGAAGAAGCCGAACACTCCTGTGGCCAAATCTGCCAACCATATGCAGGAGGCTCATGCGGGTGAATCTACCAGCCGCATGAAGAAAGTCTATGCGGTCAGATCATCCAGCCGCATGAAGAAAACTCATGCAGCTGAGACTCCCAACCGCATGAAGAAAGCCTATGCGGCTACGTCTTCCGGCCGCATGAAGATTGTTGAGGACGGCAGCATGACGCCTACCCCGCACGGCTCTGTCTTCGACCGCCTGTCTTATGGTCCTGATCTCTTGTGCTCCCAAGAAGAAATGTCTGACTCTCTCCAGCATCACCTAGACTCTTCCTACTATGTGCCTTTACACACTAGAGCGAAGAAGTCTAGGGCAGTGCGAGCTTGGCACGCTCGGTCCGCTGATCCTGTCACTGATCATCTGAGCGTCCCGCCTACCGTTATGCGGGCCTCAGATGGGAAGTTGTACAAAACCACTCGGCGGCAAACGGACAGAGAGGTGTACAAAAGTCTCCCAAAATCCAGGAAGCAAGCATGGTCGATCCAGACCCATCTGACTTGCGTGAGGCCATCCTCCACAAACGTAAGGAAAGAGAAAATGCATCGGGGTACAAAAAGTCCTCCCACGGACGTCACTGCACCCAAGTCATCATTAACTGCTGCGGCAATAATGCGACGGTATGAGAAGACCGGCAGTCCGTCTTTTAAAGACTGCAACAGCCGTCTTCAGAAGACGAGGCACTTCCCGTCGTCTTCTGCAATTCTGCTCAGAAAGTCCCCGCTGATGGAAAAAGAAAGAAGACAAATGTTCCCAGCCCGAAGATTTGAACCACTACGACTAAAAGACTGTCGTCTAAGCGGGTGCCCACCACCGGAGTTTTCCAAGGCACCCGTTCTAAGACGAGATCTGCTATAGTGGAAGATTCGTCGTCCACAACTCCCAAGACGAGACGAACTCGGTGTCACGACCCGCTCCTAATTTTGGGATACGAGTACGTGGCCAGGTCCAGCCTACGCCGCAGCATCGACGGTAGTACGCTGTCTATGATAACAATGGTCCACAACAAGCACAACACGCATATATATCATCCACTACTAAGCCAGCAAAAATTACGAAAATATCCAATAGTCTCAATATTATAAATATGAAAAATCTACTACAACTCAGAAAGTCTCGGGAACAAACCCGGATAATAGAAAATAAAATAGGCAACTAACTCCATAACTATAACTACTAACTAATGCGAATCCATAAGGAAGAAAATATGCTAATTCGCATCAGTGCTGGAACCGGGTATGCCAGTGACGTTAGTGTCTCCAACATACTCACCGTAAACCTATGGACAGATCACGTCATCTACAACTGAAAAATGGTTATCCAGTCAGGATTGGAACAAGTACAAGTCTAACCACCATGATACAAGTATAATATAAAGTAATAAAACACTAAACATGGAAAGCAATGATCAATGGAAACAATGAACAATATGAACAAGAAATCATGAGATGGAAGAAACTGATAAGAAAAGTAACAAGCATGAAAAGTAAAGAGACTCATGTAAACACTCGTAGTGCACGTGTCATGAGAAGTACAACGTTCCTACACATGGATGGCTTGGGCGAACGATGAGGTTATAAGGCCCGCCCCCGTAACCGGGAGAGTTGCCAACAATACCATCTGGGCTTTGTCCACGTGCCTAGTAATTGTACCCCTCCAATATCGATACCTCACAATCATGAAAATACGATCACGATAATGATCACGATAACAATGAGAAAACATGATCAATAGTCAAACACTCAACTCTCGTGTGTGTAACAGTCAAGACACGGAAGATAGCATGTATAAGTGAAATACGACAATATAAAGTAAATGCACATGAAGGTGTCAACAAGTACTTTCCTGAACTCTTGGACGGATTGATTTCACAAGTTGAAGACAATATGAACTCTGGCCTAGAAGCTATCAAATCAAGCCATCATCCCACGAACCCCGTCGCACAAACAACCACAAGTTAGATATACAAATCCCACTCTAAAAATCCTAGAAAGTGGCTAATGGATTAAATCAATTAATTCTGGAATAAATCATCTAAAATCTTATTTTAACCTATTTAATTCTGAAATAATAATCTGCACAAAAATATTTGGCCAAGGAAAGTCAGGGTTCCAAATTTGGGACCCGTGGCACACAAACCGAGACATATTGTTGACTAACTAGTCAAACATTATGAATTCAAAGTTTGAGTGTGCAACATAATAGATTTCAGCACCATGAGTGCACTGGAATCTACCGTACCGCAAAATCACGATTTGGTCAAAAGTTATCGCCATTATGGCTAACCATGACCAAATCGATGAACCGTTGACCAAATCTGACTTCTACGAACAAAATAAAATAATAGATGAAACTCTAAATTTCTGGAAAATTTATATGTTGTAGATCTCGGTGTCACCTTTCCAAAACTTCAAACGGATCGCAAAACGAAGTTCGGGATCGCTCAAAATCTCGAAAACCGTACGACGTGTTGATTTTTGGACAATCGACACTCAATTAATTATCCAGAAATTCGAGATCAAAATACCGGAAAATAAATTATATATTCAGAAA
The DNA here is from genome assembly GCA_029216955.1 of Iris pallida. Lineage (NCBI taxonomy): Eukaryota > Viridiplantae > Streptophyta > Magnoliopsida > Asparagales > Iridaceae > Iris > Iris pallida. The sequence continues at coordinate 1,974,034 of JANAVB010010193.1, read as the reverse complement.
TCGAACCTCAATACGCTTCCAATAAAAAAAATGGCGCACAAAAAGGATGTCGAGATCAACGGCAATCGCTCCGCGAAGTCGAAGATCCCAATCAAACTCCCCCACAAAAAACTACTGAATAAAATAGGGTTTTCGGAAAACCTAATAATCTAATATATATATAGGGAGAGAGGCTGCTAAGCCGCGGCTAAGTCGGCTGGGCGGGGGACACGTGTCCGCATCCTGCGTGCCCCGCCCAGATCCAGCGGCTGTGATTGGGCGGCTTGGTATGGCGGCTCCGAGTCTGACTCGGATTAGGATTTCGGCTCGGAGACCGAGCCGCACAGCCCCCCTCTCACTGCCACGTGGGGCCCGCCCTCCCCGCTTCAGCGGCTGACGGGTGGGTCCCCCCTTGGCTGACGGCTGACTGTGTATTATATTTTGGAAAAATAGGTTTTAAATTACATAAAACTAAATAAAAATTCAAGAAAAATCCTAAAAATTCCAAATAAATCCCAAAAAATTCCTAAAAATTCCTAGAAAAATCTAGAAAATATTTTAGGGGTTCTAGAGCCCAAATAAATTATTTGACCTCAAAAATACCCTCGGATGTTCTCACAGTAAATCCTAGAAGCTTAGAAAATTAATAAAATTATATATAAAAAAAATTTCGGGAGAAAAGTGCTACACTCGGAGACTGGGGGTACTGTTCCTTCCGAGTCTGAACCAGAAGAGAACATACCCACATATTCCGATGACTTCTCACTACATGGGTATGGTTCGGAGGGCGCTTCCTCCACCGCTCCGTCCATCTCTCCTCATATGAAGACGGTATTCATGACAGACAGCAGCCAAGGTGGTTTCAGCGATCGCAAACGCATCGATACTCTCGAAGCCATATTGCTTGCCTTGGTCAAGTATGTGGACGAGATCAAAGTGGCCCTTCCAACTCTGCAAGGAGGGATGCCTGGCCAAACAAGCGCGGGACCTGCAGTCAATGCGGACTCGAATTCGGCGGCACCGAACCCGGGCAACGATCCTCCTGAAACAACGCCCCCCACCGCCGTGGATGAGGCCCGCGAAGCGAGAAGAGAGGTCCAAGAGCTCCGAGCCATGTTTCACGCTCGAGAAAATTCTCAAGACCTCAGAATATGGCAACTGTACCTTGCTGCCTGGAGGGACGTTCCATTCCCACCAAGATATAAGCCGTTCAATATCAATCCCTATGATGGCAAGACCTCAGCAAGTAGGTACATCACTTACTTCGAGGTCACCACCGACCATCTACCAATCTACCCCATGACGATGCCATCCTCACACGATTATTCATCGGGGCATTGGAAGGGGTCGCCTTCGACTGGTATCGTAACCTGTCAGACAACTGCATCCACTCCTTCGCCAGCTTCAAGCGCATGTTCTTGGAGAGATTCTACGAAGTAGGGCAGGACATCACAATGTCCACCCTCATGGACGTCGTCCAAGGGCAGAAAGAGCTGACAAGAAACTCTATCGAGCGGTTTCGCCAAACCGTAATGAAGCTGCCATCTGGAAATCCGGATTCCTCCTTGATTGAAATTTCCCAAAAGAGATTGCTCCCAACAATCAGACTCTGGATGGGCGAAAGTCATTTCAAGGACTCGAAGACGTTCATCATCAGTGCCACAAGCGCCAAAGAGCGATTGAAGAAGGCTCGCCAATTGGGATTGTACATCTCGGACGGAGAAAATAAGGGCAAGCGCCCTAATACCAACAACGACAATAGGGGTAGCCCCTCCAACAATCGGGACAGCAGGGGTAAGCAGGCCATGGTGGCCGACATAGCACAGAAACTTGAGCCAAAGCTGGCAGACAAACAATGGCCGCAAATTACTTACTCCTTCGAAGACGGTCACGTCAAGCCCATCTTGGACATGCTCATACAAGGAGACAGAATTCAGCTTCCTCCACCAAGACGGAAACCGCGGCAGACAGACATAGAGAACCCAAAGTTTTGCCATTACCATCGCTACGTCCACCATGCCACACACGACTGCTACCAACTAAAACGGTACATCCAAAATCTCATCGATTCGAACGCTCTGGCCATCGATTTCGAAGAGGTAACAGTAGCAGCTAATAAGGTGTCAGTACAATTCGGCAGCTTCCCCCCGACGGAAACTCAAGACGGTGTGGTCCCCATCCCTCTGGCGATAATAGAGATTGCTAATCTTCCACCTTCCAGAGATCAGGCTGCTGGTCTAGTGCCCCTCACCATATCACAAGGGGAGGTCATGTGGATCCATCCAGACTTGGTATCGGAAGTAACTCGGCCCACATCATCTTCTATCTGCAAGAAGAAGAGTGGAAAAGTCAGGTCCTGCCGCACAATCTCGACAGATATCGAAGAAGCTACAGCCGTCGTCACGCGGTCTAGGGCACAATCTCAACCCGTGGCTGACAACTCGGCTGAAGATCATCAGCCCGCTACAACCGACACTCCGGAAATGGCTCAGCTTCCGACGACCGACAAGCCTAGGCCGAAGGAGACTCGCTTTGACAAATCCCTCCGAAAAGAGGCACCACAAGGGCTGGAGAAGCCCTACAACTTCGACATCTTGGCACAATTGGCCAACACACCGGCCAAGTTGTCATTATACGAGCTTCTGAGACTCTCAAAGGATGTTCGCGCGGCTTTGAGCGATGCACTCCAAAATGCCGACGCATACCTGGCTCAGGTCAACCTCACGGGAGAGAACCCGCCTGCAGATCTCCAAGACAGCGCCTGTACGGGAGCGATGCCCAATATTGTCTTCACTCCGCAGGACATACTCATCAAAACCAACCTCCACGATCGCCCATTATACTACACGGGATACATCGGCGACGTGAAGGTGGATCGGATGCACATTGATCCTGGCTCTTCCATAAGCATTATCTCGAAGGGTCTGCTACATCATCTCCGCATCCCAATACATCGCCTGATGCCTACAAGCACCGCCATCAGTGATTTCAATTCGGACAGGAGCTACCTAATTAGGAAGATTCGTCTGAAGTGTCAGATTGGCGATCTTCAATCAGAAGTCACCTGCTACGTCATAGATGCAGACACTTCTTACAACATCCTCTTGGGACGTCCGTAGATACATGATTATATGATCGTGCCTTCCACGCTGCACCAGTACTTCAAATATGTCGACAAATACGGCTTCGTGAGGATGAAATTTGCTGATATTGATCCCTTCAAAGGGGTCGAATCCTACTACTTAGACTCCTGTCTGTACAAAAAATCGAAGAAATATCTTGGTGAAGGAGAGGTGCAAGCTCGTACCGAGACAGCCACAGGATCAGAAGAACCTCTGATGATCCACCTCCAAGCTCGCAAACCTGGCAAGTCCGTACCCCTTACAGCCACTCTGCGTAAGGACGCAATTAGCCTCTCGGCACAAGAAGAGCAGATGATAATCCGGCTGCCAAGGTCCGGCCAAATGCCAAGACCCTCAACGGAGCCACTGACAATCAGGCTGCCGAGAGTCGGCCAGCCACAAACGGAGAAGCTCAATCCCTCCGACAAGTCAATAACGATACGCCTTCCCAAGAAGGGTCGTCACCCCGATGCAAGGCCTGGAACCTCTAGCGAACCAACCACTCCCCGCCCAACATCGAGTGCCAAGCTGGGGGTCACTAGTTTGCCAACAACTCCATGCTCTGCTCTACCAGCTGAACCGTTGACGATCAAGCTGCCCAGGTCGTCCTCTCACTCTTCGTTTATACAGGGATAGCCGAAGAGGAACCGGAGTTAGCCAAGTATGTGGCTGCCCACACTGATGTTCCCTCCGCAGATGATGTAATCCCCCTAGAAAAGATACCTTACTTCATCAATAAAGGGCTATCTTTGAACTACCTCGAGCTTAATAAGCTTTGTACAATGTATGCTATGGAACACGGTATAGGCACTCACCTACACACACAGGTAACAAATGTGTACACCGCGATCCAGCTTACTCCAGTAGAAGATGCTTACCGCATAATCGAGGGAGGGGACCATCCAATCATCTTCGACCGGAAGGACGATCCGCATCCCTTCACCGTAGAAGAAGTCAACCTTGGATCAGATGCCGGAAGACTGTCTCTGTATCTTTATAGCCCCCAATCTAAATATCTCATGCAGAAACAGTGCTATGATCTGGAGACCACACCAGGCTTGAACTACGGTACAGGACGACGATTACCTTTGAAGCCACCGGTTCCGGCAGGGAAACCACGGGACTACTATAGCAAGACTCGATGTGGATTAGGGTATGTAACACCCACGACGACCCCTGAGAGTTCAGATGAAGAATGTGACTGGCATTCACATTCAACCGGGTCACCAACTTCTGACTCGGATACCAGCATCGGAGACCTATTCAGGCAAGTCTTGTCAGTCAACATGGCATTCGCCGACGCTTATGAAGAAGATGAAGACATCCCTGAGATCCTCGAACTAGAGCCGTGGGCCCAATAGCTGGATGCACAATGGGAAAAGCGGTTCGAACAGAGAGAACCTCCTACTGAAGATGAGGTCATATAAGTAGATCTCGGCAGTAAATCTTCTCGAAAACCGATCTTCGTCAGTAAAAGCCTGACAGACGAAGAGCGAGAATTACTGCTGGAACTTATCAAAGAATATATTTATGTGTTCGCCTGGAGCTATGAAGACATGCCGGGGTTAAATCCCTATATTGCTCTTCACAAACTCAACATTCGGCCGGATGCAAAGCCAGTCAAGCAACAACAACGACGCTTCCGCCCAGGCATCATGGATGCGATCGAAGCCGAAGTCAACAAACTAATAGCCAGCAGCTTCATTCGTGAGGAACAACATCCGGATTAGGTCGCCAATATAGTACCAGTCCTCAAGAAGAATGGGAAGATTCGAATTTGCATCGACTTTCGCAATCTGAACGAGACATGTCCCAAAGATGAATTCTTCCTCCCTATCACAGACATCATGATTGACAATACCTGCGGCTTCGAACGTATGTCATTCATGGATGGCTTCTCAGGGTACAACCAAATCAAGATGTCTCCTGACGACGAAAAGCATACGTAATTCCGAATACCGATTGGCATATACTGCTACACAGTCATGCCTTTCGGTTTGAAGAATGTCGGCGCCATATATCAAAGAGCCATAAGCATCATCTTTGGAGACCACTTACGCAAGACGGTAGAGTGCTATGTTGATGACATTGCCCTCATGAGTCGCTGCAAGGGAGACCATCTACAGGATCTGAGGACGGTGTTCGACCTGATGCGAGCGCACAATTTGAAAATAAACCCTACGAAGTCCTTCCTGGGCGTATCCAGCGGGAAGTTCTTGGGTTTCATCATCACCGCCCAGGGTATCCATGTAGAACTTGAGAAGACAAAGGTAATCATGGAGATGGGTTCCCCGAGAAATCTCCGCGAACTCAGAGGCCTTCAAGGAAGGCTAGCTTACATCAGGAGGTTCATTTCCAACTTCTTCGGGCGATGTCGACCATTTACCCATCTCATGAAGAAAGGCGTCTCATTCGTGTGGGACAAAGAATATCAGCGGGCCTTCGACAGCATCAAAGAATATTTGTCGAACCCTCCAGTCCTAGTGGCTCCGGTTGCTGGAAAACCATTCCTGCTCTATATACGAGCAATAGAACATTCCCTCGAGGCTTTGCTGGCACAAAACAATGATGCAGGCCATGAGCAAGCCATATATTACCTCAGTCGAATGATGATTGGGCCAGAGCATCGATATACCGCTGTGGAGAAAGAATGTCTTGCCCTGGTGTTCGCCATCCAGAAGATACGGCACTATATCACTGGACAAACAATACATGTGATCTCACGAGTCAACCTTCTCAGGGTCCTCATGACTAAACCAGGGGCACTCAGCTCTCGCCTCGCTACATGGTCAATATTGTTGTCCCCTTATCATATGATCTTCGTCCTACAAAAGGCTGTTAAAGGTCAAGCCCTGGCAGACTTTTTGGCAGCCCACCCGGGCTCGGAGTCATCCAGAATATATAAAGAAATCCCAGATGAGGTTGCCGACTCGCATGCAACCTCTCACGATGATATATGGCGAATGTTCTTCGACGATGCTTCAAGAACTGGATCCAAGGACAACATCATCGTCGGAGTCGGGGTGGTGCTGGTTTCTCCTTCCGGATTGATGATTAATCGCGCTTATTCTCTCACAGAACCCTGCTCTAACAATGTGGCCGAGTGCAACGCACTGGTCATTGGCCTCCAACTTGCAAGAGAGCTGGGGGTAGAATATCTTGAAGCATACGACAATTCTCAGTTAATCGTCAATCAGATCCGGGGGTCATACGAAGTCCGCCACGAAGACGAGATCCCCTATCACCAGATAGCGATCGACATCATCTCGTCGTTCGAAGGGTTCTTCATCGAGCATGTTCCCAGACTCCGAAATATCGAAGCAGATGCCTTAGCAGGCCTGGCCACTTCCCTAGCAGTACCAAATCATACCCATCAATCGGTTGATATGATAGGCCAAGAACTGGTCTGCCCCAAGAACAATGTTCAATTCGTGGCGAGTTATTCCGCTCAGACGATCGACGATACCCCAGATTGGAGACAACCATTCATTGACTTCGTTGTCTACGATATCCTGCCCGAGAACCCAAAGGAAGCTACCTCCATCAAACGGCATTCTCTCAGATTCTTCTACGATACAGAGACAAAAATGCTGTATCGCCGATCCTATGATGGATTATTGCTTCGGTGTCTGTCAAACGCAGAAGCCAAAGAAGCCGTACGAGAAGCTCATGACGGTGTCTGCGGGGCCCATCAGCCTGGCCCTAAATTACAAGACCGTCTTCGCCGAATGGGCTATTACTGGCCCACGATGGTAGTAGATGCGATAGACTATGCAAGAAGGTACAAAGCCTGCCAAGTCCACGCGGACTTCATTCACCAGCCATCCGAATTTCTACATCCGACAGTGGTATCCTGGCCCTTCGAAGCATGGGGAATGGATATCATCGGTCCGATTACTCCACCTTCCTCTCGAGGACAACGCTTCATACTCGCAATCACAGATTACTTCTCCAAATGGGCGGAAGCTGTCCCGCTTGCAGAAGTCAAAACTTCGAACGTGATTAGCTTCCTCAAGCATCACGTCATCTATCGTTTTGGACTGCCCCGAAGGATCATCCATGATAATGGTCTGCAGTTTGCAAGCCACGCCTTCTATCGGTTCTGCGATAAGCATCGCATCCAAAATATTGCTTCGACACCATACAACCCGGCAGCAAACGGGTTGGCAGAGGCATTCAACAAAACCATCATCAAGTTACTCAAGTTCGTATCATCCAACAAACGCGACTGAAACGAGAAGCTTGGTGAATGCTTATGGGCATACCGTACCACGGTCCGAACGGCCACAGGGAATACACCATTCTCCCTGGTGTACGAGAGTGAGGCAGTTCTCCCATTAGAGACTCAAATACCCTTACTCTGCGTCGCCCTCACTTATCAATTGACGACGGATGATAACTACCGACGTCGACTACAAGAGTTAGAGGCCTTAGATGAAAAGCGCCTCCTAGCTCAGCAAAGGATCGAGCTATACCAAGCATGCATCTCTGGAGCCTTCAACAAGAAGGTTAAAATCAGAACATTCCAGGTGGATAATCTCGTTCTGGCAATCCGGAGGCCGATGGTCATGACTCACAAGACAACCGGCAAGTTCCAGCCAAAATGGGAAGGTCCATTTATCGTCGAGGCTGTATTCTCTAACGGTGCTTACCGCCTCGCCAAGCAAAATGGAGACTTGCTCATTTTGCCCGTCAACGGCAAATTCCTGAAGAAATATTATGTCTAAACGACGCGTTCCAGATTATCGAGTCATGTACCCGCTGGTGCCGCTGAACTCACTTCCACAACATTCCAGATTATCGAGTCATGTACCCGCAGGTGCCGCTGAACTCACACATCCACAACATTCCAAATTATCGAGTCATGTACCCGCTGGTGCCGCTGAACTCACATCCACAATACCCCAAATTATCGAGTCATGTACCCACTGGTGCCTCTGAACTCACATTTCGGTCGCTCTCTCAGATAGTAAGTCATGTATGATCATATCCCTGAACTTTCTTCCTGGGAGAGATCCTCCCTCATGATCCACTACCCGCACTCCCAGTGCACAAAAAGGGTAACCGATCCACAAATTTCTAAAACGGCCATGTCCTCATTACCTCTGAGTCGTTTCACTTCCGCCAAAAACAAATCACCCCTTACATAGAACTTCCATGTCCTCATTACCTCTGAGTCGTTCTATGTACCCTCCTTCATTGAGCCCACTCCTGTCATGTCCTCATTACCTCTGAATGGGAAGGCTCTGTCGAAGAAACCTTCATGCTTGCCATGTCCTCAGTACCTCTGAGTAAGTATGTTGGTTCCTTTTTAACTTGTTGTCCGTATCCAAAACCAGGGTACGTTAGGGGCAATGGGTCCACGCAAAATATCTCAATAAGATGACTATTACAAAGCAAAAGAGTGAAGCAAATATATTCCATTCATTCAAAAATTGGTTACATCCACACAACTACAAGCAAGTCAAAGAGGTTCTTCATGCAGACAAGAAGAAAAGCAAAAAAAATAAAGACTACAGACAAAAGATAGACATCTACGAGAAGCCACTAAAATCCTAGTTGCAGAAGCGCGTATACCATTCCCTCAACCACCTCACATATGAAGGATGCAATTGAAGAAGATCCTCGTCCAGAATAGGAGAATCAGAATTTCCAGCGCTACCACCTTCAGCAGTTTCGATATTTGGAGGGCTGCCATCCCCCTCAGGCGCCGGTTCTTCTTTTATCGCCTCCTTCTTAACAAAGGAAGACCCCCGGTTGATGACAGGAGGCTGCGGCTCCTCTGACACTGCAATCTCAGCATTCGGTGGAGATACTGCAAGAACTAAAGACGAAGAAAATGAAAACAGTCAGAAGACATTCAGAAATGTTCTTGCGGCTCGTTTAAAACAGCTCTCATGCGGCTCGGACATAGGGTATACCCCCATGCGGCTCAGTCATAGGACGTGTATGCGGACCACATAGTTTGAGAAGTTCGCGTCAAAGGCTTGTGCACGAAGCATGCAGCAAAGCAGGCTCTGTTAGGGTTTCAAAATACTCAATCATCTACATAATCTTTACCTTCGATGGCAATGTGAACGTCAAGACGAACGGGGGGCACGACAGTCGAGGACGAAGCCAATTTCTTACTCTTTGCCACAGCCTTCTTCAAAGCCTTAGAGGCCGTGGGTGCCATTGTTGTCTGATGATCAGAGGAAGAAAACAAGACAGGAATCTGAGTCAAGAAGAGTCTAAGAGAGAAGACCGTCCAAATACCCTTCTATTTATAGACAAAAAAAAGGAGGACCACGGACCGACGCCTCGTATAACGTGATCGACTCTTCGACTATCGAGCTAAACTAGCCAATTAAAGACTAAGCTCTTGGGATCCTGCCCCAAAAAGATTTGCACGCATGGCATAATGACGTGGCAAAGAGCCTATGCGGTTCAGATGGCCATGTGGCTGAAACAACTATGCGACTCAGATGGTCATACGGCCGAAATTTCCATGCAGCCAAGTCATCCATGCGGCCAGGACCCCTTATGCGGCTAGAAGAGCTTGCACACAGCCTTGCTTCTTATTCAAAGTATTTCAATTTTGCAAATTAAAAACTTTGAAGGGGGTCTTGTAGAAGCATGAAAAATAATAAAGAAAGTTTCATGCGGCCAGGAAACCCCATGCGGCTCAGAAAGCCCATGCAGCTCAGAGATTCATGCGGCACAAGGGACTATGCTGCTCGATACGTTCCATGCGACTCAGAAGAGATGACACGTAGCATACAAACAACTCTCTCCTTACTGTATTAATTGCCTTGACGGCTGACAGCTCTGACAAGACGACAGCCCTGACACAAAGACGTAATTATGACTCTGTCATAATGACAGACTCCTAAGGAAATGAAGGAAATCTCTGACATAATCCCCCGAGATCCAGAAAATTCCATGCAGCCTAGACACGTGGACAGTCATATGCGGCTCGAGCGGAGACCCCCCATGCGGCTCAGGCCGAAGTTGTCCTATGCGGCCCAGATCGAAACAGCCCTATGCGGCTCAAGCAGACGCTCCCCCATGTGGCTCACAAGGATCATCTCCATGTGGCTCATGAAGGATTTACCCGTTATGCGGCCACCTACGTCCACGCGGTCCAGATTATCATGTGATTCGAAGGTTCGGGGGCCACTCCCCAACAGCCTTGACACGTGGCCGGGCTTATGCTGCTTAATCCTCATGCGGCTCAGATCCCCTCAATGGCTCCCAGGACACGTGTCATAAAGCCAATCAATTCCCCAGATTTACTGCAATCAAAGATTGGGTTAAATCCTAATAATCTGGGACACGTGGCAGGAGAATAAATTAAACTTATTCATTCAGATTCACAGACATCAGCAGATCATCATAAGGGAGATTTATTCCAATCAGCATTAATTACTGAGAGGATTTGGCACAGTCTACATTAATGGCCCAGATTCATTACACTCAAAACTAATTGCCCAGATTGATCAATCAACAGGCCGCCGCCGCTTTAAGGGACAATGATTGTAAACCCTAATGATGGCATTCCCTTCTTATAAATAGCAAGGTGCCATTCCCTTACAAGAAGACCTTTTTTCGAAATCAGAGAGCACCAGAATACTTGGAGAGAAAAAGCAGAGAGATAGCAAAGAGCACATTTCTTCAAACGCCAAGCAATCTTCTGGAGCCAAGGCTGCATACCGATCGTCCAAGAGTATGGCAGAGCTGCCGTAGCTTTTCCGAGCCTCTATCGTCACCCCCCAGAATCTAAAATAAATAATTGTACTTAGATTGCTGTACCTAGGTTTTTGTCCCTAGGCTTTCTTTGTACAAGCGAGTTTGTAACGTGAAGTAAAAGTCTAGTCCACCAATAATTGTTCTGCTCTTTTATATTTTATGGCAAACAACTGCCCCGAAGGATCATCCACGACAATGGTCCACAGTTCACAAGCCATGCCTTCTATCGGTTTTACGACAAACACCGAATCCAAAATATTGCTTCAACACCATACAACCCGGCGGCTAATGGTCTGGCTGAAGCGTTCAACAAAACAATCATCAAGCTTCTCAAGAAGTTCGTGTCATCAAACAAATGCGACTGGAATGAAAAGCTCGGCGAATGCTTATGGGCATACCGAACTACAGTACGGACGGCCACTGGGAACACACCATTCTCTTTGGTATATGGGAGTGAGGCAGTTCTCCCACTGGAAACTCAAATCCCCTCTCTCCGCGTGGCTCTCACCTATCGATTGACGACAGATGATAATCACCATCGCCGACTGCAAGAGTTGGAGGCCCTAGATGAGAAGCGCCTATTAGCTCAACAACGAATCGAGCTGTACCAAGCGCGTATCTCCGGAACCTTCAACAAGAAGGTTAAAATCAGAACATTCCAAGTAGGCGATCTCATTCTGGCAGTTCGAAGGCCGATGGTTATGACTCACAAAATCGTCGGCAAGTTCCAGCTAAAGTGGGAAGGCCCGTTCATCATCGATGCTGTATTCTCCAATGGAGCTTACCGCCTCGCAAAACAAAATGGAGACTTGTTCATGTTGCCCATCAATGGAAAGTTCATAAAGAAGTATTATATCTAAAATAACATCCTCCAGGATATTGAGTTATGTATCCCCTGGTACCGTTGAACTCACATGCCGACTTCAAATCTGCCAAAGTGATGAGTTATGTACCCCTGGTACCGCTGAACTCACATTCCGACTACAAATTTTCCAGAATGACGAGTTATGTATCCTCTGGTACCTCTGAACTCACATTCTAAATCCAAATATCCCTGATCGATGGGTTATGTACCCTCTGGTACCTCTGAACTCACATTCCAAATCCAAATATCCCTGATTGATGGGTTATGTACCCTCTGGTACCTCTGAACTCACATTCCAAATCCAAATATCCTAGATTGTTGAGTTATGTACCTATAAGTACCACTGAACTCACACACTGGTCACTACAGATAAACCTATATCGGATCTTTTAGGTAGTAAGTCATGTATGATCATACCTCTGAACTTTCCTTCTAAAAGAGCTCCCTTCTTATGATCCAATACTCGTACTTTCAGTGCACAAAAAGGGTAACAGATCCACTGATTTTTTCGAAACAACCACGTCGATGTTACCTCTGAGTTGTTTCCCTTCCATCAAAAACAAACCGCCTCTCACATAGAACTTCCACATCCTTATTACCTCTGAGTTGTTCTATGTACCCTTCATGTAGCCCACTCCTGCCATGTCCTTATTACCTCTGAGTGGGAAGGCTCCATCGAAGAAACCCTCATATTTACCATGTCCTCATTACCTCTGAGTAAGTATGGTGGTTCTCTCCCAACTTATTATCCGTATCCAGAACCAGGGTACGCCAAGGATAATAGGTCCACAAAAAAATCTCCCATTATGGAAACTACTACAAGCAAAGAATAGAGTGAATGTATTCTAGTCATTCAAAATCGGTTACATTCACATGACTACATCTCATAAGCAAGCCAGAAAAGTTCTCTATCATTTCATTCAGAAAAAAAGTAAGAAGGTTATATTGATGTCCAAAAGAAGCAAAACACAAACTACAGCTAAAGACAGACAGAAATATCAAGACAAAAGCCGGACACTTATGAGAGCCTACGAATCCTAGTTACGGGGGCACATATACCAATCCCTCAACCATTTTTCATATGAAGGATCTACTTGAGCAAAATCCTCGTCCGGAGCAGAAGGGTCAGAACTCCCAAAACTACCGCCGTCAGATTGGGGCTCCTTCTTCACAGCAACTTCAATAGGCGCCAGCTCGCCTTTCTGTTCCTCCGTTTTTGGTATTATCTCCTCCTTAATGAGTGATAACTCATGTTTAAAAGGAGGCAGCATCTCTTCCTTCACAATGATCTAAGCCTTCGGCAGGGATGCTGCAAGAATCAAAGATAAAAAAAACAAAGTTAGAAGATGGCCAGAGCCTCATGCGGCCCAGTCCAGATGAGCTTATGCGGTCCTGTTTGAGGGGGCTTCATGTGGTTCGATTCAGAGAGACTTATGCGGCTCTGTTCGACGGGTCATTATGCGGTTCAGTTTGTGAAGTGTCTATGTGGCTACTAGACAAACTCCCATGTGGCTCGGACATGGGGTATACTCCCATGCGGCTCGGACGTAGGACGTATATGCGACCCATACAATTTGAACAGTTCGATGAAGATGAGGGACGCATTAAAGGCTTGTGCATAAAGCATACAACAGAGCCGTCTTTGTTAGGGTTTCGAAGTATACGATCCGCCCAAACCCTTACCAGCAATGGTGGGGTGAACATCGAGGTAAACTTCAGGTGCCGTGGCTGTCGAAGAAGCCACTCCCTTACGCTTCGCCGTGGCCTTGGAAGACTTAGGGGGCATTGTTGATTGATGAGCGGAGAAGGAAGACGAAGATAGCAACCTAGGTGTCACGACCCGCACCCGCTTTTCGGGACGCAAGAGCGTGAGCAAGCCAGCTACGTATCAAGCGGACTCCAGTCCGACTCGAGTACGTATAAGTTGTCAAGATTCATGGTATCATGGCTAATATGGTAATCTATAGTGTATCTCAATCCACAAAAATATATAAGACAAGAATGAACAATTATGGGTCATGGTCGGCAGCCCATTAGCATATTGTCCGATTAGACTCCAAGAATGATATGAGTCTATAAAATACGCAGAATATAACATAGTACGGAATGTAAAAGTACGAGAAGATAATAAAGAAATATCACAAGTAAATACCTGTATCATATATCGCAATCCTTTACAATCCCGCTCTGCTAACTAACTCCATGTAGTCGCTAAACCTGAAGAGATCATCAGGTCATCAGAGGATTAACAAGATACATAATATACAGGCCAACATGTAACAATACAAATATACAAAGAAGTAAGAAACAATCAAGGTTACCCAACGAGATAAATGAACTAAGACACGAGATCTAAACATAAGGATCCTAAGACACTGGCATGCCATACTAGAAATGGCTAATAGGTCAAAGCTATAGACTGCAGTCAAGGCAAGTACTCACAATCTATAGTGTCTCAATCGCAGTCAAGGCAAGTACTCACAACCAAGACGGTAGCTAATCCTAGTATAAAATCCTATAGACCGTAGTCAAGGTAAGTACTCATAATCTATAGAATGTCAAAGTCGAGTCCTACTCAAGTCATGTCAAGTCAAGTCAAGTTATAATCAAGTCGAGGGAATCGTGGTGTAGGACTAGACGACTCTATCAAGGAATACATATGAAACTAACACAGTGTAACAGATAGAAGTATCATAACAGAAAGTGTCACGACCCGTACCCTAGAATAAGGGCACGAGAAGTGGGTACGTCCAGCCTATGCCGCAGTGTCGGCGGTAGAACGTTGTCCTAGGTCTCATACATCTAACAGTATAAGGCTAAACAGTTTATACTCCTCGAATGGGGGTGACATAGCAGAATGTAAACTCAATCACATCTAAGGTAGAACATAATGGAAGATAGATAGAACATAAAATCCAAAAGAGATACAGCAGATAGAAGTCTAAGTGTCTAAGATACACCAACCTAGAAATACACCTCAAAGCTCAAATACAGTAATCCATAAAATAAATACAACTCAAGACAACTGAAAATAAGCTATAATCAAACCCTAACTTTCTATACAATCTCTATTGTGTCTTCTCTAGGCTAGCAGGCAACCTCTAGGCTATCTGTAAAATTTATCAACAGGTCCAGTCAGGACGGGAACGAGCACATATCTCTCAAACAGTTCATAGCAGGTTAGGAGTATAAATCATGCAATAGAGTAAAATACAGGAAGTGCTGAATAGAAGTATGAGTAAATAGGAGATATTTTGTAACTGAAAGTAAATACATGATAGTAGAGACTGTAAGTGGCTACGTGATTTAGAGTATAATATGGTTATGTAAACGGCTTAGGGGCAC
Organism: Iris pallida; assembly: GCA_029216955.1. NCBI lineage: Eukaryota > Viridiplantae > Streptophyta > Magnoliopsida > Asparagales > Iridaceae > Iris > Iris pallida. The sequence goes on along the minus strand of JANAVB010010193.1, from coordinate 1,958,995 downwards.
ATGAATACAACTAAGGAGGCACATGAATACAGCTACTGGGGATAGTGTTCATATAACCAATTCTACTCACCCCGCCCCAATCAATACACAAGGATCCATTCAAGTTACGTTATAGGCACATGAATACAGCTAAGATACGTGAACTCATGTAATAAGTAGTACATGAGGCACATGATAAAGCACATGAAAGCACATGAAGCACATGAAAGCATATGAGAACATGTAAAAACATGAAATAGTACGAGTACAAGGAGTACCTGATACACATGATAAAGTACATGAACATAAAATACCCGATGCACCCGTAGAGGGATAACATCTCAGGAGAGGATCCATATAGTACTAATCCGTAAAGATACGTGTCAGCATCAAGTAGAGTAATCTAGAGCAAGAATATAATCCAGGTAAGTATGAAAAGATCAGAGAATGTACTCGCCTGGTGTCTGAATGTCCAAAGTAAATATACTGTCTGAGGAGAGGTGTCTGGCTCCTAATCAGAACAGCACAAGTCACAACAAGTCCAAAATGGCAATATGAAGTTCTACTATGCATTCTATATGATTCTAGGTCCATCTAGACCAAAGTCAACTCTTGGTCAACTTGGTCAACCCTGAAAGTCAAACCTAGGTCAACTATGGTCAAACTAGGTCTAACAAGTCTAAATTAGGTCAAACAAGTTATTCTAGGTCTAAACAAACTAAGTATATAAAAATCAAGTATCCAAGATAGCTACTAACTCATAGCCTAAGTCACTTGCTAAACCAAGCACAAAACTAAACCATAAGCTAACAAGGCACACAAACTTAGTCATATAATGTATATATATTATTCACATTCACATATTCATGTACATAGATATATATAGGAAAGCTATATATATAGGCACATACATATATATATATATATATATAGAGAGAGAGAAAGAGAGGTAAAAGAGTAAGTGAGTATGTGTGTGTTTGGCATGTGTGTGAAAGGATATGTGTTAATGTTCTAAAATTTAGTGATAGGTAGGTGTATGTGACATGGGATACATGATGTCAAAGGGTGTATGAATGCATGTGTGTAAAAGGTTATAGGTTAACTCAGTTTATAGAAATACATACATACATACTTACCTTGTATACATGCATACATACATATCATGTATATTACATTTACATGATACATACATGTAGACTTGTATTATATTATACTTACATCCATGCATATTAGATACTTGTATTTATATTAACATATTGCAAACATTCATTTCATTCATGTATCTATGCATTACCTACATGTTTTATACATATGCATATATTGTATATTCATATCATTTCATACATTAACATAGAGACATACAAACATGCACACATCATATATTTCATACCTTGCATTACCCGACATATCATGTTATATATTATCATTACTTTCATATATTACATTATCTTTTAAAAAAACGGAAGATAAATCGGAGTTTTAAGCTAAACATTATGATATTTCTAAGTTGCTATTGCTACTAAAAACGTGGATAAATATTATGACGAATTTAGGTAGTTTGAGACAAAAGAAACACAAGTATATAACATAATATATCAAGAACTCACTCTCTACACTAATATATATATATATATATATATATATATATATATATATATATATATAATATATATATAAAAAAAAATATATATATATATATATATATATGAGACACTATAGAAAACATCTCCAATACAAAAATATGAGATTAAATATGAAATAATTTCTTCATACATAACAACAACACATAGTGTGTCCAAATTTGGGGTTTTCCCACATGGACACAACCACAACACAAAGGACACTCCTATGACCTCCAAATGGACACAAAATGGACACAAATGAAGGTACAACTATGGGAGTCATTCCTATGGGTTCAAAATATTTCTATATGCATGTAGGGATGGATTAGAGGAAAGATTATACCTTTCGGGAGAGAGATTCAAAGGAAAATCCTTCCGACACGACACCGACACGTAGAGATTCTAAAAGGACACGAACGAGCTCCGAATCATCCCAAACTTGGCTAGCACCCTCTAACCATGGAGTAGAGGAAAAATGAAGAAGATTTGGTGGAAGAAAGGGTTGATTTGGAGATAAAATCATTGGAGGTTCATCTCTAAATTAATTTGGGGAAGAACAAAGAGAGAAAGTGGATGAAAATAAATGAATGAAGGAGTGACTCACTCCTTATCCCCCCCCCATAGGTGGCTGCCCAAAAAGGGTGAGGTGTCCCCTATTTGAATATCCAGAATGCCCTCCACTAATCTATTTTATTTAAATTAGGAATGGGTTGAACGATGAGGTCAATTTAGTCTAGTTTTAAGTCTCTAATTAAACTAAACCTATCCATAAATAATTAGTCTAACTACTAACTAAAATTAATATCATGTGGACTAAAATTAATATCATGTGAGCCATGTCTAACTAGTGTGTGGGTCCCACTAGAGTCAAACTACCCCCCGGGTCCCCGTTTTAAGTCGGATTGAGTTGAAATTCGAACCCGACTCAAATAATCCCAAAACAATATCATAAATAATAAAATAAATTTTAACACCAAAATAATATCATAAATAATAAAATAAATTTCAAAAATATTCAAAAATGTAAAATGACAAAAATACCCCTATTTCTGAAAACTGGGGATGACAGAAAGGAACGAGAATGTGCAGGCAACTAGAAACATGTAAAGTAAAACTATATCAGGATGAGTGTACTAGACATGGAGTAAAGCATTCACGAATGTAAGAAAAAGAACCGCAGCGAGATGATGAACATGCATATAAATTATACTGTACAAGTTGGCAAGGTATACTTGCCTGGTTCTACGATGTGAGGATGAAGTTTCGTTTCCGTGTCCACGCCTCTGGAACCCGACGCTCCTAGATAATTAATTAACTAAATTAAACCACTACTCATAAACTTACAATATGACTTAATTAGTCAAAATAATATTTTAAGATTATATTCAATTTCTCGTGGGACCCTTTAGACCTATACAATCACATACAGGCTCCACGAGACACCGAACACAGTTTTTGGGTTTCCAACTCCCAATTAGTCAGTTATGCCCCTACTTCAATACTATACTTAGAAATCATATAAAAATCATTAAAATATTATTTAAACTAATTTTATATATAATTAACTCTAAAATTACAGAATTAATATTTCTAAAGGCATTTATGACTAGTTGATTACTAAGTTAGCTAGTTAACCTGAAACTTGTCCGGAACATAGTTAATTACTCATAATTGATAAAATAATCCAAAAATATAATTTAAATAGAATTAAAATAATTTATTTTTCAGAATAACATCAAAGATACAAGGGTAAGATTATACTACAAGTTCGGGTCATTCTAGGTCAGCAGGTCGCCCGAAATTAGCTAGTTTTGACCTATAATTTTCTCAACCAGAATTGAGTTGCTAAATTCGTGGAAAAATACTTAAAAATCCTAGTTTATGTATATGAATACACATAAAATTTAGTTTCAAGAATAGGGATCAATAACTAGTAGTTCCTTCACAATGGTGTTAATTTGACCCTACCGGAACATGGATATTATGCCTATAATACATGGAACTTTTATGGATGAATAAATATAACAAAATTCATCAAAATATTATTTCTATAGATTTAATAACATATATTCTACAGAATTTTAGCAAAGGTTTTTAGAAGAAAAGATTAGGGTTCTTACCAAAGATCCTTGCTAGAAAGGGTGGTGATGACTTCTCTTCACCATAGCTCCAATCTTTTCCGCTATCCTCGCTTGCTAAACCTCTCTTGATGAGTATGGGAGAGTTGATAATGGCTATAGAGGGTTGGATGGGGGATGGAGTTTTTTAGGGTTTGTTTTGAGGGGTTGGATGGATGTATGGTGGAGGAGATGAGTTGTTGTGAAGGAGGAGAAGATGTATAATGAAGGGATGATGTGTGGTGGCTATGAGGAGGGGGATTGCTGCCAAAAATAGAGATAGGATAGGGAGAAGTGGTCAGCCACAAGGTGGGGAAAGAAAAGATTAGGATTTGGTTAAGGTTTGGGATAAGTTGGTATATTTAACATATCCTTAAATGAATTTTAAGCAATCTAGGATTTAAATCCTATTTAATTTGATGCATTTAGCCATGGGGGATTTTCTTGGCCGAAATTAACATGGTGGGGGTCCACTTGGCATGATTTGGTTGTTTGGTGAGTTGGCTAGTTGATTGGATTGAGTATTTAAAAAGGGGTTTCCTAATATAGAAATATTTAATTCTATCTATGTAATTACACTACAAAATCTGAATTAAATACAAATAAATATAATTATTAATATTTACTAATGTCCAACATGCTTACATAGGGTTGGGTTCGGCTTGGAAGAGGTTTGGAAAGGTTTGGTGCAACCGGGTCTCCTAAAAAGTCATAAAGGCTTTCTTACTAATTATTTATATAAAAATTATGACTTGTGCCATGATTTGAATGGTTAACATGCAAGGGACTACCGTATAACCATGTCACTCCTAACATGGCTAGCATGCTAGTTAAAGTACCCAATAATGCTAGGCATGCCATACTTTCTAGTCGTCTTGCATATTCAAACTCAACCATGGCTAAGGTCATCTATAATAATAAGTATTTAATTTAAAGATACTCAAAAATTTCATAAAATTCTATTTAAGCCAAATAAATAAATAAATAAATAATCCAAAAAAATTCTGGGGTTTTATACTAGGGAAAGAAGAGTTGAAGACAGAAGAAAGTAAAGAAGTCTCTCTGACAAAAAATGCTCTTATTTATAGGTAGAAGGAGGGGGGAACGCTTCGATCCGCGTGCTGCATAAAAACAAAATCGACTCTTCGGTCATCGAGGAAAATCTCGATATTTAAAATCGACCCTTGGGATCCTGCCCCAAATGGCGGCTTAAAATCCAAAGCAAATCAAGAGCAATTAATAAGACGCAAAAGTGGCAGGAGACGCACACGTGGCAGGGAGTCTATGCGGCCAGACAGTCCATACGGCTAGGAAGTCCTTGCGGCTAGGAGGTCCATGCGGCTAGAACATCCTATGCGGCCAGAAGAGTTTACATAGCCATGCTTCTTATTCAAAGTATTTTAATTTTGCAGATTGAAAACTTTGAAGGGGGTCTTGTAGAAGTATGAAAAATAACAAGAAAAGCCCATGCGGCTCAGATAGAAAGAGCCTCATGCGGCTCAGGAATCCGTTAGACATTCATGCGGTTCAAAAGTGCTTTAAAGCCTCATGCGGCTCGGATAGCTCCATGCGGCTAAGGAAGGAGCCACGTGGCCCAAAGCAGTTCGTCTCTACAGTTGGCCATAAAGCAACTGCTTCATTAAATGTCCTAACGGCAGCTCTGACAGAAAGGCGAAGTGACAGCTTTGACATAAAGCTGAAAAGATAGCTCTGACATGATTACGTGCTCCTAGAAAAAAGAAGAAAATATTTTATAGCTGGCATGATCTGTCAAGTCCAAAGCTTCCTATGCGGCTGCCACTCCTATGCGGTTGCTCTCTTCATGCGGTTGCTCTCTTCATGCGGCTGACTCCTGCATGCGGCTGTCCCCTTCATGCGGCTGAATCCTGCATGCGGCTGCCCCCTTCATGCGGCTGCCACCTTCATGCGGCTGCCTCCTTCATGCGGCTACCCCCTTCATACGGCTGCCTCCTTCACGAGGCTGCCATCCTCACGCGGCTATCCCCCTCATGCGGCCGTCACCCTCATGCGGCTACTACTTTTATGCGGCTAGGAGTGTGGGGGTCACCCATATGCGGTTCATTTAGAGACTGCATTCATGCGGCTCTGTCAGGACGTCCCACTTATGACAGTTGAGATACGTGGCGGTCCTCATGACAGTTAAGATACGTGGCGGTCTTATCCCCTCGGAGTTATGGCTGCTAGCAAATCATAACAACCCAGATTTGTTATAATCATCATAATTACTCAAATCAAATCAGATTTGTCGTAATTAAGCAAATTGAACACATGGCGAGAGATACGAGCTTGTCATGACAAATTATGAAGATTCATTGCCATCAGCATTAATTTCCCATACGGATTGGGCGCCATCAAAAATTAACTGCCCAGATGTGATGCAATCAAGATTAATGGTCCAGATTATTGGCCACCGACTTTTCAAGGGGCAATCATTGCAAACCCTAATGATTACACCCCCACTTCTATAAATAGTAAGGGGCCATTCCCTTGCAAACCCGGGAGAGAAAGAGGGAAAAAAAAGAACAGAGAGACCCTCTTCACCCGGCTGGATATACAGAGAGATAAAGGCACGCACAGAAGAGTCTTCCCACACACCCCGAGGGCATTTCTTCATCAGAGCCAAGGCTACGTCCGATCGTCCAAGGAGTAAGGCAGAGCTGCCGTCGCTTTCCTGAGCCTCTATTGTTATCCCCCAGAATCAAAAATAAACAATCGTACTTAGATTGTTGTACCTAGGTTTTTATTCCTAAGCTTTCTTTGTGCCAACGAGTTTGTATTGTGAGTCTAAGTTCAGTCCTCCTATAAAATTGTTCTGTACTTTTACAATCAATGGCAAACATTGACTTGTATATATATTATTGTATGAGATGAACTAGTATGTTTTATATAACCATGTATGAATGCAATGTATGCATATATGAAGGCAAGTATGCATATCTTAATGTATGCATGCATGAATGAATGTATGTGAGCATGTATGTAATGCATGAATGAAATGAACAAATGCTTGAACCTGAGAACATAAGCACTCACTATCCACACACACATTAACCCCCTTGTCTGATTACACTAAGCCCTATGCCATATTCATATTCATATGTCACTCACCCCCTCTTCTATGCATATGTGATTTTATACCTTGCCTTGTAATATAGGCAATAGCCATCTATGTGTATTATATATATACCTTGTGTTATATATATATATATATATATATATATATATATATATATATATATATATATATAATATATATATATATATATATATATATATATTGTAATTGTGTGTGATGCTTGAGTTGGCCTTGTGTTGTGCTTGATTGCTAGTCTAGACTTGGTTAGTCTTAGTGAGACTTGATTGGGCTAGGACTTGACCTAGTTTGACTAGTGTAGTTAACTAGAGTTGACCAAGGGTTGAATTTAGTCTAGAATGACTTGTTAGACTAGGTTTAGACCTAGAATAGCTTGGTTGAACTAGTTTGACTTTATAAGTTGACCAGCGTTGACCAAGAGTTGACTTTGGCCTAGATGACCTAGAAATTATATAGAATGCATTATAATCTTCAGTATTACCATTCTGGACATATTGTGACCTATGTTGCTCTAAAAAGGACTCATCTACTCTGTCTGGATATCTAAACTTACCAGATACTCAGGATATCAGACGAGTACATTCTCTGATCATTTTATACTTGCTAGAATTTATATTCTTGCTCTAGATTATTTTATTTGATGCTGTCACGTTGTTAACACGGATTAGTACTATATGGATTTTTACATTGAGATGTTATCCCCCTCGGGAGCATCAGATACATCATGTCATGTGTGTTTCACTTTTATCATGTACTCTTGTGCTTTTATTATTCATGTACACTCTTGTGATTCATGTACTATTATATTCACAGAGCCCTCATGTATACCTTCATGTGCACCCATTTATGGGCCTCTATGTAAAATATTGTACAATAACATAACTTGTCTGGATCCTTGTGTATTGATTAGGGTACAGAGAAGTAGAAGCAGTCATTTAAAGAATCCCAAGTGGTCATTGTATAAACTCTTATTGTTATCAAGTACAAATTCAAGCTGTTCATATGTCTAGCTTGTACTCTACATCACTAGTCACTGATAGTTCTTTACTTATAGTAGCTATTTATATTATAGTTCTCTCTCTTTTACTACATGTACTTTCTTTTAGCATTTTATGTATTTTACTTTATTGCATGCTTTATATTCCTGTCTTGATATGAACCGTTGAGATTATGTGCTCGTTCCTGTCCTGACTGGACCTGTTGAAAATATTACAGAGGATGACGAGGACCTTTGTCGTACCTATTATGGAGCTGCCATAGATGACACCTGCGACTTGGACCTTCAGCAGGATCCATCAGCAGTAGAGTATGTCACCCCTATAGTTTAGGCTATATAGCTTAGACCTCCATCTTATTTTGATGTCTTGTCTTATTGGATACTTTAATGTTATATTTAGGATCTTGTTGTTATTCTGGATTTTGTGGAGATGTTATCTTAGACACTTTGACTTCTTCTCCTATTTTTATTTCATTTGAGTATTTTTATTATCTATCTATCTTATCGTACTTCTACCTTAGTTGTGATTGAGTTGTACATTTCTGTATTGTCCTCCGTTTAGAGTGTATATACTGTACAGGTAACTTATATTTATTAGATATATGTGACCTAGGATAGCGTTCTACCGTCGATACTACGGCGTAGGCTGGACGTACCCACTTCTCTTGCCCCTATACTGGTGTGGGTCGTGACACGTTTTTAGTGGTGGCCCATGCAGGTCGAGAGTTATGTAGTGGTATTCGAACTAGAGTATCACTACAACCTGCATTAGTATATAGGATGTAGTTTTGAAGGTACTCAATCACACCTAGGAAAACTCTTAACTGATTCTATCATCAAAATTCTTGCTGCTTATTGTCTTCCTTTGAAATAAACTGTCCTCCTTTGACGTTATCGATTCATTCTCAATAATTGCCTTTTTGTTTGATCTGTCTCTAGGATGGTGCAGACACGATCCTATCACTCTGGCCGGAGGGATACTACTGAGAGGTCTGCCACCTCTCGTCCAATTCTGCCCGTTCAGGCAGCTCCTGTGGTACCTTCTCATGTTAGAGTTTCTGTCTCATTCGGGGGTGCACCACTTCCTGTTCCGAGATCTTCCCCCGTCATTCCTGATTTCTTTCAGCAGCAGCAGTCGCCTTCGGGATCGGTTGACGCAGCGCAGTTGTTCGACTTCTTTCAGAGGATGGGGGAGGCCCAACGACAACAGTCCGCTCATTTTCAGCAGGGCATAGAGAATGCCCATCAGCTTACCTTGACGATGGTGGAGAGAGTTATTGTGCAGCCCCAGGCAGTCCAGATACAGCCGTATCAGCCAAAGACACCAGGGATCCAGAAGTTCCAGAAGATGCGTTTGCGGGACTTCCGCTACACGGAAGGGATTTTGTATGCGAACGACTGGATAGAGCACATTGAGGAGATCTTTCGACTGACGGAGATACCAGCTCGACTGCAAATTGAGGCAGCAGGTAGTCAGATGCAGGACCTGGCTCGCACTTGGTACCAGACGGACCCGAGGGTCGGTACAAAAAGACAGACTTGGACAGCCTTCAAAAAGCTGTTCAAGGAAAAGTTTTTCCCTAACACAGCTCTTGGTTCCCTAGAGTCGCTGTTTGAGTGCTTAGTTCAGGGCAGTCAGACTATCGAGGAGTATGCAGGAGAGTTCTGCCATCTGGGCAGATTTGTTGAGGGACTCAGTGAGACAGCGAAGGCTCGGAGGTTCCGAAAGGGATTAGTCAAGGAAGTCAAGTCCTTAACTAAGAGTGACCGGAGCGCCCCTATTAAGGAGATTCTGATGGGTGCCCTAGCAGCAGAGGGTGATCTTGAGCTGAAGCTCAAGAGGGGATGAGACGCTCATGGAGCCAACAGTAGCGGAGGCCAGGCCAAGAGGCCTCATGTACAGATTCAGCAACAGCAGTAGAGGCCTGTTCAGCAGCAGTTTCAGGGCCAGGGACATACACTTTACCAATAGCAGCACATTAGTTGTACCTTCTGCAAGAAGCTAGGTCATCGATGGAATGACTACAGGAAGAGGCTAGGCAGGTATTTACTTTGTGGTTCAGCGGAGCATCAGTGTAGGGAGTGTCCCAAGAACCAGACACCATTGACTCAGGCAGCAACAGGAGCTAGGGCTCGGACAGTGCAGCAGAGGTTTGTCCAACATCAGCAGCAGGCCAGAGGAGGAGGCCAGCAGGGGCGAGCTTTCGCCATGACAGTTGAGGTTGCTCAGGCAGTAGGAGAGATACTTGCAGGTTCTATTCTTCTCGATTCCATTCCCACTTTTGCCTTATAATAACTATCTTGAAATTCAATTCTGACAGTTTTATCTACCTCATTGTTCGTCGATAAATTTGATTCTTAGTATTCTGTGTTGATTTGATTTTGATTTTTCCAATATAAGTCGTATGGGCTAGGTCGCCTCAGTTATAGAATTTAGAATTTTCTACAGTCATAGTAGCTAGCATAGAGAGGACATATAGTCAGATTTTGGACGTATTTCTCGAGCGTAGCAATTTAAGGTTTTCGCGGCCAAGCATGCGACAATGCAAAAAATTTAAATACCATGATTCTAGAGGTATGTACCATAGTTGGGGACTCTATGATTATCGTAGCCTTGCTTAATAGTATGACGAAGATTCTAAATCTCATAATTTTGGACAGACGCATATGATTATAGGATTGTATGATTAGAGACTTTGATTGATTGGAGGTTTGGCCTAGTACGACTATCTTAATTTTGAGGACGAAATTATTTTAAGTATGTTAGACTTGTAACACCCACTTTTCTAAATAAGGGTAATTTTGAACTTTTGTAATTTTAATCTTTTAATAATGATATTTAAATCATGATATAATTTTTGGTGATTTTAATCATTTTAAAACTATTGTTATTGGTGATTTGTGATTTTGGTGTTTTGCTAGTGAAACCCTAGAGACCACTTGACCTAGAGCCTAACCAATGTGATTAGGATATGTTAATTATCATTTTTGGCCTAGGGGTATTTTGGTCATTTTGGTTTCTTGGAATTATTTGTTAATTATTTGATTGATGGTTGTTATTTTTGACTTTTGCTAGTTGTGACTTAAGAGACTAACTAGAGTTGACTTTGACTTTGGTGACTTAGTTAGCATGGTGTGGAATCATAATCTAACTTAAGTTGGTCTTAGTTGACTTGAGTTTGACTAGGGTTCATGAGAGGATTGAGAGAGTTTAGTGCATTGGACTTTTGGTCCAGAGCCCACCATGAGAAACCCTAACCCTAGTTACTAATCTTGGTCCAGAGCCCACCATGAGAAACCCTAACCCTAGCCCTTCATTTTGTCAGCCATCATAGCCACTTATGACCTAATTCTTCCTCTATAAAATCTCTTTTCATGACACTTATCTCTTTTAGAATACCCCTTGTAGGAAATCCTAATTTTTTCCCTAAATTGTCAAATCTCCCCATTCCTCCAACAAATTGATCCCAATCTTTTGTACTTGATTCCAAATATGGAGTAGAAAAAAAAGGAGACTAGCTTGCAAGGAGGGGAGCTCATTGGAACATAGCTTGAGGAAGAAGACTTCACTATTTAAGGCTTTTTCTTGAAGATTTGCTCTCTATAGGTAATCCCTTCAAATTACCTTAAAATCTTGATTTCTTTCCATAAATGCATCCATTTATGTGTCCCCTAGCAGTAGGTAAAGTTTGGTAGGAATTAGAATTAGTTTGGTGTCCGTATCGGACACGTATCAGTGTCTTTGCTTAGGTGTTTGACGAAATGCCTCAAAGGGGGTTTTGTTCATATTTTTGAAATCTATTTAAATGATTTTGTAAATCTATATGTGATCCTTGAATTCGTGTTTGACTGAGTTGATTTATGTACCCTTTTCGTGTCCAAATTGGACACGTACCCCACTATAGGAGACACTGTACGAGGCTCATGATGTCCCCTGCTTCTCGGGCACTGTAGCGGACACGACACAGCATGGTCTGACACGAAACATGGTGGACACATAGGGCATATGTCTGACACTATACTGACAAAGTTTAATTAGGGGTGTAAAATGGAC
>JANAVB010010193.1:1904611-1942111 GCA_029216955.1 Iris pallida | reverse complement strand
TCAACACGAAAGCCAAAATCCACAAGAAGCTCCGGATGCTGAAACAAACATCACGAACGAGTTTGGAATAAAAGATACGCCTAGGAAATGCCTGTCCAAAAGTTAAATTCTGGAACAGGGGCAAAATCGTAATTTCGGGTCAAAACGATGTCCGCCGTTGGACCCGCTTTGTACCGAAATACGTGCCAATATCTACGGTCTCTAAAGTCATCAAACTACATGTCTACGGGTTTGTTTTGATGAGACGAACCCAACGGTATGTCCAATTTTGGATTCCGGTGGGCCGTGCACAAAATTGTCCGTTGAGTGGGATTGTGGGCCCGCCAAAATAGCGTTCTCAGAATCGGACCAAACTTGGTTCACAGGACCAGAAAATATTTTGAGTCCAATGGCACAAGTTTCATCGCGATATGATGAGTGTGCACAACGTTGTGACTTAATTTGCAAAGAGTCGATACGGGGGTATCTCGACGGATACGCACTGATTTCGTCGCACACATGCAACGAAATCGAGTTCCGTCAGTTTCCACACGTCGATAACATCCATACGCACCTTTCGATGCGTATAGTGTGCGACCACGTCGTCCGGTTTGTCGGGATGGACGCCGTATCGGGGTGTTTCTCTATTTTTTGAAAACAGAATTTACACTTTTTCGGAAAACTTTAACAACGTGTAACATTCTACATACTAGATGAAAAGTGAATCCAAAAGGTGCGTTACAATCTTGATTAGGTTGTCTTTGCCTGCCTTTAATTAGTTTTTATGAAAGTTTAATGGACAGCGAGAAAAGTGGCCGACAAGTTGGTGTTTTGAAACAGTTTTTAATATTCAGAAAAGTGGGTTTTTCTCCAACTTCGCCTCAATTTTTCGAGCAATTTGGATGGCCATATCGAAATCCACCTGGGGGATCTCGAAGAGGGTCATGTGGGCTTTCTACACAAATTTACGAATCTAAAAATGGAGTAGAATTGACAGAGAAATCGATCGGGGAAGTGGGATACCTTAAAGTGGAAATCTGTTTTTTGTTGTTGTCGATGGTTCCTTTGTCTTCTTCGCGAGCACGGCTTCGCCATGGTGTGCCCGAGCTTCGCCGTGGAGTGGGGAGGAGGAAGGAGGAGAGGAAGGAGGTGGAAGAAATTTGGAGGAAGGAAATTAGGGTTTTCAATATATATATATAACTATATGTATTAAAAACATATGGGTGGAGGGTCGGCCAATATATACCAAGTTGCTGCTACTAGCCTAATAATGCAAAAAGGGGAGGGTCGGCCATCTTGTGCAGCTGCTGCTGCTTCTTCTTATTAAGGGGGTCGGCCCCATTGATTAGCGCAGCTCATATTGCTGCTTAGGTTGGCGTTGGTGGTGGGGGTCGGCCCCACCACTTGCTTTTCCTTTTTTTTAAGTAAATCTTTTATATATATATATATATATATTTATATATATATCTAAATCTATTATGTATATATCTAAATCTACATAAAAATCTTCACCAATTTAAATAACAATTTAATATTATCTATCCACATAATTAATGTATTTAAACCCATCTATATATATACATATACAAATTTACTTTACAATAGATTTAATAATAATAATCCTATAAGTAAAATGAATATATATTTATTAAAAATAACTATAAATGAAAATAATAAAATAATAAATTTGCTCAAGGGTGGTTTGGATGAACCCATCCCACACTTCCAAATTCGGGTCCAGAACAATTTGTACAGTGTTGCAAAATATTATTTAATAACAGAATACCAATAATAGTACAAATATTTAAATAATTAAAAATTGTACATAAAATTCTAAAATAATTTAGAAAATATTTCTACGTACATAAAATATGTCTACATGGCCACTTTGGTCTCCCACGTGCCTACATGGCCTTAGGTTTGGTCCGGGCCCAGTTCGGACTGAATTGGCTAAACCGGGTCATACAAAAAAAAAACCATCAATTGTATAAATTTATTTTTAAGTCTAATAAAATAAAAAAAATAAAAAAGGGGTTTTACATCCTACCCAACTTACAAGAATTTCGTCCTCAAAATTTAGGATTACTAGGGTAGATAGGGTTGAGGGATAGGAAGAGTTCGTCAATACCAAAATATAATTAAATTTTGGAGGAGACGAATAAAACGTCGTTCAACACCACCGTGCAATAGAAAATTATGGAGTCGATATATACAAAAATATATCATGATTATGGAATTGAATAAGGATCGCTAGTGAAGGTAACAAACTTTTGAATATCCAATTTAGAAGAACAGTAAGGAAATGATTAGACCAAAGAAATATAAATTAGACATTTGGGAGATGTGGTTCCTAGAGAGAAACTGGAGACTAATCGTCTCAATTGAGAGTTTGATTTAAGTGAATGATTAGAATCATTCTCGAGTGCTCAAGAAGATTTGGAAGGGTACGATAATAATTCTATGGTTGAGAAATGAGGAGTAGTTAAAGGTGAGTATATAGCCACCTGAGTCGGTCAGTGGCTATCTACATTTGCGTATAATTAACCGATTGGACAACCCAAGATGATACCTTGAGTCTATCTTAGCAAGTATAGTACCTTGTCTTTCCAAAATAAGTAAAAGACAAAAACAACAAAGGTTTCAAAGACGGCGTTATATATTGAGTACGAATTGCGGGGTTCATAGGCGGCAAAAATAATTCAAAAAAGAATTGTCAAGGCGGTCGCGGATGAGACTCTAAGGCAAGTTTAACTATGTCTCCATCCGCATTGAATAGGTTATGATAAGCGAACCAAAGTGCAATAGGTTGATCAGACCATTATGTACCGGTTCTGATTAGACAATATGTTAGTGGGTGCACCCAATAAAATATGTCACGATCAAGCTCGAAAAGAATAAGCTTGCAAAAACTAAAGCAAATTTAGCAGCATGAGATTGTCAAATATGAGTAATAGAGGTAATGATGAAGGAAACTAAATAGTCCATGATCTTTTAAAATCAAGACTCGTCCGAAGTGTGGGCCTATACAGTTGTCCTAGTTTTCCTCACTTACGGTTTGGTAGACTAGATAAGGTAGGGTCCTCTGAATTTATAGTCTAAGTGAACTTACCAATATGGTTCACAAGGAAAAAGGTTTGTTAGGTGGTGAGGTATTCTACCCAACTTACAAGAGTTAAACTAGTAGTGTGATGGGACAATGGGTCAAGCAATCAAGGTAAAGCACAAATTTGAGCATTTACGGAATTAAGCAGAACAAAATCACATATCGGTCGAAAGAATTGAGGCGAGATGGAATCCCTATCTGTGGTCAAAAAATATATCGGTATCATGGTAAAGATTTTAGTTTGGCCCTTTTGACCATAAGGTCATATCGAGAAATAGAGTACAAGGAGATGGATATTAGTGGGACATGAAATGTCTATAGGAAGGTGGGCTCGTCTAGGTCTTACATATGAAATTTGTTGCAAGAAAAAGCCTAGTGTTGTACTCTAACTATCCAAGTCACGGTAAGGGATGCCAAAAGATATAAAATAGAAAGTGGCAGTTCACGAAGTGGTAACTAATGCACAAATAAATAAGATCAAGTTAAATTATGAAATAAAATAAATTAAAGAATCCATTAAAAATAATTAGGAACACCATTCCGGAGAGAAGATAGTCTCCTAGATGAATACAGTTAAGGAACCATTAAATCATTATTCAAATTACAAGTGGGTTAGAAGGTCGCAATTAAAAGATCTAGAATTGAAGGAAGGTCGAGTAAGCCGAGGTGGAAATACAGTCACATAGCTAGGTAGATGACTAACAACACTTGTGTATATACTACTATCATGGTCATGGGTGACATGGCAATTAGTGTGGAATACTCAGTAGGGTTATCTTGGGGCCTACCATTAAAATTTAACTCAAGTATCCTCCAAAAGTTTCAAAAATAAACTTTCAAAAATAAACCACCAAAATTTGTATTCACTCCAAGCAGTTCAAATTCATCATAAAAATTTAAATCACACTCATAAATCTCAAAGCAAAATTTTATCACGTTACTACTAACCCTTTCCAAAATTAAGGTTTAAACTCAACTATTTAACTCATGAGTTCATAATTTACGAATCCATAAAATTTCACAATCAATCAAAATTTTAACACTCTAAAATTTTCAAATAACTCATAATAAAACTCTTAGCATATTAAAAGCAATCTCAAAAATTAAGCTCAATGCTCTCATAAATTTTAACTTATATTCATGCTAAGTTATTCCAACAAAATCACAACTTTTAAATGGTAACTTCATTTAATCAATCAAAATAACTTTCCATCACATCCTTCGAAATTATCAAAAAATTAATATTAGCAATCCCACATTAAACTAAATTTTCAATAATCTCATCAGTCAAATTTTTTTTTACCAAAAATCTAAATAGATTTTGTAAATCCTCAATCATAGGACAAAATTTAAAATAAAGAAAATTTCTCAAAAATTATTTTCATAACTTTCAAATATTTAAACCAAAAATTCGCCATCATTACTTCAACTTAAAATTCAAAATTTACTAAACACGAAAATCGCAAGTCGTACAACTCAATTTAAATAATCCCTACGGCCATTTTTAAAATATAAGATCATTCTCAAACCAAATTTATAATCGTGCAAAGGTGTATAACCATAATCCAATAAGTCATAAACATCAAAACTCGAAAATCAATAAATTTTATATTTGTTCAAAGATGTATAGCTATAACCCCATAATTCATAAATATCACAATTCGAAAAGCAAATCAATTTTTATACTTGTGCAAAGATGTATAACTATAACCCAATAAATCATAAATATCAAATCTTAAAAAGCCAATTAATTTCTTAAATCAATGGTATGAAGATTCTAGCTATATTATTTTTTTTCTTCCTGCAGTATCAATCCTACGGTGTTTACTATTTACAAATCTCAAGATTAAAACTTTCTGTGGCAATATTCTACTTTACAAATGACTAATCATTAAATCACACAAAAACCTTTTTAACTAAATTAGAGTCTTGAATGTATTCCAATTGCCAATATAACCATTCTAGCCATGTGTTTGACCCATGAGCATATACTAGTGTAGTCATCTTCCTCGTTGACACTAAGCTCGAAAATAAGAATCAACGGTAGAAAGGAATCAAGCAAGATGTAATTCAAGGAAGTCGAACAAGAGTTCGGAATTTGAAGCCAAGGGAGGATGTCAAGTAGGTGGATGAGATTCTAAACTCTAATCCTATACTGCAGGCCCGTTCGGTACAGTCATGTAACCGAAACGGCAAACTAGACCTGCATGGGCTACCACAAAAACATGTAACGCTCCAGTCCCAAAATACTTAGGACTAGGTACGTATCCATGCCAGCTGCATACATACAAAGTACACCCCAATATATGAAAACCTTGTATGTATACATAAGCTGTAAAATACAGTAGAACCATAATAACTAAATCTCATCCACTGGATAAATAAATGATATAAAAGCAACTTTGAATTTTGTCATGTATACAATCGTTGGGCGGAGACAAAGTCCACTACCAACTACCTCAAATAAAATGTACAAGAAGTGATCGATAAAATAACGAGACGAACCAAGCACAACCATCTTCGAAAGAATGGAGAAGATCACGGTCTTGGCTAGAACACCTGTAAAATCACAGAAGCACACACCTGGAGAGATAACCAGGTCCTCAGAGGGACGTAACAAGATACATAAACATGCTATATAAATACTGAATATAAAATATGCCACAATCAAAGAAAGTAATAAGACATAAATAAGGTACTCTAACCATACTAAAGTGAACATGCAGTTAAGCACAAAATTGTCCGTTGAGTGGGATTGTGGGCCCGCCAAAATAGCATCCCGATCAACGGTCTCAGAATCGGACCAAACTTGGCTCACAGGACCAGAAAAATATTTTGAGTCCAATGGCACAAGTTTCATCGCGATATGATGAGTGTGCACAAAGTTGTGACTTAATTTGCAAAGAGACGATACGGGAGTATCTCGACGGATACGCACTGATTTCGTCGCACACATGCAACAAAATCGAGTTCCGTCAGTTCCCACACGTCGACAACATCTATACGCGTCTTTCGATGCGTATAGTGCGCCCGGTTTGTCGGGATGGACGCCGTATCGGGGTGTTTCTCTATTTTTGGAAAACAGAATTTACAGTTTTTCGGAAAACTTTAACAACGTGTAATTTTCTACATACTAGATGAAAAGTGAATCCAAAAGGTGCGTTACAATCTTGGTTAGGTTGTCTTTGACTGCCTTTAATTAGTTTTTATGAAAGTTTAATGGACAGCGAGAAAAGTGGCCGACAAGTTGGTGTTTTGAAACAGTTTTTAATATTCAGAAAAGTAGGTTTTTCTCCAACTTTGCCTCGATTTTTCGAGCAAGTTGGATGGCCATGTCGAAATCTACCTAGGGGATCCCGAAGAGGGTCATGTGGGCTTTCTACACAAATTTACGAATCTAAAAACGGAGTAGAATTGACAGAGAAATCGATCGGGGAAGTGGGATACCTAAAAGTGGAAATCTGTTTTTTGTTGTTGTCGATGGTTCCTTTGTCTTCTTCGCGAGCACGGCTTCGCCATGGTGCGCCCGAGCTTCACCGTGGAGTGGGGAGGAGGAAGGAGGAGAGGACGGAGGTGGAAGAAATTTGGAGGAAGGAAATTAGGGTTTTTAATATATATATAACTATATGTATTAAAAACATATGGGGGAAGGGTCAGCCAATATATACCAAGTTGCTGCTACTAGCCTAATAATGCAAAAAGGGGAGGGTCGGCCATCTTGTGCAGCTGCTGCTGCTTCTTTTTATTAAAGGGGGTCGGCCCCATTGGTTAGCGCAGCTCATGTTGCTGCTTAGGTTGGCGTTGGTGGTGGGGGTCGACCCCACCACTTGCTTTTCCATTTTTTTTAAGTAAATCTTTTATATATATATATTTATATATATCTAAATCTATTATGTATATATCTAAATCTACATAAAATCTTCACCAATTTAAATAACAATTTAATATTATCTATCCACATAATTAATGTATTTAAACCCATCTATATATATACATATACAAATTTACTTTACAATAGTTTTAATAATAATAATCCTATAAGTAAAGTGAATATATATTTTATTAAAAATAACTTTAAATGAAAATAATACAATAATAAATTTGCTCAAGGGTGGTTTGGATGAACCCATCCCATACTTCCAAATTCGGGTCCAGAACAATTTGTACAGTGTTGCAAAATATTATTTAATAACAGAATACCAATAATAGTACAAATATTTAAATAATTAAAAATTGTACATAAAATTCTAAAATAATTTAGAAAATATTTCTATGTACATAAAATATGTCTACATGGCCACTTTGGTCTCCTACGTGCCTACATGGCCTTGGGTTTGGTCCGGGCCCAGTTCGGACTGAATTGGATAAACCGGGTCATACAAAAAAATAAATAAATAAAACCATCAATTGTATAAATTTATTTTTAAGTCTAATAAAATAAATAAAAAATAATAAAAAAATCGGGGTTTTACATTGATGGATCGTGTCAGAGATTTCTTTCGTTTTCCTAGGAGTCTACCATTATGACAAAGTCACTATTGCAGCTTTATGTCAGAGCCGTCAGTTCTCCTTTACGTCAGAGCATTAAATAGGGCCTTTGCTTAATGGCCAATTATAGAAGCGAACCGCAGAAGGCCATGTTGTGTTGCTTGAGCCGCATGTCCAAGCTGGTGACTTTTGAACCGCATGACTCTCTTTAGCCGCATGAAGTTCGTCTGTTTTTGAACCGCATGGGTTTTTCTGTTCTGAGCCGCATAAGCAATTATGTTCCTTTTCCATACTTCTACAAGACCCCCTTCAAAGTTTTCAATTTGCAAAATTGAAATACTTTGAATAAGAAGCATGGCTATGTGAACCCCGCTGGCCGCATAGGATGCTCTGGCCGCATGCACCTCTTTGCCGCATAGCCTGTTTAGCCGCATAAATTTTCTAGCCGCATGGGCTCCCTGCCACGTGTGCGTGTCATTAATTGCCTTTAATTCGTTTTAGAGCCGTCTTTTGGGGGGAATCCCAATGGTTGGTTCATTAAATCTTTGGATTTTATGCCCTGGGTGAATCTTCTTTATGAGAGAGGGGACAAAATCTGAGAAGTCAGTTTTGTTTTGCCTGCAGCACACGACCCGAAGCGGTTATTGGTCTACGTGCCCCCTTCTTCCTCTTTTGTCCTCCTATAAATAAGAGGAATTAAGAGAAGAAACTTCTTTACTTTCTCCTTCAATTCAAACCTTTTCCTGTCCCGATTGTCTTCCTCTTCTTCGATAACCGATAGCTCCCAAGAAGACTGTTGCGGCGAAGGGTAAGAAGGCGGCGTCTTCGTCGGCTGCAGCGGCAAAGGGTAAGAAAGCTGCTTCTACTTCGACTACGGCGGCGAATGATAATGTGGCCGCTCCTCCGCCAGCCAACGTGCCCGCAGTTCACCCTGACGTCCACCCCCTATTGCTGGTAAGGACATTGTGTGAGCTTAAAATCCTAACTGTTGTGGCTATGTCGCATGCTTTATGTGCGAGCCTTTATCTTCATGTGTGTCGCATGTACGTCTCATGTTCGAGCCGCGAGAGTGAAGATGTTACGGCTCGGAAAGCGACTGCCTTCCGTGGGATCATTGACACACGGGAGCAGATCCTTGAGCTTCAGAGGAAGTTAGCTTTCCTGGAGTCTGAGCTTGAGGCTGCCCGTACCGAAAGGGGGCTAATTATCTAGGAGGCTGACAGAGTTAATCGAGCTTCTGCTGGTCTGGAAATTGCCCTGAAGAAGTTGGAGGACGGTTGGCGGGCACACATGGACTTGGATAATGCGGAGCGGTTGTCCCAGGAGGCTGAGCGCCGAGCTAGGCAGCGGCTTGAACGGGGGGCCACCTTGGTGAAGAACCGTCTCTTGGAATTATGTAACGCCGAACCATAGACGGCTTTTTTCCTTTTTTGTTTCTGTTCTTTCTTTAAGTAGGACATTGTCCCTAGAACATGCAGTACTTTCTCCTTCCAAATAAAAGAGTATGCTTTATTCTACCCTTTATTTGTACTGATTGTTGTACCTGTGGTGTTATGGTGGTGTTCGCCCCGCTTGGGGGACTTGTTTGTGGACCTGTTACCCTTGGCATACCTGGGTTTTAGGTACGAATAACAAGTTTGATAGGAATACCTAGAACAATTCTATGGTAAGGTGGTCATGGACGTTCCGGGTATCGGAAGAACGAATGCCATGGAGCAGCTGGGCTCCCGGGGCATGATAAGAAATGATGTACATGTACTAGGAAACTTAGTACAGCATTTCTGGTCAGCAGAGGACATTTGTGGGCCTATTATCCTTGGCGTACCCTGGTTCAGGATACGGATAATAAGACGAGGGAAAACCATGATACTTACTCAGAGGTAATGAGGACATGGCAAGTATGGAGGTTTTACCACGGAGTCTTCCTACCCAGAGGTAATGAGGACATGGCAGGAGTGGACTCAGCGGAGGATATTTGTGGACCTATTATCTTTGGCGTACCCTGGGGTTTTTTTCGGTACAGATAATAAGTCGAGAGAGAACCAACATATTTACTCAGAGGTAATGAGGACATGGAAAATATGAGGGTTTCTTCGATGGAGCCTTCCCACTCAGAGGTAATGGGGACATGGCAGGAGTGGGCTCCATGAAGGGGTATATAGAACGACTCAGAGGTAATGAGGACATAGAAGTTCTATGTAGAGGGGTGATTTGTTTTTGGCCGAAGTGAAACGACTCAGAGGTAACATCGACGTGGTCGTTTTGAGAATTTGTGGATCTGTTACCCTTTTTGTGCACTAAGAGTACGGGTAGTGGATCATAAGGGAGGAGCTCTTTCAGAGAAATAAGTTCATAGGTATGGTCATACATGACTTACTATCTGAAAGAGTGATCGGAATGGGAGTTCAGAGGCACCTGCGGGTACATAACTCGATAATCTGGGATTTTATGAATGTGAGTTCAACGGTACCGGCGGGTACATAACTCAATAATCTAGAATTTGGAGAATGTGAGTTCAGCGGTACCGGCGAGTACATGACTTAATAATCTGGAATTTGGAATATGAGTTCAGCGGTACCGGCGGGTACATAACTCAATAATCTGGAATTTGGAATATGAGTTCAGCGGCACCGGCGGGTACATAACTCAATAATCTAGAATTAGGAATATGAGTTCAGCGGTACCGGCCGGTACATAACTCAATAATCTGGAATTTGTAATATGAGTTCAGCGGTACCGGCGGGGTACATAACTCAATAATCTGGAATTTGTAATATGAGTTCAGCGGTACCGGCGGGTACATAACTCAATAATCTGGAATTTGGAATATGAGTTCAGCTGTACCGGCGGGTACATAACTTAATAATCTGGAATTGGGAATATGAGTTCAGCGGTACCGACGGATACATAACTCAATAATCTAGAATTTGGAATATGAGTTCAGCGGTACCGGCGGGTACATAACTCAATAATCTGGAATTTGGAATATGAGTTCAGCGGTACTGGCAGGTACATGACTCGATAATCTAAGATGTTTGGAGGTGAAATATGGGTTCAGTGGTACCAGGGGGTACATAACTCAACAATCTGAGATATTTGAAGGCAGACTGTGGATTCAACGGTACCAGGGGGTACATAACTCAACAATCTGAGATATTTGGAGGCAGACTGTAAGTTCAGCGATACCTGCGGGTGTATGACTCATAATCTGAGAGGTAGTTGGAAGGTATCATTTAGACATAGTACTTCTTGAGGAATTTGTCGTTGTTGTTTGTTGGTATTAGGGCGTTTACCCTTTTCCTCTCCTTCCGAGATGTGCAATCCCAGTTGGCGAGCTTTCTTCAACTTGTCTTCTGCGCTAGTGGCGCTGATAATGAAAGTCTTCCAATCCTTAAACTGACTTTCACCCATCCAGAGGCTGATCGTGGGAAGCAGTCTCTTTTGGCAAATTTTAATTAAGGAGGAATCCGGATTACCGGACGACAACTTCATGGCGGTTTAGCAGAACCGCTCAATATAGTTCCTTGTTAGCTCTTTCTTTCCTTGAACGACGTCCATGAGGGTGGACATTGTGATGTCCTGTCCTACTTCGTAGAATCTCTCCAAGAACATGCGCTTGAAGCTGGCGAAAGAGTGGATGCAGTTGTCTGGCAGGTTACGGTACTAGTCGAAAGCGACCCCTTCCAATGCCCCGATGAATAATCGTGTAAGGATGGCATCGTCATGGGGAAGATGGTCGGTGGTGACCTCGAAGGAAGTGATGTACCGACTTGCCGAGGTTTTGCCATCGTATGGATTGATATGGAATGGTTTATACTTCGGTGGGAAGGGAACATCTCTCCACGCAACGGGATACGGTTGTCGTATCCTGAGGTCTTGGCAGTTTTCTCGGGCATGGAACATGGCTCGGAGCTCCTGGACCTCTCTTCTTGCCTCCCTGGTTTCGTCTGCCGCGGTAGGAGCCAACATTTTAGGAGGATTATTGCCCGGGTTTGGTGCCGCTGAGTTCGAGTCCGTATTGACCGCGGGACCCAAGTTTGTTTGGCCAGGCGTCCCTCCTTGGAGAGTAGGGAGGGCTGCTTTGATCTCGTCCGTGGATTTGACCAAAGTGTGCAGTATGGCCTCCAGAGTGTCGATGCGTTGGCGATCACTGGGACCATCCTATTCGTCGTTTGTCATGAATGTCGTCCTCACATGAGTAGCAATGGAAGGGACGGTGGACGACGTGCCCTCCGAATCATACCCCTGTAACGAGAAGTCATCAGGGTATATGGGGATGTCTTCCTCTGGTTCAGACTCAGAAGGAACAGTACCCCCAGCTTCCGAGTTTGCCTCGTCTTGGGAATGGTGGACGTCCTCGGGGACGTCGGAATTTGCTGCATCTAATGGGAGAGTTGTTTCCCCCAACTCGTCTTCTTGGAACATCGGATTGTTGTGGAGGTTCGGAGGAGTGCTACCCCCAGTTCCAACAACCCCCAGTGATGTGGACGATGAATCTCCTACTGTAGCAGATTTCGTCTTTGAACGGGTACCTTGGAAAACTCCGGTGGTGGGCAACCACTTAGACGACAGTCTCATAGTGGTTGAAATCTTCGGGTTGGAAACATTTGTCTTCTTTCCTCTCCCATCGACGAGGATTTTTTTAGCAGAGTTACAGGAGACGACGGGAGGTGCCTCATCCTCTGAACATGGTTGTTGCAGTCTTTGGAAGACGGACTGTCGGTCTTCTCGTACCGTCGCGTTATTGCAATAGCAGTTGATGATGACTTGGGTGCAGTGACGTCCATGGGAGGACTCTTTGCACCCCGAGGCCCCCTCTCTTTCCTTGCGCTTGTGGAGGATAGCCTCACGCAAGTCAGACGGGTCTGAAACGACTATGTTTGCTTCCTAGATTTTGAGAGACTTTTGGGAACAATTCTGTCCGTTTGCCACCGGGGGCTGGACTCGAGTGGTTCTGTACAACGTCCCATCAGAGGCCCGCATAACGGTATGTGGAACGCTCGGATGGTCAGAGGTCGGGCCAGCGGACTGAGCTCGCCAAGCTCGTGCTGCCCTAGACTTTTTTACTCTAGTGCACGAGGGCACATAATAGGAAGAGTCTAAGTGGTGCTGGAGAGAGTCAGACGTATTCTCTTGGGCACATGAGAGATCAGGAGCATAGGAGAGGCGATCGAAGACTGAGCCGCGTGGAGCAGACGGCATGCGGCTGCAATCAACAATCTTCATGCGGCTGGCAGTCGTTGTCGTATGGGCTTTCTTCATGCGGTTGGAAGTCTCAACCGCATAAGTCTTCTCCATGCGGCTGAGAATCCTGGCCGCATGAGTGTTATGCATTCGGTGGGCAGTTTCGGCCGTATGGTCATCATGCATGCGGCTGGCAAGTTTGGCCGCATGAGTCTTCGTCTACGGCTAGTGCCTTTGTTCGACTTCTTCCTGGAGCACATAGAATCACTCTTTGCCCCTGCAAGTCCAGCATCGTAGTGCTTTTCTCTGCCAGACTTGGGGACAACAGAGTCTTCTATGGCTTGAAGTGGGGCCGCATGAGAGTTGCCTTCGCCGTCTTGGGCAGCAGAGAGTGCTCCATCTAGAGCTTGGGGAGGAGCAAATGATTTTGGCCTCCACTTCCTGCGAGCCTTCTTTGTGCGGGTTCGCTTCTGGACCGGGCCAGCGCTTCCATCGGAGAGCATTTCTTCAAACGCCTGGTGGTCGAAGCGGACGACCATCTTCTGTTGTGTGGAGCTAAGTTTGGCTGCATCCGATTGTATCACCAACTCCTCAGTCGTGGAGAAGTTTGTCCCCAGCAGAGTCGCCACCGTATTTGCCATGAAATATAAAAGAACAGAACAATTATCGGAGGACTGGACTTTTACTTCACAATACAAACTCGCTTGTACAAAGAAAGCCTAGGGATGAAAACCTAGGTACAGCAATCTAAGTACAATTATTTATTTTAGATTCTGGGGGGTGACGGTAGAGGCTCGGGAAAGCGACGGCAGCTCTGCCTTACTCCTTGGACGATCGGATGCAGCCTTGGCTCCGGGGAATGTCTGTTTGGCGTTAATGAAGAAATGCTCTCCTTGCTCTCTCTCTTTAAGTCTCTTCAGGTGCTCTGGTGCTCTTCCAAAAAGTCCTCTTTCGTAAGGAAATAGCACCTTGCTATTTATAGGAGTGGGATGCGATCATTAGGGTTTACAATGATTGCCTCCTTGAGAAGTCGGCGGCTAGAGATTAATTAATCTGGGCCATTAATTCTGATTGTAGCGAATCTAGGCAATTAATATGGATTGTATCAAATCTCCGTTGGCAATTAATGATGATTGCCATAAATCTTCATGATTTGTTATGCCATGCTCGGATCTCCCGCCACGTGTTCAATTTGTATGATTGCAAATGATCTGATTTGATTCCAGTAATTATGAGGATGGCACTAAACCTGGTTTTTAGGATTTTTTTGATAAATCTTGATCGATTTGATGCCACGTGTCCCATTATTATTATGCTGCTAGATGTAGGGACGCAGGAAAAAACTAATCTTCTACCATGTGTCTTAACCGCGAGCCGTATGAGGATTGTTCTCTACTGAGCCGCATAAGACTGGCCACATATGGAAATGATCTGAGCCGTATGAGCGTAGGCGACCACATGATGGGTGGCTTCTCAGTAAGCCGCATAAAGATAGTCTTCGTGAGCCGCATAGGGTAGACTCTTCCTGAGCCGCATGAGGTGGCCTCTCTCTGAGCCACATAGGGTGGCCTCTGCCAGAGCCGCATGGGGTGGCCTCTCTCTGAGCCGCATGGGGTGGCCTCTGCCTGAGCCGCATGGGGTGGCCTCTGCCTGAGCCGCATGCGACTGTCCACGTGTCAAGGCCGCATGAAGTATTTTGGGGTTTGATGGATCGTGTCAGAGATTTTCTTCGTTTCCCTAGGATTCTACCATTATGACAAAGTCATTATTGTGGCTTTATGTCAGAGCCGTTAGTTCTCCTTTACGTCAGAGCATTAAATAGGTCCTTTGCTTAATGGCCAATTGTAGAAGCGAACCACAGAAGTCCACATTGTGTTGCTTGAGCCGCATGTCCAAGCTGGTGACTTTTGAACCGTATGAATCTCTTGAGCCGCATGAAGCTCGTCTATTTTTGAACCGCATGGATTTTCCTGTTCTGAGCCGCATGAGCAATCATGTTCCTTTTCCATGCTTTTACATTTATAAGTTGACCAGAGTTGACCAAGAGTTGACATTGGCCTAGATGACCTAGAAATCATATAGAATGCATTATAATCTTCAGTATTACCATTCTAGACATATTGTGACCTATGTTGCTCTAAATAGGACTCATCTACTCTGTCTGGATATCTATACTTACCAGATACTCAGGATATCAGGCGAGTACATTCTTTGATCATTTCATACTTGCTAGGATTTATATTCTTGCTCTAGATTACTTTACTTGATGCTATCACGTTGTTAACACGGATTAGTACTATATGGATCTTTACATTGAGATGTTATCTCCCTCGGGAGTATCAGATACATCATGTCTTGTGCATTTTACTTTCATTATGTACTCTTGTGCTTTCATTATTCATGTACACTCTTATGATTCATGTACTCTCATGCTCACAGAATCCTCATGTATACCTTCATGTGCAGCCATTTATGGGCCCCCATGTAAAATATTGTACAATAACATAACTTGTCTGGATCCTTGTGTATTGATTGGGGTACAGGAGAGTAGAAGTAGTCATGTGAACAGTCCTAAGTGGTCATTGTATAAACTGTAATTATGTATAAATTCAAGCCGTTCACATGTCTATTTTGTACTCTACATCACTAGTCACTGATGGTTCTTTACTTATAGTAGCTATTTACATTATAGTTCTCTCTCTTTTACTATATGTACTTTCTTTCAACGTTTCATGTATTTTACTCTATTGCATGCTTTATATTCCTATCTTGATATGAACTGTTGAGACTATGTTCTCGTTCCTGTCCTGACTGGACCTGTTGAAAATATTACAGAGGATGACGAAAACCTTTTCCCTACCTATTATGGAGCTGCCAAAGATGACACCTGCAACTTGAACCTTCAGCAGGATCCATCAGCAGTAGAGGATGTCACCCATATAGTTTAGGCTAGATAGCTTATACCTCCATCTTATTTTGATGTCTTGTCTTATTGGATACTTTTATGTTATATTTGGGATCTTGTTGTTATTCTGGATTTTGTGGAGATGTTATCTTAGACACTTAGACTTCTTCTCCTGTTTGTATTTTATTGGAGGATTTTCATTATCTTTCTATCTTATCGTACTTCTACCATAGTTGTGATTGAGCTATATATTTCTGTATTATCGTCCATTTGGAGTGTATATACTGTACATGTACCATATATTTGTTAGATGTATGTGACCTAGGACAACGTTCTACTGCCGACACTGCGACGTAGGCTGGATGTACCTACTTCTCGTGCCCCTATACTGGGTGCGGGTCGTGACAAGCAAGATAGTCGTCGCCACTGGACCCGGTGTGCGACGTGTCGTATTCAACAAGAACCATCATTACAAGAAAGATAGCCATCGTCGCTTGGCCGAGCTTACGATGTACCATATTACTCGTCTAAACAAGAAAGATTGCCATCGCCGCTTGGCCGAGCGTACGATATACCGTATTTATAAGAAAGATAGTCATCGCCGCTTGGCCGAGTATGCGATGTGCCGTATTACTCGTCTAAACAAGAAAGATAGCCATCGTACGCTTGCCAAGCGTGCAGTGACCCATATTTACTCGTTACCCATTACATTACAAGAATAATATTTCAAACACACTGGATTAGTGACTTGTACTATAATCACATTATCTCATATTTTACAGATTGGAATCGTATCATATTATTCTAGTTTAGTATTTCTATTTACAGTCTTCATTGACATGCTCTCCTGATTCACTGTGGTTACTTCCCTTGTCTTAACTGTTGATTCTATTTCATTTATATGTCTCAACTTTCCATGATATATCAAATATAACTGTCTATAACTGCTTTATAGTATTTGTCATTTACTTGGGATTGCTATATGAGATGTGCTCGTTCTATCCTGATTGAATATGTTGATAAATTTTACAGAGAACTTGGAAGACGTTTATACCATCTATTATGGGGTGATGTAGATGACACCTGCGACCTGTACCCTCAGAAGGATCCAGCTTGCTTAGAGGAGACTACTATAGTTCCTAGGCTAGATTGTTAGACTGTTATATGCTTTATTAGCTATCCTGAGGTGTATTATTTTATACACTTTATGTGTGGTGTTGATAACACTTAACTTATTTTCATTCTGTATTTGTATCTTTCTTGGAGTATTTTTTATATATCTTATTTGTGCTGATTATCCATCTCTAGATTGTGATTGAGTTGTATCCTCTGAGTTGTCCTCCGATTGGAGAGTATATTCTGTACATGTATATATAATTGTTAGATGTTGTTGAGACCTAGGACAGCGTTCTACCGTCGATACTGCGGCGTAGGCTGGGAGCTGTTATGCACTCGTGCCCCTATACTGGGTGCGGGTCGTGACATAAGTTTACTGCATCCTTCACTATACTGCCCTGCATTTAGATATTTAGTTCAGTCTATGCTAACTATTGTATCAGTCCACGCTATATCAGATATGATTCCTTGGTTTAGTGTTCAGTCCTACGATATAATTAGAAGTTCAGTCCCTAACCAAATCGTGTTGTCCTGCATCATGTCCTATCTACATTCCTTTTAATATCAGTTCATATTTGAACATGTAGGATAGTCTAAATTCATGTTTCAGTTTCCCCTTCACATATACTCGATTGATACTCATAGAGTATCAGCCTATATCAGTATGTGCAGATACATACTGGGCATCAATATATTAGTTATTCCCAGCTCTCATTTGCTCAGTTCATAATTTATTTACCTACTGTCCAGTTAACCCCATGTATCGAGTTTAAATGTTAATCTGTATCAGTTAAACCAAGTCCCAATATGTTCGTTCGACTGAAACACCTAGAATAGCAGCCTAACCTTTAGTGCTGAGACCGTCTCCTATATGTATCAGACCCTAACATTGATGTCAGTCCAGATTACTCCTTGTAACAGTTCATCCATTTGCATTATCCTTTGAATGCAGTCCATATTATGTTTAGTTCAGTCAATTCATCATTTCAGTTAATACATTAAAGTTCAGTTTTTTAGTTTAGTTATCTATCCAGAACATTAGCTATAGGTTGCTTTAGAATCCTTCATGATTAACTAATTTTCATGTTGGGAATCTAATTCAGGTCTCCCACTGTGCCAAGACCCAAATTATCATTTAGCATTTGTCACTTCTTCACTTGTTCTGCCCTTTGGTTAAGACCCTGCATATGTAATGCTCAGTCCAACTATACATTGCTCTAATCTAATGTTCAGTCCTCATGATCCATTATATCAGTCCACATCATTTTTGAGCAGTCATTTAATTGTACAGTCCATTTACTTTGGGTTCAGTTGGAAATAACTTGATATTCAGTCCTTTGCAATGGAGAATAGTTCCTGCAAATATCCTTAGTTCAGTCTCCATTACCCTTTTTGTTCAGTCATGAACACTTGTTTCAGTTATAGAAGTATGTTCTGTCCATTACACTTTTGATCAGGTTCTTTAATATGGTATGTTCAGTTCCTATCTAAATTCCAGTCAAGATATCTCATGTTCAGTCATTTTCCTATATGTATCAATCCACTATTTTGTTCTTTCAGTCCTCATATCATAACATTCAGTCCACACCAGGTGTTATGTTCAAATCTTGAGCTCGAACCACCCTCATTTGTGAGTCATCCACTGAGTTAGTAGGTTACATTTGGGTCCGTCAAGAGGTTTATGAATGTTTAGTCTTTGAAGTCTTTAAATTCGGTCCCTAATGAGGCTTAGTATCAGTCTATTACTTCTTTTTGTTCAGTCACTGTTTTGATCAATTGTGCAATCATCAACTATGCAGTCCCTGTGTAATGCCTTGTCCATAACTCCTTAGTTCAGACCCCGAGTTGTGATCCATTCATTGTATTAATGTTAATCCTCTTAACCATTTAGCTCAGTTAGCACATTTGCAGGCCAGTCCGTATATGATGTTAAGTACTATCACTTCCTAAATTACTATAGGTACCAGTCCTATCTTGACCCATGTTATTTTCAGTCTTGATTGAATGTCCAGCATCATGTGGTTCAGTCCTTGATGTCCATTGTCCAGTCCATATGAGTATAGGACAATAGGGTTTCATTCATGTATTGGTTCAGTCCATCCCATTCATTCAGTCCCCTATTCATTTTGGTGATCAGTCCTTAGGTGAATTGGGTAGCATTCCAAGAATGGGACTTAGTACAGACTTTAATTAGACTGATACCCAGTTTCAGTTGTTCTTTGAACTGAACTTTAGAGTATCAGTTCCAAATTGATCATGTTTCAGACCCTGCATCTCCTAGTCTAGTCCAATACATTTATTTACTGTCTCACCTTGAATACATGTACACTTTATATGTATATATTCATATATGTAGTTAGTAAGGGTCATAGAAAATATACCATGTAGCTTTAATAGGGTAATATATATATATATATATATATATATATATATATATATATATATGTGTGTGTGTGTGTGCGTGTGCGTGTGTGTGTGTGTGTGTGTGTGTGTGTGTGCGTGTGTGTGTGTGTGTGTGTGTGTGTGTGCGTGTGCGTGTGCGTGTGTGTGTGTGTGTGTGTGTGTGTGTGTGTATTTGAATCTGGATTTAAGATAAGGTTTTGGTACCACTTTTAGCCTAAATACTAAATAGCCTACTTAGCCAAAAACTGTGTATGTGTGTGTGTGTATTTGAATCTGGATTTAAGATAAGGTTTTGGTACCACTTTTAGCCTAAATACTAAATAGCCTACTTAGCCAAAAACCCTAGATTAGGCTAAAACAAACCAAGTTGACCAAAGTTGACTAATTAGCTAAAGTTTGACCTAGTTTGACTAGTGTCGACCCAACTTGACTGGTATCGACCTAGAATTGGCCTAGAAGCATATATTAGTGCATCTAAATACATTGGTTACTCTAGAACACCAAATAACCCTGTATATCTCATTTATAGGTTTATGTGACACAAATTTTGGCATCAATCCTAATTCATTGCTCTAAACGACAGGCTAGTACATTCTCTAATAGTTTTTATTTATTTGATGATCATTATGATTCAGCTTCTAGTATAGTTTTATTTGATTCTCTAACACAACACGGATTGGTATTCTGGATTCATTCACTTGCGACACATGTATTATACTTGTTTGGCCCCTACTTATGGAACCACTTACTGGAACCACCTACTGGAAACACCTACTGGCACTACTTACTTTCAGGCTGGACCTGTACTCTATTTATGTGTCGAGATATGAATTTATTTGTACTAGTCGGGGCGGAGAAATACTCGAGTAGACACGTAAACATTCCCAATCGTATTGGAACCACTCCTAATGGTCTAATCTGGAAATATAGCCGTCACACGCTTGCCAAGCATACGATGTACCGTATTTACCCCTAGCCATTTACATGTCGAAAGCGGTATTTCAAAACACACTGGATTAGTGTCTTGTACTAGATTCAAATTTGACTCATGTTATACTGTCTGGACTCACATCACCTTTATTCTAGTTCAGTTATCTCTATTTACAGTCTTCATTGCCATGCTCTTATGCTTTACTGTATTTACTTTCCTTGTTCTTTAATTAAACTATTGTTCTATTTCATTTCCTGCCTTAATCTTTTCAAGTTCATCAAGTATTACATGCTATAACTGTTTTATAGTTTTTGTCATTTATTTGGAACTGCTAGAGGAGATGTGCTCGTTCCAGCCTAACTGGATATATTTTTCAGATGATTGCTCAGGGGACCCGTGTCCTACTTATTACGGATTCGAAGAAGGGATAGCTACGATGGGTCCGGATTCTCAGAAGTGACCGAGAGACCTAGTTCTAGATTTGACTTGTTTTAGATTCTCAGTTAGAACTTTTGACTTATAATAATGGAGAATTTGAGACTTGGATTTTGATTCTGTATTAGTTGTTGTTGTTGAGACTTTGTAGTTTATTAGACTTCTTTGATATCTTATCGTGCTTTAAATTGTGATTGAGTATTTACCATATCAGTATACTTGTCCTTCGTTCGGAGTTAAGATCTATGACAGGTATATCTGAGATTGTTAGTTAGCGACCTACACAGCATTCTACCGCCGATACTGCGGCGTAGGCTGGGCGTTGTTAGGCACTCGTGCCCCTATACAGGGTACGGGTCGTGACACGTTTTTAGTGGTAGCCCATACAGGTCGAGATTCGCATTAGTGCGACGTCGTGGTAGTGCAATAGTTTAGTTGTACTGCTACGAGCCTGCGATAGAAGATAAGGAATAGGCTACAGGATGAGAGGATACTCAATCGCAACTAGGAATTCCATAGATTTGAATCTACTGACACTCGTTCAAATCTGAATAATCTTATTTCATACATGTCCTTATTTAATGGTATCATCCTTGCACCGTCATTGATTACTTTTGTTGATCTGTCTTCCGGATGCCGTCAAAGATTCGATCACACCGCTCTGACCCAGAGACTGCTACTGAGAGATCTGCTACCTCTCATCCGGTTCAGCATACAGTTGGGACTGCTCCGCTCCTTATGGCTACTCACGTGGGAGTATCCGCAGCTTTTGGGGGTCCTCCTCCACTTGTTCCGAGGATTACCCTGGTTATTCCCAATAGTCTTCAGCCTCCACCACCACCTCCTGCTCCGATAGACGCTGCACAGCTGTTTGCACTTTTCTAAGAGATAATGGACGTTCAGCGCTGTCAGTCCACCGATACGAGGCAGGGCATTGAGAATTCTCAACAAGTGGCAATGGCGGAAGTTGAGAGGGTGACTCAAGTCCAGCCACCCGGAGGTCAGGCTTAGCATCCGAGGCCGGGCACTATCATCAATTTTTAGAAGATGCAGCCCAAGGACTTCTGCGGTACAAAGGGTATCTTGTATGAAGATGACTGGATTGAGCATATTAAGGGAATCTGTCGGCCGACGCAGATTTCGAACTGTCTGCAGATTGAGGCGGCGGGCAGTCAGATGTTCAACCTTGCCTTGACATGGTACTGCACCGATCAGAGGGTCGGAGTTGAGGGACAGACTTGGGAGGCCTTCAAGAAAATTTTTAAGGAGAAGTTTTTTTCGGATGTGTCTCTTAGTGCCTTGGAGAGCCAGTTCAAGAGCCTCATCCAAGAGAACAGGACAGTTGAGGAGTTTGCTGGGGAGCTCTGCCGTCT
This sequence comes from Iris pallida, assembly GCA_029216955.1. Classification (NCBI taxonomy): domain Eukaryota; kingdom Viridiplantae; phylum Streptophyta; class Magnoliopsida; order Asparagales; family Iridaceae; genus Iris; species Iris pallida. The sequence continues at coordinate 1,920,194 of JANAVB010010193.1, read as the reverse complement.
GGGCAGCTTTTTGAGGGGCTGAGTGATGTAGCAAAGGTGAGGAAGTTTCACAAGGGCTTGATCAAGGAGGTCAAGTCACTGACTAAGAGCGACCACGATGCTACTTTTGAGCAGATTTTTGTAGGCGCTCTAGTAGATAACGATGACCTGGAGCTCAAGTCCAAGAGGGGCCCGGATGATTCAGTAGTGCAAGCGGTAGTGCGAAGCATCCCTTTGTGCAGAAAGAAGTGCACCAGCCCCAGCAGTTGTTGGCACCAGCGAGAGCTCCCGTTCAGCAGGCGCAGCATCAGCCTCGAGGACATGACCAGAGGGCACCTACTTGTGCCTACTATAGGAAGCCGGGACACACTTAGGATGTTTATAGGAGAAGATTGAAGGTGTGTTTATTCTGTGGATCCGCTGCTCACCAGATGAAGGATTGCCCTATCGTACCTCCATTTAGCGGAGCATATGATCAGAGAGAGGCAGCTAGGCTACATGTGGTGCAGCATCATGCCTCGCACCATCAGAGGGGCAGGGCTTTTGCGCTGACGGTCGAGGAGGCCGATGCTACGGGTGACGGATTAGTAGGTCTCTCTTTTCCTGTTCTTCTTTTTCCATCTTGATTGTGTGATTCTATTAGTACCTGTCAGGATAATTTGTGCTGTGCTAGATAGTGTAATGACTCTGTTTGAGACTGTGAAATCACGACCAGTAGGACCATGATCATGCATGTTGTTAGATAGAAATTCTTTGACTTTAATTGTTGGGAGTCTGACCTAGAAGGAGTACGACAAACTTTAAATTTTAAGGACAAAATTTTTCTAAAGGGGGGTAGGTTTGTAACCATCACTTTCTAAAAATGAGGGTATTTTTGACATTTTGTGAATTTAATTATTTTAGTTATCTTTTAATTAATTGAATTGTGTTAGTGATATTATTTTGGTAAAACCTTAGAACCACCTTGACTAGATGATTAGACATGACCATGGTAGGCTAGATTGTGCATTTTAACAAAAATTAAAATCCATTTTCATTTAGTTATATATCTAATTAGATAGTCAATTGAACTTTCAGGCTAAAAACACTAAGTTAGAATGGACCCTTTCCTTAGAACTTGTCATGACAACTTAGGAGGGCCTTGTACACTTTCCACTAATGAACGAAACCCTAGCCAAACATCATGGCCGGCCACACTAGGCTCTCCCCCTTGCTACTAATCGCAAGCACTCCTCCTTCTTTCCCCTTTCATTGGAACCCTAACCCTAATTTGTAGTTCTTTCCCAAATTTCCCCTACTCCCAAATTGAGTCCAATTTCTCTCAAGCCAATTGCATTTTCTTTCCCTTGAAGAGGTTAAGGCTCTATTGGCTAGCTTGGGAGCATTTGGAGCACTTGGACCCTTGGAGCTTGGAGGAGATCTAGATCTAGGGATTTGTGCATTGGGTGACCCCTCAAATTTTCTAAATGTTTTTTGTATTTGGGTGATTATTTGAAAACTTCTTAGTATTTTGTTTAAATAGGAGAATTTTGTTGTGGCAAATTTGGGTGACTTTTCTTTAATACTTTATATAGAAATATTTTCTATATGAGCTGAGAGGTGAGAAATTATTTTCACAAAATTTTTACTTGTTAATTGCTAATTAATATTTAATAATTATTTCTAAGATTATTAGTAAATTTTAAGACACTTTTTAAACAAAAAGAAAAAAAAAGAATTTTTTTTTAACCAAAGCTTCCTTTATAGTTACCGATGATTATTTATACCAAGAATGTAATTTTGCTATTTATAAAATTACTTTATACTTCTACAATTTTTGGTATTTATTAGATTTTCTTTAGATTTTTTTACATATTATTATAGATAAATAGTTATAGAAAAGAAAAATATTAGAGTCATTATTTTCATTATTAAATGTAATTATTTATTTATTTCTTCCTTGAATCTATTAAGGTATTTGGGTTATGATATACACCCAGATATACTATTGATTTTAAGTCTTGGTATATGAATTTTTATTAAATTGCGTTATTAATAAGCCATTAATTATAAGATACTATATATATATATATATATATATATATATATATATATATATATATATATATATATAGTATAAGAAAGAAAAGAAAAAAAAAGTCCCAGCCCACTGTTCCCCGAAGGGAACATGAGCTGTTCGAAGCCCAAGCCCCCCCTTTTCTAATCCCACAAGTAGGCAACCGTGACCCCAAGGGATGCTGCCACAGATTGATATATATATATATATATATATATATATATATATATATATATATATATATATATATATATATATATATATATATATACGCACACACACAAACGAAGAAAAGGAGGGCTGCATCCAACCTTCAAACCCTAAACCCTCAAGCCAACCCATGGCGATCCTTCACCCACCGATGCTGCCGACCCCTGGGCAGCCACCCACCGCCGGTGACACCGCCATGTTTGACCAGCGTCGCGAGCAACAACAGCAGCCGCAAGCAACAGAGCACTGCTCTGTCGTAGCAACCCACAAGGTACCAATTTCTTCACCAGATTTCTCCTTCTGTGCTCGATCATATTCGAATATTGTTGATTCTTTAGAGAGCCTATGTAACCCTCTCCAAGCCCTAGTAAGTAGGTTTGGATGTAGCGAACATATATGCTGGGGAAATCGACGTGAAGTCGACCAAAATCCACGATCACTAATGACCGATAATGACTCTCTTGCACCCATGTTTGTAAACCAATTCAGAGCACACCATTAGGATTCTTTGAAATCTTCCTCGACAAAGTTGTAGACCATATGTAGCACTTCCTAACTCTTCTGACAGTTTAATTTTTAATCTATTAAATGTAAATATTTTCGATTCCAAACTTTAGGAAAAACTGTTTTCGAAAACAAAAAAATTAGAAAAATCAGTCCGATATGGCGTGCACCCCGATAAACCGGGCGACGTGGTCATGCACTATATGCATCGAAAGGCGCGTATGGATGTTGTCGACGTGTGGGAACTGACAGAACTCGATTTCGTTACGTGCGCGATGAAACCAGTGTGTATCCGTCAAGATACCCCCGTATCGACCTCTTGCAAACTTGGCCATAACTTCGTGCACGTTTGTTGGATCGACATGAAACTTGCGCCAGCAGGACCGAATCATTTTTCTGATCTTGTATGCCAAGTTTGGTCCGAATCTGAGAAGGTCGACCGGAACACTTTTTTGAGGGGCCCACGATCCGCTCTAACGGGCGAATTTGTGCACGGCCTGCCGGAATCCAACTTTGGACATACGGTTGGGTTCGTCTCCTCAAACTGGATCCTTAGACATGTAGTTTGACGACTTTAGAGACCGTAGATACTGGCACACATTTTGGTGCAAAACGGGTCAAACGGCGGACATCGTTTTGACCCAAAATTATAATTTTACCCCTGTTGCCAGAATTGGACTTTTGGGTAGTCTATTTCTGCTATTTTTCTTATTCTAGAAACGTTTTTGGTGTTTATTTCAGCATCCGAGGACGTTATGTGACCTTCTGTGCTTCATTATTCTGTCGATTCGAGATATTGGACGTCGCCCTTCCTGCGCACAACCTCAGGTAAGATACCTTGCAATTTTTTTATTATTTACTTTTTATAAAATAAACTGTGATACATGGCATAACTTGATAAAATCTTACTATCCAGTTATATTTCCTGCTATGTATTATTTTCTTATATATTGAACTTAGATTTAAGGGCCACCCTTGTCGTGTTGCATTCATAGGCCTTGACACATTTTTGACACGAAGTCACGAGTCGCATATAGAACTTGGACATGCGTTACTGGCTGGCCACCAGTACGTATAAGTCGTTCGATAGGATTAACCGCAGACAGTGTTTCCACCATTAGTTTGACTTAGCGGTTAATAGAAGTTCTGCGTTGTGGATACAACATAGTAGGCATTGGACGGGGAGGACAATTCCTTAGCGTATGGGCTACTATGTACTTCCCTTTTGTGATCCGGATGCTCTGGTGGAGATATGGTGTGAGATGACCCATGATTACTGACGGCCACTGACGTTCTGCAGAACGTTATGAACTTATTGATTGGTCCTCTGGTGTCCCAAGGGGGGACCATGCCGATCCTATTTTAGCCAGGGCCCATGCGTTGGCGGGTGTTCTTAAAACTGCATTCACTTAGAACGGTTAGGCTACCTTATCCGTTATGTATGAGTACTTTGGTTTGGGTACTCGTATCTGACCGTGGCTTGGAACAGTAACTTGTCGCAGACTAGTTTAACACATCTTGTCCTCGTTTGGTTGTAGGTGTGGCTCACTACTTTGATGAGAAGGTACTGAACCTTGTTGTGGTCTGGATACCATATTAGTTTCATAGCATGGAAAGATACGTCATCATAAATTACGGTGCCATCTCCTATCCTTGTTTGGTTGGGGGGATGGTACGCTAATTCAATGGTGCGTATTGGACCATGTTATAATTCAATTTACTTATTTATTGAGCAGTTTATATTTAGTTATGGAATGTTCTTCCGATTTCTTGTTACGTCCCTCTGAGGACCTGGTGATCTCTCCAGGTGTGTGCTTTTCGTGATGTTTTGCAGGTGCTCAAGCCAAGATCACGGTCTTCCCATTCTGTCGAGGCGGATTGCTCTTAGATCTTTTATAGACATTTTATCTATCCATTCCATGTACATTTTTCTTTTCTTTGGTTGGTAGTGGATCTGTCTCTGCCCAACATATTGTATAAAGATATTTCATAGTTGATTATATGATATCTTTTATTCCTTCATTTTGTGGATGAGATTAGACTACTTTTGGTTTACTGCATTTTATAGCTTATGTATACATACGAGGTTTCCATATATTGGAGTATACTTCGTATGTATGCAGCTGGCATGTCTACGTACTTAGTCCTAAGTGTTTTGGGACTGGGGCGTTACATTGGAAATCCATCTCCCAATTGGTAAGAGCTCTCTAAACCTCTAATTTTTCTGTCATTAGTGTAGATGCATTCATTTAGGACCCCCATTGCACTAGGGTGCCATTAGAGAGGAGTTGAGGCCCTCCTCTTCCTAGTTGAAGGATTTTTCCATTGCATTTTGATACAAATTGGAGGAAATTCGAAAATAGTATTCTAAGGTTTGTAAGATTGGTAGATTAGATCATACTAATGGTTTAGAGCATGTGGGTGTGCCTTGGGTCAAGTTTGGATCTATTTGGAGTGCGTATCACGAGAGTATCGGATAAACACACCAAATGTTTGACAAAATGACCATAAGAGCATTCAATGCTTCAAATTCAGTTTTAATCATTGTATTATAGATGCATTGCTATATATTAGGATTCGTAGGTGTATCTAACTGTAACGTCCCAGTCCCAAAATACGTAGGACTAGGAACGTAGACATGCTAGCCGTATAATAAATATACGTAAGATGTAAATGCAATAAAACCACAGCTAACTAATCTCATCCACAAAATAAAGAAATAAAGATATCATATAATAACCATGATTTGTCTTTATACAATATGTTGGGCGAAGACAAATCTACTACCAACTATTTAAAAGAAAATAAGTTCAAGACATGAAATAATTTAGCGAAGGTAGCAAGAAAGATCCAAGACACGTCATCTTCGAAGGAATGGAGAAGATCACGCCTCGGCTAGAACACCTGTAAAAAGATAAGAACACACACATGGAGTATCACCCTACTCAGAGGGACGTAACAAGATACATAATATCATGCCATATAAACTAAATAAATACTGCTCAATAATAAGTCAATCAGATCATAACATGGTCCAATACTCCACCCTTGAATTAGCATATCATCCCCCCAACCAAACAAGGACAGGAGATGGCACACTAACCCACGATGAAGTATCTTTCCAAGTCACGAATCCAATATATATGGTATCTGGACCACAACAAGGTTCAGTACGTTCTCATCGGAGTAGTGAGCCACACCTACAACCAAACAAGGACAAGATGTGGCAAACTAGTCCACGACAAGTTACTGTTCCAAGCCACAGTCAGATACAAGTACCCAAACCAAGAGTACTCGTACCTAACGGATAAGGTAGCCTAGCCAGTCTAAGTGTATGCAGTTTTAAGAACATCCTCCAATGCATGGGCCCTGGCTAAAATGGGATCGGCATGATTGCTCCTTGGGGCACCAGAGACCCAATCAGTAAGAGCATGATGTTTTAAAGAACGTCAGTGGCCGTCAGTAAAATAAGGGTCATCTCACACCGTATCTCCAGCGGAGCATCCGGATCACAAAAGGGAAGTGTATAGTAGCCCATACGCTAAGGAATTGTCCCTACTGCCTCATGCCTATTAATGTTGTATCCACAACACATAACCTCTAATAACTGCTAAGTCAAACTAGCATGCAAACTCTATTAGCGGTTAATCCTATCGCACGGCTAATACGTACTGGTGGCCAGCCAGTCACTCATGTCTGAGTTCTATATGCGACTCACAACCTCGTGGCACAAGCGTGTCAAGGCTAATGTATGCAGCACAAACAAGGGTGGTCCCTTAAATCTAAGGTTAATATGCATAAAAATAATAAGTACAGAAAATAGAACCTATACAGTAAAATCTTTCTAATTATAACAGTATAGCACAGTTAATTTTGTAGAAAATTAAATGATGAATAAATGCATGATTATGAGCTAAAGTAAAATAAACAGCTAATGGCAAGGTATCTTGCCTGAGGGTGGTGCGAAATGTAGCAAAATCCAACAGTCAGAATCGTCAGCACGAAAGTCAAAATCCATAAAGAGATCCGAATGCTAAAACAAACATCACGAATGTGTTTGGTATAAAAGATATGTCTAGCAAATGCCTATCCCAAAGACCAATTCTGGAACAGGGGCAAATCGTAATTTCGGGTCAAAACGATGGCCGTCGTTGGACCCATTTTGTACCGAAAAGCGTGCCAGTACCTACGGTCTCTAAAGTCATCAAACTACATGTCTATAGGTCCGGTTTGATGAGATAAACCCAACCGTATGTCCCAAGTCAGATTTCGGTAGGCTGTACACAATTTCGCCCGTTGGGTCGGGTCGCGGGCCCGCCAAAAAGGCGTTCCGGTCGACCTTCTCAGAATTGGACCAAATATGGCATACAGGACCAAAAAAATGATAGGGTCCTGCTGGTGCAAGTTTTGTCTCGATACGATGAACATGCACAAAGTTATGGGCTAGTTTGCAAATTGTCCGATACGGGATATCTTGACAGATACGCTTCGATCTCATCGCGCACGCACAACGAAATCGAGTTCCGTCAGTTCCCACACGTCGACAACATCCATACGCGCCTTTCGATGTACATGGTTTGCGACCACATCGCCCGGTTTGTCAGGGCGTACGCAGTATCGGTAAATTTACTAAATTTCTATTATTTTGAAAATAGTTTTTGATAAACTTTGGAATCGATTTACTCGACAATCAATTGACAAAATTCAAATCTGCAAGAAGAGCTGTAATTCCCTATAGGTTGTCTTGAATACTGTTTAATTAGTTTTCAAAAATTCGTAGTCATTGGTTCAGAAATTATTTTCCAAACTAAGGGTTGTGGATGGATCGATGTTTTGTTTTCTAAACAGAACTCGTAATTATTTTCTACATTTTAGGTCAATTTCACAGACTATTCACTAAGAATTATATCTAACTTATTACCAGGGTTTGTAGATGGTAGGATTATTATCGAGTCCATGAAATCAGTTTACAATTTTGTCGAGAGACTGAGGAGAAATTTGTACCTCGAAAAGTGGTGGCGGTTGCTGTTGTCGCTGCTCTGCTTCTTCGCGCGGTTACTGCTGCGCTGCCTTGTGGGGTTGGCCGACGGCGCGAGATAGCCCACAGCGGCACGATGAAGGTCGGGCAGAGGTGGTGAGGTGGTCTGTGCTTGGTCTTGAGGCGTTCGCGGGGATTTGGCATGGTAATGTCGAAGGGGTTGCACAAAGAGTATTTATAGCTATATCAATTAAACGATGATATTTCGATTTAACATAGATTCAAGATTTATATTAGGGATTTAGGATTTAAATTAAGTTCCATATAATTAGAAGAGATGATATTGAGGTTTGTTTTGTAACAGATTTGAAAGGATTTTGCTGGGAATCAAACTTGGTTTGGATTTAGAGTCTCTGTTCGGGAGACTCTAGGTTCCAAAGGTTGAAGGTGAACAATAACCGCTGGTACTGTTCACCCTAGAGACTTCCTTATTTCTAATTAATTAGTGAAACTAATTAGAAAATTTTTAAGACCATTTAAAAAAATTCTAATATATTTGTATATGTGTATATATATATGAGAATACAAATATACTATTGTGAGTATACAGAAACTCAAGAAAATATATCCTGAATGTGTAAGAAGAAAAATAATTTTATAATAAAATAGATTCGAAACCTATATTTATATATATAGATATATACATAGATTTCTTCAATCTAAATTCCCAATTCACAAAATACAGAAATATATCAAATATTATATTTTCTTCACAATTATTACAACAATAATTTATTTGTAAAGGAATTCAGTATGAGTATACTTTATAATTTCATTAATAAAAATCATGTAAATAAACTATATATATATATATATATATATATATATATATATATATATATATATATATATATATATATGTATATATATATTTTATTATTTATATATATATATATATATATATATATATATATATATATATATAATGTAATGATTCTAAAAATCCTGGAATATTTAAAATAATCTAAAGGTAAAATAATAACAAGAAATTTTACAACCTATTATTTGTTTATTTTATTCAAAAAGGTTTATATTTATTTAGTATTGATATCCTCTATTTATTATAATAAATTTAAAAATCATTTACAAAAATAAATATAAACAACCACAACCACAACAACAACAACAAAAACAATAATAATAATAATAATAATAATAATAATAATAATAATAATAATAATAATAATAATAACATCATATGGGTATAATAAAATTGGGAGAGTAGCTACTACTATTACTATCTTTATAATTAATTAACAAAATAATTCAAAACAAAATATTCATGCAAAAAAATTCTTCAAAATTTTGGGAGATTATATCTTACCCAACTTATAAAAAATTTCGTCCTCAAAATTAAATATATATTAATATAAAAATATAACAATAAATATAGTGAGGCTGAATACGACCAAATCATAAATCGGGTTCCAAAAAGATGGGGGTGGTGGTTGTAGAAGGAATCAAGTTGACAACATATTCTACAAGATGGGGCATTCTTAGTCTTGTGTGGATCATGGGTATTCAATTCGTTGGAGGGAATGGGTCGGTATTGCATGGAAAATCAAATGGGACAAGAATGGACATTTGTGGTTTGTTCTAAGGGAAAATAGGTCATACATGGGGTGTAGTTGAAATGGAGCATAAAATGGTGTGTTTGTGTGGGACAGGCACGTCATGTGTGTTGAGTGGATCATCTAGTTCATGAGGGTGAAGTTCGTTGGAAGGAAATGTCTATCGTTGTACTTCAAATATCAAATCACGGTAGAGGTATCAAGATGATACGGAAAGAAATAAACGTTATAAACTAATGATTTATTAGTTCCGTTGGAACCAATCTTTAATTAATTTAAGTCTTGGATTTTTAATCTACATTGGCTGGACAAGATCCTAACTTTCTATTGGGTTAGGGCATCATAGAATAGGTTTCAACTCAAGTGGTTGGGCTAATTGCCACTCGGGTTGGTTACTAGGTTCCTTAAGCCCAAAAATGTGCCTTCTGTGACTTTTGTGTTTAAGTGGCACATAGGGAATCCTTTGAGTGGCACACTAGTGACAGGAGTGTAGTGGGGTTCGAGTAGGTCACAACCATATATTAGGTCAAAGATTTGAGCCGACGTGGGATCTCTAATTGAGGTCAGACAATACATAGTATTACGGTAAGGATTATAGCTAGCCTTTTTGACCTGAAAGTCGTATCATGAAAATAGAGTATAATAGGGTGTGTTTGAGCAGGATATGATATGCCTAACTGAAGGTGGACTCCTCAGGTCTTGTATATGGAATTTGTTGGAAGGTAACAGCTGGTCTCATGCTCCGAATAGCGATGTTACGGTCAAGAACACCAAATGATCTAGATAGAAAGTGGGTGCTCATGAGGTACTAATTTATCATCCTAATAGAAACCAACTTATACAAATCAATCGATATTACTAGTAAATCCTAAAATTTAGAGGGCTTACAAACTATACTCTACAGAACTAAGACACGAATTTAGGTTTTTAGAAAAGCAAATTTTAAAGTCTTGATGTTGTACCTCGACTCTGGATTATAAAAGAATACTAGACGACATAATGTGATATGGTAGATATTAATCAAGTTGAAGATAGTTCTCCGATTTTGAATAGATGGAAATGATTGTGGATATATAGCCTTCATGGCCATATAAGAATACTTCATGTCCGTAAGCGTTGTTTTTCGAAATAGGTAACGAAAAACAATATGAGTTCGAGGGAGATGGGATTGAATTGCAAATATGGGTTTTAAAGACGACTTAATAGTTCAAAGGGAGTTGTCAAGACCGTTGCGGATGAGATCCTAAAGGACGAGTTTAACTATATCTCAGTCCACGTAGAGCAATCATATGAAGAGCGAACCAAGTGCACTAGGTTGATCAGACCATCATGTACCGGTTCTGATTAGACAATATATTAGTGGAGGCCTCCAATAAGATATGTCTATGATCAAGCTCGATAAAAGATTAAGCTTGCAAAACTAGGCTAAACTAACAACATTAGTTAAGTTAGTCCAAAATATAGTACGCAAGATAATGATGAAAGAAATATAAATAAATTCAAATTTCTTAAGCTCTAAGTCTTGTCTGGTGTTCGTGCCTATATAGTCGTCCTACTGTCTCCTTGTCTAATGCCTTGGTCGACCAGCGGGGGAAGGACATCTAAGGATTTATAGTCTAGGTAATCCTCTTAGTGTCCTCTATAATAGGTCATAAGGACGAAGGGAATACTAGGTCATGAGACACTCTACCCAACCTATAATAGTTAAACTAGTAGTGTGATGGGACAACAGAACATGTCTTACCTAGTATGAGTCATCTTCCTAACCTTTATCAAGCACGAAGGAAAGATAAGAATTACGATAGAAGGGATCAAGCAAGATGCAATCAAGAAGTAAAGCGAGAGTTCGAAAATAGAATCGAAGAAGGAGGTCAAGTATGTGGATGAGATCCTAGACTCTAATCCTATATGCATGCTTGTTTGGTACGGTAAAGTAACAAAACAATTTATCTCGACTTGCATAGGCCACCACAAAAATATGTAATGCCCCAGTCCCAAAATATATAGGACTAGGAACGTAGACATGCCAGCCATATAATAAATATACGTAAGTTGTAAATGCAGTAAAGCTAAAGCTAACTAATCTCATCCACAAAATAAAAGAAATAAAAATATCATATAATAACCACGATTTGTCTTTATACAATATATTGGGCGGAGACAAATTCACTACCAACTATTTAAAAGAAAAGAAGTACAAGACATGAAATGATTTAGCTAAGATAGCAAGAAAGATCCAAGAAACGTCATCTTCGAAGGAATGGAGAAGATCACGCCTCGGCTAGAACACCTGTGAAAAGATAAGAACACACACACCTGGAGAGATCACCAGCTCCTCAGAGGGACATAACAAGATACATAATATCATGCCATATAAACTGAATAAATACTGCTCAATAATAAGTCAATCAGATCATAACATGGTCCAACACTCCACCCTTGAATTAGCGTTCCATCCCCCAACCAAACAAGGACAAGAGATGGCACACTAACCCACGATGAAGTATCTTTCCAAGTCACAAATCTAATATATATGGTATCCGGACCACAACAAGGTTCAGTACATTCTCAACGGAGTAGTGAGCCACACCTTCAACCAAACAAGGACAAGATGTGGTAAACTAGTCTGCGACAAGTTACTGTTCCAAGCCTCGATCAGATACAAGTACCCAAACCACGAGTACTCGTACCTAACGGATAAGGTAGCCTAACCAGTCTAAGTGTATACAGTTTTAAGAACATCCTCCAACGCATGGGCCCTTGCTAAAATGGATTGGCATGGTTGCCCCTTGGAGCACCAGAGACCCAATTAGTAAGAGCATGATCTTTTGAAGAACGTCAGTGGCCGTCAGTAAAATAAGGGTCATCTCTCACCGTATCTATAGCGGAGCATCCGGATCACAAAAGGGAAGTGCATAGTAGCCCGTACGCTAAGGAATTGTCCTCCCTGCCTCATGCCTATTAATGTTGTATCTACAACACATAACCTCTATTAACCGCTAAGTCAAACTAGCATGCAAACTCTATTAGCGGTTAATCCTATCGCACGGCTTATACGTACTGGTTGCCAGCCAGTCATGCATGTTCGAGTTCTATATACGACTCATAATCTCATGGTACAAATGTGTCAAGTCCAATGTATGCAACACAAATAAGGGTGGTCCCTTAAATCTAAGGTTAATATGCATAAAAATAAAAAGTACGAAAAATAAAACTATACAGTAAAATCTATCTAATTATAACAATATAGCACAGTTTATTTTGCAAAAAAATAAATAATGAATAAATGCATGATTATGAGCTTAAGTAAAATAACAGCTAATGGCAAGGTATCTTGCCTGAGGGTGGTACGAGATGTAGCAAAATCTACCAGTCAAAATCGTCAACACGAAAATCAAAATCCACAAAGAGCTCCGGATGCTGAAACAAACATCACGAACGTGTTTGTATAAAAGATATGTCTAGAAAATGCCTGTCCAAAAGACCAATTCTGGAACAGGGGTAAATCGTAATTTGGGTCAAAACGATGTCCGTTGTTGGATCCGTTTTTACCGAAAAGCGTGCCAGTACCTACAGTCTCTAAAGTCATCAAAAACATGTCTACAGGTCTGATTTGATGAGACGAACCCAACCTTATGTCCCAAGTCGGATCCCGATAGGCTGCACACAATTTTGCCCGTTGGGTCAGGTCGCGGACCCGCCAAACAGGCGTTCCGGTCGACCTTCTCAGAATTGGACCAAACTTGGCATACAGGACCAGAAAAATTATATGGTCCTGCTGGCGTAAGTTTTGTCTCGATACGACGAATGTGTACGAAGTTATGGGCTAGTTTGCAAATAGACCGATACGGGATATCTCGACAGATACGCTTCGATTTCATCGCGCACGTACAACGAAATCGAGTTCCGTCAGTTCCCACACGTTGACAACATCCATACGCGCCTTTCAATGCGTATGGTTTGTGATTACGTCGCCCGATTTTTTGGAGCGTACGCCGTATCTATAAATTTACTAAATTTTTATTATTTTGAAAACAATTTTTGTTAAACTTTGGAATCGATTTACTCGATAATCAATTGACAAAATTCAAATATGCAAGAAGAGCTGTAATTCCCTATAGGTTGTCTTGAACATTGTTTAATAGTTTTCAAAAATTTATAGTCATTGGTTCAGAAATTATCTTCCAAACTAAGGGTTGTGGATGGATCGATGTTCTTTTTTTAAACAGAACTCGCAATTATTTTCTAGATTTTAGGTCGATTTCGCAGACTATTCACTAAGAATTAGATCTAACTGATTACCAGGGTTTGTAGATGGTTGGATTGTTATCGAGTCCATGAAATCAGTTTACAATTTTGTCGAGAGACGGAGGAGAAATTTGTACCTCGAAAAGGGGGTGGCGGCTGTTGTTGTCGCTACTCCGCTTATTTGTGCGGCTGCTGCTGTGCTGCCTTGTGGGGTCGGCCGACGATGCGAGATAGCCCATGGCGGTACGATGAAGGTTGTTAGCCCAATGATTATGTCATGTTTTTGAATATGGCTAATCAATTAAGTTTAACTAGTGATGTCACTAATATTCATGTAATCACTATCATGTTGCTACTTAAACTTAGCATTGTCCTATAAACTTAGCATTGTCCTAAATAGTCTATATTATATTGCTATGCTTGTATCATATTGTTTTGTTTTGTCTAACATGTACTTGCAGACAAGCAGTAAGCATGATCAAACCAGGACATATGCAACGAAGAATTATTGATAGGCCAAAGATGGCATAATACAAGAAGATTTCTCTGAACCTCCGAACGACCTATCCGGGGCCTCGCATCGGAGGTTCCGCTGTTAAAAGTCTTATTATAGAAGTGATTCACTATTTTTTATGGGCAAAGTGTGAATCATATTTTTTATCACTGTTAAAAGTCTTATTATATCTTCTAAATATTCTATATTTGGTATTTTATATTGTTATACTAGATATGTGATTTTTTTTCTCTCATGAATTATTTATGACCAATGATTGATTTCTACTATATTGGTATCCTTCAAAACTATAGTTATATTCTTTCTTAGACTGTGTTTTGAATGGTTTATTTCCAATTTCTATCCAGATCGTTGTTCATGATTATATTTGCCTTCCTTCTTTGATGATTGATTTCATTTTATAGCTTATTATGGGAGAGCTTATTTTTTGATCATGTCAAAGGAGGAGAAATAAGTTTAAGTTAGCAAAAATTTTTTTAGTAATATGTGTTTATTAGTGATATATGCATCTATTGTATCTATCTTTAACTTAACCGATTTGCCATAATAAAAAATAGGGAGATTGTTTGCCCAATGATTATATCATGTTTTTGAATATGGCTAATCAATTAAGGTTAACTTATGATGTCACTAATATTCATATAATCACTATCATGTTGCTACTTAAACTTAGCATTGTCCTATAAACTTAGCATTGTCCTAAATTGTCTATATCATATTGCTATGCTTGTATCATACTGCATCATATTATTTTGTTTCGTCTAACATGTACTTGCAGACAAGTAGTAAGCATGATCAAACCAGGACATATGCAACAAAGAATTATTGATGGGCCAAAGATGGCATAATACAAGAAGATTTCTCTGAACAGCCAAACGATCTATCCGGGGCCTCGCATCGGAGGTTCCGCTGCCCGGCCAGCGGATGGGGATCGAGGGGGCAGCGTCCTTCGTGGGGGGTCGGGGGCAAAGCCCCCGCAAGGTATTCAGATTTCCAGATCTGTTTATTTTTGGACGATTGTCGTCAAGAAAAAATGAGTCTGCTCAAATGTCAGGAGAAAGGCGTCATCAAATGGGCTATTAGTTTTCATATTTATTTTGTATTTTTCCTTTTATTGAGTATAGGAAAAATGTGAGATTGATCGGATCGGTACTGGCTTAGGTTTTTCTTAGTCCACAAAAAAAAATAAGCCTACCAACATATCCCAATAATTCACAATTCTAAAAAGCCCAAAGTCTATGCAAATTTGGCCCATTCCTTACTATTCTGACCCACCGGAACTCTGACAGAACTCTGACCGAGTTCGATCCGAGTTCGGTCTGGGTAAATTCGAAATACTGTTCCTACCAAATCTTCATCCAACGTTCGTATGTAAAATTCTAGCATTCGAACTCTGCCCGAACTCTGCCCGAGTTCGGTCTCCCAAAAATACTATAAATAGAGTTGAGATTACCTTTCATTTC